>VMDO01001952.1:0-84920 GCA_007922755.1 Pedetes capensis
AATAAAATAGTGTTCAATATTTATCTTATCACTATTTTAATTTTCATAGACATAAGTGCTAAGAAAGCTGTTCATATAAATTAATGACATTTCCTAAATGGAGTTTTAATACAGCAATATTATTCAGTTCCTTGAACTTATTATTGAATATGAAAAAAATTACTTAGTGATGTTTCTTCAAATATTATTTTTAATGATTAATCAATGGAAAATAAAATCTATTTAATTCAATGGAAAAGAAACCCTCTAATTTGTGAGAGTCTGCAGCCATAGCACCCTAATATCTGGTCCCTTCTGATTTCAGAAGCTAAGCAGGGTTGGCCTCGTTGGTCCTTAGATGGGAGACCACCTGGGAACACCAGGTTCTGCAGGCTAAGGTGAAGGACCTAGCAGCCCACTCCTTAAACAATCAGCCATCAAAAACCATTGGAATAGCAGAGAAGCACTTACACAGTACAGGGCATGGCACAGTGTTGGGGAGTGTTTCATTATGTTGTACATAGCATTGCTATCAGTTGGACCCAACTTCATGGCACCTAACAATAACAATTTGTGATAGAATTTGTTTTCCAACCATTAGGCATTTGGTTTCTCAACACCATCATCATCATTTGCAATTGTCTCTGGTTTAACACACTGGTGATTTTATACATTAGTACAATATTCCATTGTAATACTCAAGAAGACTGAGATAGGCCTATGCTGTTCTTTGCCCAGAAGGAAAAGGTTATTGTGAAAATAAAGGTGAGGAAAGTATCACTTTAAACATTATATTCCTTTTATACAGACTGGTTTTAGGAAAGAATATTTGTGGATAATGAGGATATGGAAATTGATTTCTTTGCACTACCTATGAATCCCAGAAATATTCGTCATATCTACACATATCCTTAGTAACACAACCCCAGGTGGAGATCACTACTCTATGCTTTCTGTAACCGTTCTCTGTTCCCTAATAACTTCAAATTCAGATTTCAAGGAAGAATAACATTTAGTCCAACTTGGTGAGTTTCTAAGTCCATGCTCAATGAATTATGGCTACTGGAATAAGATAATATATCATCTATGGAAATACCAACTATGATTTGTATATACTGGAGGCTAGTTCTCAAAAAGATAGAATTGTGAGCTGTGCCATCCTCTCAAGAATTACCTACAATACATATTCATGTCCACTCTCTCTTTTTCTTCTTCCAACTTGAAAATTTTAGTTTTGGTTTTATTTTGCTTATATTTAATTTCTATTTATACTTCACTTCATCCTCCCCACCTAAATTATTTTACCTTATATTTTGTTAATCTTGCTGCTTTTCTTTGGTTGATATTTAGTTCATTTACTTTAAATATGCTAAATAAATTGTTCCACTGTTAAAAATTGCTCCCCAGCGTCACTCTGCTTATATCCTATAGGTTTTAATATCTAGTAATCTTAATGTCTTTAGTTCTGACTAATCTATAATTTCAAGGTTAAGGCCAGCATAGGAAAACATTACTACAACTTTTATATAGAAACACTCATCTTTTCCAAGACTCTGAAACATCTTCCCTATTTATTCATACTTGCTTGTTATCATACCCCAATGGACATCCACATGATTATTTTAAATTATGAATAACTCATTCTATTCTCTGCTTGAAACAAAACAATAGGTTTCCATCAAGTTTAAAATAATTGCCAAACATCTTACTATACTTTTAGTCTCTTTCATTGGTTTGGCCCCTCAAGCCTACTCATTCTCATTTACTACAATCTCCCTTCCCACTCCCTTCAGACAACATTGGCTGGCTTATTTTTCCTGAAAAAAATACATTGTAACATAAGGGATTCTTTGTTGAGACATATTTTCTCCATGAAAACATGTAGCTTTGGCTAGAACTCACTAGATAGCCCCAACTAGCCTTGAAGGTGCAATCCTCCTGTCTCAGCCTCCTAAGTACTGGGACTATACATATGCACTACCATGCCTGGCTGTTGTTTGTCTAGTGCTATGGAGTCAGATCTGACTCATAGTGACCCTATGTATAACAGAATGAAACACTATCTAACACTTTGGCATGCACACAGTCTTTCTATATATGAGCCCAATGTTGTAGCCACTATGTTTCTTCTCATTTTGAGGCATGTCACATCAGCAAAAGTTCCCAGGGGCTTTTCTCCATTCCTATCACTAAGATCAATTCTACTTTGAGGAGGCAATTCTTCCCTAGTCATTTCTTGAATGTCTTCCAACCTAGCGGGCTCATTTTCCCACACTGTATTTGACAGTGCTTCTCTGCTGTTCATAGGGTTTTCAATGGTTAATTGGTTTGGAAATGGGCTTCCAGGTTCTTCTCCCTAATCTGGAAGCTCATCTGAAACCTGTCTACCATGGATGGCCCTGCTGGTGTATGGAATACTGGTTGCATAGCTTTCAGCATCACAACAATATGCAAGCTCCCACAGCACAAGCTGGTAGACACATGGAGGTACGTCTGGTAGAACTTTGCACTAACCACTTAACTTTTACTGGAATTTTCTTCCCCCAGATCTTCATGTGGCATTTTCATTCATTTCATTCAAATTCCTGCTTAGGAAGAGCTTCATCATTCCTTCAACTATTAGTATTTATAAGAGGACGGCAGAATGAGAGGAATGAGAGAAGAGTGTATATAGCATTTGTTTATATAAAGAACATCTCTGGAAGGAGAAGAGACTCAGAGAGTTACCAGGAGCCAGAGACATTATATGTACCTTAGTACCTTCTGAATCCTATTCTATAGGAAAAAAATCATTTCCTTTAGACTATTTAAAAAGACTACATAATGACTTTTAGAAAACAAGATGATTTGTGAGAACTGGGAGAAAAGTTTGATATAGTTGGGAAAATACATTTGTTTGGTTATGGGATTTAGGTGAATTTATGTAAGATAATGGGAAAGATATAGGCATTCCAGGAAAATGAAACAGTGTGCATAAAAGCATAGAAGGTGAAAGGGAAATAAGGAACATGCTACTGAATATTTTATGCAAATTTTTTATCTTTGGGGCCTAGTTTACTGGCAGCAAAACCTATACTTGTCTCAATAGAGCAGTAGAGGCTTGTTAAGGTATAAAAGAAAATACTATTACATAGGAGGAGAAGAAATAAACAGAAGATTTTAAATTTCAGGTGAGAAGCTTAGCTTTGTTGTGCTATGAAAAAGCAAGCCATTGAAAGTTCTTGAACAATAGAATGGTATGTACACATGAATGTTTAAGGAAGATCATTCTACAACATTGCAATAAGTGCATAAATGAAGTTAAAACACAGAGAGGAAAGGGCTAAGTTAGAGCCATTATAGTTATTGTTAAAATGGTCTGAATAGTAGAGTTGCTTTGGCTTTGGATTATAGGGTATGATAATGAAGATGAATGCTTGGTTGTTTTTGTTGTTGTTGTTGTTGTTTTGTTTTGTGTCTGTGTGTGTGTGTGTGTGCATTGTGTGTTCTATCAACAAAATTTAAAAATTGTATATGAGAAAAGGAGGATTGATATTTGCTATAGTTTGGATGTTTAAATGTCTTCCAAAGGTCTATATGTTAAAGTCTTGTTCCCTAGGACAGCACTATGGGGAAGTGGAAACCTTAGGAGGTGGGACCTTGTGGGAAGTCCTTTGGTCATTGGAGGTGTGCCCTTAAAGGAGACTGTGGCCCTGGGCCCTTCCACTCTCTCTTTTGTTTCTTGTTCAATGAGGTGAGCAGTTGCTCTGCTGTGCACTCCATGTAATTGTTATCTGGCACCAAAACAGTGGATCTCTCCAATCTTGGACAGGAACCTTCAAAACTGTGAGCCAGTATAAACCTTTTCTCTTTATAAATTATTTCAAGTATGTTATTATAGTGACAGAAAGATGACTAATACAATATCAAAGTACATTCACCCAGAAAATAATATTTATATATAAGGTGTGCTATAATAACTTATGCAATATATAAATTGCAAAAGTATTAAAATCCTGATTCCTCTGTTGAAATTCCTTATTTAATCATTGTTTATACTTTTACCAAGAATCTTACAGTTTGTATACATCTTGTTGTTGTTGTTAGGTGCCATTGAGTCAGCATCCAACTCATAGTGACCCTACGTACAATTGGCAAAACACTTTATTAGTGTTTCTCTGTTATTCATGGGGTTTTCAATGGCAGATTGAATTTTGGGAGTGGGTTGCTGGGTCCTTCTCCCAAAACAGTATTGTTAGTGCTTCTCTGCTATTCATAGGATTTTCAATAGCTGATTGATTTTTGGGAGTGAGTTGCCAGATCTGTCTCTCAAGCCTACAGCACCTGGTGTTCCCAGGTGGTCTGACATCCAAGTACTAACCAGGCCTGACCTGCTTAGTTTCCAAGATCTGACGGGATCGGATGCCACAGTGGTATGGCTGCAGGCTGTGTACATCTTAGAGAAGTTTTATCTCACAAACGCTCATTTAAGTTATAATTCATCCCACTATGCAGGACAGATGACAAAAGTGCTATGAGTTTAGATATCAAGACCAGATCATAGCAATGTAAACCCAAGGGGCACAAAACCGGGAAATGGATCTTAAAACTCTAAGTTCTGCAAATATTCACAATATTATGCTTTAGAAGATGAAATAAACTGTTGAGCATTTTTTTATGTTTCAGCTACATATATTATTATCTCATTTAATCTTTTAAGCATCCTATAAGTTAGTCATTATTGTTATGAACACTATTTACTAATATGGAAATATGAACTAGCAACAAATCATCTAGCCTGTAAGTGGGGAAAAAAAATATTAAAAGCACAATCCTATTTTTTCCAAGAATCTGAGCTCTGATTCTAATATGGAAATATTACTAGCAACAAATCATCTAGCCTGTAAGTGGGAGAAAAAAAATATTAAAAGCACAATCCTATTTTTTCCAAGAATCTGAGCTCTGACAGCCATACAATTTAGCAATACCAGAAGAGACAAAAGTGTCACAGAAATAAAGCTGTGATAACCTTTTGGGGAATATTGAGACCAGGTGACAGTTCAGGTGAAGGAGTTAACATTTGAAGCTCTGGAATTAGGTGAGGATGTCTACTGTCACTACTTCTATTCAACATAAGAAAGGAAGTAGAATTAGTACCAATAAATGACCACATATTAAACAGATAAAACCCTGCAGACTCCACCAAGTAACTGATAGAACTAATAAATGGATACAACTAATTTAAGGACATAAAATCAACATACAAAAGTAAACACATTTCTATTTGTTAACAATACATTATCTGAAAAGATAATCAAGAGTAATACAATTTACATTAGCTACAAAAAATAAAATACTTGGAAATAAACTTAATCAAGTTGATGGAAGACCTGTATGCTGAAAATTATAAAATTTTCATAAAGAAATTGAAAAAAACATAAATGAATGGAAATTTAGCCCAAGTTCATGGACTGAGAGAATTAATATTGTCCAAATGTCCATAGTACTCATTTTAGTAAACTTTTAAATGATGAGTTGACTGGCAATGAACAAGATCAACAAGAGCTGATACACATTAATCCTTTTTGGAAGTGTCTACTCTCTGAAATTAAACTTAACTCCAAAATTTTGAACTAACAGACTTTACTAGTAGTTGTATTATTAATCCCAATAGAAAAGTTGAGAAGAGACACCAGATGTGACAGAAAAACGTCAAAATTGAATCATGCATATGCTAGTACACTCTATTGAATGGCTATATGCAATAAATCTCTAGTAGTCTTTTGGAATGTAGACAGATAGTTGTAAATGGAAAATATGAGTGTAGGAGTCTATAAAATAAATATAATTATATCTACCTCATAGATTCATATCAAAGATTAAATATTATGGATGCAAAAGCTCTTTACAAATGGGAAATGATTATTATTTTATGCTTTTCACATAGAAATTATAGGTGCAGCTCTGGAGGAGATGAGATCTCTGAAGTTTAGTATTTAGCAGAGGAAACAACAGAGGGATGAAAAGATATGTTTGAAAAAGATTGAGCATTTAGGAGATAGAAAGCAAAGAATCTAAGTATTGTGAAGCAATATAAAATGCTTTCCCAGAGGTCAAGAGAAAAGAAATTTTAAGGAATGAAAGAATTAAGATTGAGAGCGAATAAATGGCTAGTGGAGCTGACAATCAGTTGGTCTCAACAAGGTAATTCTGATAGAAAAGGAGAAAAGAGGAATTAATTAAGTGTACTTCTTCTTCTTCTTGTTAGGTGCCGTCGAGTCACTCGGGACCTCAGAGACTGCAGCGCAGCACTCTACCAACTGAGCTAAATCCCAGCCCCAATTAAGTGTACTTAAAACCATGCTAATAGAGATGAAAGGGATGTTGAAGATGTTTACCACAAGTAAAGAAAAAGAAGGAAAAGGAAGCTAGAGGGAAGATATGAGAACAAAGTTGTATGTAAAGATTAGGAAAGAATATAAGAATAATATCTCTTATGAAGCAGAAATAACTGGGTCAAGGACAAAGAAATAGGGTGGTTTTACAGTAGCATCAACTATAAAATTGAAACAAAAATTACAATTTGACAAGCTGAGAAATAGGGAAAGTGTCCTAACTCTTGTCCAGTAAATAAACAGAATAATCATTTGATGAGGAATAATGATGAAAATTGAAGAAGGAAACATGAGATGGTATAGGTAAGAGGAAAGGCAACAAATTATCTATTGCAGCTAATATTGGATATTTTGATAATAAACCAGTAGGAGAGAAATAAAAATATAAGGGTTCTGGCATAGGCTCAGTTAAAATAAGCATGAAATTGTGGCGAGCCAGATATAAATAATAATTCCTTTCTCTCCATATAGAGTTGTACAGCCAGAGGAAAGAATCAGATTATATAGGCAGAGCAAAACACCAATAAATCAGAAAATTAAGAGTGCTTCAATCCTTCCCACCCTTCTAGAAACAATGCATTGAAATTAGTTTTTAGATTTCCACATTTCAGCTGTACTATGAGATAAATGAGTTTTGAGGTCATTCTTGGGTCAAGTCCTATTCTTTCAATATTGTTATAATGAGGAAATGATTTTCAAAATTTAAAGAAGTTATCATATCAGTGAAATTTTAAAACTGAATCCTCAAGTCAATAAATGCCTATTTCAAGGAAACTTATCTTCAAATGAAATTCTCTGTTTAATAAGTAGTAAAGGAAATTAGTTGTGATATTCTCATGTTTGCAGTTCCTCACTAGAACTTTGAGAAAAGTATTATAGGGAGACATAGTTGTGTCTATATTTCTGTTAAAGTAAGTCAATATGGATATTTCTATTAAGAAGGAAAGAATATGATTGCAGGGATTGTAAACTGATTACTATAATTTGTTTCCAAAACTACACAGAATTTGTATAAAATGCTAGGTAAAAAAGAAAGTTAATAAATTCAAATATATATTCAAATTTTTCTTAGGATAAAAACTCTCAAATTAAATACACACATGGATGTCTATTTATTTGTTTATTTACTTCTTTACTGCTGTATTTGGGGGTTGAACCCAGGGCCTTACACACACTTTGCAAGTGCTCTACCCCTGGGCTGCACCTCCAGCCTATTTTTTATTTTTTATTTTGAGATAGCATCTCAGTAAATCATACAGGCTTCCATTGGCCTCAAACTCACAATCCTCCTGCCTCCACCTCCTGAGAGGCTGGGATTACTGTTGCATGACATGCCCTGTCTTATGTGTGTCTCAATCTTGCTATACTGAATAGAAAGTCATCAATATTTTAAAATTTTCTAAGTGGGACCATGTATTGTTTGTTCCTGAAAGGAAGAAAGTAAACAGAACTAGGAGAAGAGGAAGGAGAAAAGTATAAAAGAGAAAAGAAAAATGGTGGGAAAAAACAAAAATTAGAAAAAATGAAATCTAAAAATATTATGACACTTACCAAATACACATTTAATTATATATTCAGTGTTGGTCATAACCTTCTCTCACTTCTAATTTCTTTTTTCTCAATTTTAGCTTATTCTTGAGTAGTTTATTGATATTCTCACATGTACTATATGCTATCAATCTTCCCATTAGAGTGAAATGGAAAAATACTTTTGTTATATCTAATTATCCTTCAGGTTTAGGCTTTCCAGAATTTAACTCATGGTAGGAGAAATCAGGAAATTCATACATCATGAATATAAATATTAACCATGACACCTTTTTAAACGTAGTTCAAAGTTTGAAGCTACATAAAATACAACCTCAGAGTATTATTCTACTTCAATTTTTATATTTTATCTCATATACAACAAATAGAGAAACATTTTCTAAAGCAAAGAAAGACTGCTACATTTGATTTTCTAAACTTGCAAAATATAATGGAAGTTTTCTGCACAAAATACTATGAATCCAATGTTTCTTTTTTGTCTCAGTAAAATCAAATATTCGAACTTAATAGCTTCCAGATAACTAGCTTATTAGCAAATGATGTAAAAGTAAAAAATTTTAGGCATGCCCCAAAGCCTTCATAAATGATACTTTACTTTTAGATGGCTATTAACTGCACCAGATGTAGTTTTCAATATAATAAATGAATCACCTCCTACCATTTTCAGCTTTAAAAAATAATAAATTAAATCTGCACCAGAAATGACAATAAAGCTTGTTTTTATTATAACAAGACTGCTCCTTGATTTTGAAGTCAGATTGCCTTTAAGCTGTTGATATATGTTTTTAATCATATCAGCATTAAATTTTAAATAGGAAATTTTCTTTATTGTTTTTTGTTATTTTTACATCTTTTCATGCATATAAGTTTTGGGGCTTAGTGCTTGGTAACTTCATTGAATAGCTTTAAATGCAGGGCAAAAGCAGTCATAGTTTACTAAGACCATAAAATGTAGTTACTTACTTGCAAAAGATAGTGCTAAAGGAAAATATGTTTGTAGATAGAAAATTTTTATCCTTAAGGTTTCTTTTTTCTCTTGTCCCTTTCTTTTTTTTTTTTTTTTTTTTTTTTTTTTTTTTTTTTTTTTTTTTTTTTTTTTTTTTTTTTTTTTTTTTTTTTTTTTTTTTTTTTTTTTCCTATCTCTATGGACAATTTTTTTTCCCTCTGGGCCTTACATATGCTTTTTTTCTCTACCCATATTAATGAAATCTTACTATTGTGCCACAGGGGTTGGCTGTTAAATGGCAAAATTCCAATTATTCACATATGAGCTAAAATAAAAAAGGATATGTATAAGAGAAAGAAGCTCAAGGATGCTGTTGCTAACCCTTTATGAAAACAAGTCCCAAACATACCACCACGTCTGAGTTTTGGATCATAGCACACATTCTACAACTTCTTGTTAGTAAAAATTTGCTGATATTTAGGATTTCACCTGGGTTTATGACCAAGCATTACATCTGCCTAAAAAATATTTTACATATACATATACATATGTACGTTTACAAATGTATTTATCATATTTATGAGCTTATTTTATGTTATTGCTATGCCATAGCAATAGCAACATTTCTTGCTTTATTTCAAGAGTTCTGAAATTGGAGATAACATTTTAAACACTGATTTTCTATGTGTAGCCAAATTTCCAAATTTATAAGTAAGACCAACCTGTTCCAGTTTATAGTTCACTTCACGTTTGTTTCCATGGTGACTTATTGTCTGATCAAAAAACATGTTAGGAGTACTAAGAGAAATACATATTGTCCAGTGAGTTTCTAAATTGAGATAATAATTTTCAGTTATACTTTCCAAGAATTTTTTTCCTTTCATAAAAGGGAGGTCATATTTGCATTAAGCTATGTACTTTCTTTCTGTCCAGCGTATTTAAGGCAGTTTCATACTACATCCCAACTCTAGGAAGCTGACTCAAAAATAGAGACTGTTACCAACTGTGACTTTATTTCAAATGCCTCACCATGAGCACTGCTGTCTTCTCCATTTGCTCTTGTTACACATGCAGAAATATTTCATGCTTTGACATTGAGATCTATCATCTCACTCCAGTTAGAATGCACGTTATAAAAGAGACTAGAAGGAACAAATGCTGGCATGGATGTGAGGAAAAATGAATTCTCATGTACTATTGGTGAGAATGTAAGTTAGTATAATCATTACGTTGTTGTTGTTGTTGTTAGGTGCCATCAAGTCGTGTCCAACTCATAGCGACCCTCGTAGGGTTTTCAATGGCAGATTGTTTTGGGATTGCCTTGAGAGTGTTGCCATGTCCTTCTCCCATTTTTTTTGCGGGGCTGGGAATCGAACTCGGGACCTCAGAGATTGCAGAGCAGCGCTCTACCAACTGACCTAAATCCCAGCCCATAATCATTACAGAGAAGAAAATACTGTTCTTGAGGTTCCTCAAAAAACTAAAGAGAGATCTACTGTATGATCCAGTTTTCCCATTTCTGGGTATATATCCAAAGGAAATGAAATCAGCATGTTAAAGAGATATGTGTACAAGTGCCGGGCGAGGTGGCACACGCCTGTAATCCCAGCGGCTGGAAGGCAGAGGCAGGAGGATCGCAAGTTCGAGACCAGAGGCAGTCGGTGTAACTTAGTGAGACCCTGTCACAAAAAGTAAAACAAATGGGCTGGGGGCGCAGCTCAGTGGCCCAGCACTTGCAAAGCATGCAGGTGCGAGGCCCTGGGTTCAACCCTCAGGACCTCAAAAAAAAAAAAAAAAAAAGAGAGAGAGAGAGAGAGAGATGTGTACACTCATGTTTATTGCAGTACTTAATGGCTAAGATAGATAATTAACTTAGGTGCCCATCAGTAGATGAGTAGATAAAGAAAATGTGAGATTATATATATATTTGATTATTTATTACTGATTAGTTGTTTTCTCTCATATGTGGAAATTTAATGAAGTCAACCTGAATGTAAAATAGTAACTACTAGTGATTGAGAAGGGCTAGATGGATAAATGGGCTGAGATTTGGCTCAGTTGGTAGAGCGCTGTGCTGCAGTCTCTGAGGTCCTGAGTTCAATTCCCAGCACCGCAAAAATGGGAGAAGAGCTTGGCAATCCACTCCCAAGGCAATCCTGAAACAGTCAGCCATTGAAAACCCTATGAGGGTCTCTATAAATTGAATAACTGACTCGACGGCACCTAACAACAACAACAGATGGATAAACAGAGGCCAGATTTAATCAGTGTACACTGTATGCATATGTTGAAATATTAGCTGACCCCCCTTTAAATATACAACTAATAAATGTTAATCAAAAATAAAATTTTAAACATATATTTGTTATTGTCATTAGGTACCTTTGAGTCAGGTCCAAGTCATAGCAATCCTCATAGGGTTTTCTTTCACTTTTTTAAAAATTTTATTTATTTATTTATCTTAGCAGTACTAGGGGTTAAACTGAGGGCCTCGTGCTTGCATGCTCTGCAAGTGCTGGGCCACTGAGCTGTATCCTCAGCCCTTGTTTTTACTTTTTTTTTTTGAGACAGGGTCTTGCCAAATTATGCAGACTGTCTCTGGCCTCGAACTTGCAATTCTCCTGCCTCTGCCTCCCCAGTCGCTGGGATTACAGGCATGCACCACTGCACTCAGCCCTCAGAGCATTTTCAATGGCTGATTATTTCAGGATTGCTTCAAGAGAAGATTGTTACATCTTTCTCCCTTTTTTGTGGACCTGGGGATCAAGTCCAGGTCCTCAGAGAATGCAGCACAGCACTCTACCAACTGAGCTAAGCCACAGCCCAAATATATGTATATGTCCATAAAAATTAATATTTTAAATAAACTATCCAAATGGAAGACTATCATGAAGCACAATAAAAAAATATTTAGCTCAGTTGGTAGAGTGCTGCTTAGTACTCTCTGAAAACCTGGGCTCAATCCCCAGCACCACAAAAAATAGGAGAAGGATGTGGCAATTCACTCCCAAAGCAATCCCAAAATATTCAGCCATTGAAAACCCTACGAAAGTCACTCTGAGTCAGACTTGACTCAATGGCACTTAACAAGAAAAACACTTTTTAGAAGCTGTACAATAGATAATATGTTAAAATCTATAGTTTGGTAGTGAATCATACTGCAGAACAATTAAAACAAAAGTTGAATCAAATTACTTTCCCTATGTCAGGTTGACCAAAAATTATACTTGATTGATTTAATTTTTGCTAATAAATAAATGTAATAATCACACTTAAGGTTTGCATCTTAATAAACCACACTAATCAAAATTGGTAAAACAATATATAAAGAATTTTCACAGCAATAATAAAAATAATTTTTAAACAGGTAAAAAATCTGAACAGGCATTTCTCCTAAAAGATATGTTTTTATTGTTAGGTGCTATCAAGTCAGTATCCAACTCATAGTCTCCCATCCAAGTACTAACCAGACCCCACCCTGTTTAACTTTCAAGATCTGAGGGGATCAGAGGCCACAGTACTACAACTGCAAGCCTAGAAGATATACAAATGGCTAAAAAGCACCTGCAAGCTGCTAATATCTTCAGGGAAATGTAAATCCAAACAACACTGACACACACTTCACCTCCACTAGAATGACTATAATTAAAACAACGTAAAAAGTGTTGGTAAGGATATGTAGAAATTGGAACCCCAATACACCACTGATGGGAATCTAAAATGGCACAGACTTCTCAGAATGCTATCCAGAAATTCCTCATATATTTAATCATAGAAGTATCATCTGATTCAGTAATTCTACTCCTAAGCATGTCCCAAAGAGAAATGAAAATATATATTCACTCAAAAACTTGTAAATGAATGTTTACAACAGCATTATTTATAATATCAAAGAGCAAAAACAAGCCAATATTCTTCAAAGAATAAATGGCTAACTGAAATATAACACATCCATATCATGGAACATTATATGCCAGTAAAAAGCAAATATATACTGATACGTGCAACAACATGGATAAGCCTTGAAAATATTATGCTAAGTGAAAGAAGCCAGTCACAAAAGACCACATATTATATGATTCATCATTGCTGTCATTGTTGTTGTTAGGTGCCATCAAGTCAGTGTCCAACTCATAGCAACCATATGTACAACAGGTGAAACACTGTTGTCAGTGCTTCTCTGCTATTCATAAGGTTTTCAATGGCAGATTGATTTTTGGGAGTGGGTTGCCAGGTCCTTCTCCCAAGCTTACAGTATGTGATATTCCCAGGAGGTCTCCCATCCAAGTACTAACCAGGCTCCACCCTGCTTAAATTCCAAGATCTGACGGGATCAGACCCCACAGTGCTACGGCTACAGGCTAGCTGATGTTACATGGATAAAAGTCAGAAGAAGAGAATACAAGAAAGATGTCTATTTATGATTTATTGCTATGTAAAGTCACTTGACTGTGTGGATCATAATAAATTATGGATACTATTACAAAAATGGGAATACCAGAACACTTAATTGTACTCATGAGCCAGCTGAACATGCACGAGGAAGCAGTCATTCACACAGAACAAGGAAATGCTGCCTAGTTTAAAGTTGAGAAAGGTGTGCATCAGAGGTGTATCCTTTCACCAAACCTCTTCAATGTATATGCTGAGCAAATAATCTGAAAAGCTAGAATTTATGAAGAACATGGCATCAGGATTGGAGGAAGACCTATTAAAAACCTGCATTATGCACATGACACAACTCTGCTTACTGAAACTGAAGAGGATTTGAAACATTTACTGATGAATATCATACAATACAGCCTTCAGTATGGATTGCACCTTGACATTAACAAAACTAAAATCCTTACAACTGTGTCAGTAAGCAACTTCATAATAAATGGACAAAAGATTAAAGCTGTCCAAGATTTTGTTTTACTTGGTTCTACAATCAACACACACTGAAGCTACGATCAAGAAATCAAAAGACACACTGCTTTGGGAAAAACTGTTGCAAAAGACCTCTTTAAAGTGTTGAAAAGTAAACATGTCATATTGAAGACAGAGGTGAGCATGACTCATACGGTGGTATATTCGGTTGCATTATATGGTTGTAAAAGCTGGAAATTGCCTGGGTGGGGTGGTGCAGGCCTGTAATACCAGCAACTTGGGAGGCAGAAGTAGGAGGATAGCAAGTTCCAGACTACAGGCAGTCTGCATAATTTAGTGAGACCCTGTCTCAAAAAGTAAAAAATTGGGCTGGGGGTGAAGCTCAGTGGTACACCACTTGCAAAGCATGCAAGCACCAGGCCCTAGGTTCAACCCCCAGTACCACAAAAAAAGGAAAGAAAGAAAAGAAAAAAAGAAAGAAAGAGAGAAAGAGAGGAAGGGAGGAGGGGAGGAAGGGAGGAAGGGAGGGAGGGAAGACAGAAAAAGAAAAAGAAAAAGAAAAAGAAAAAGAAAAAGAAAAAACAACTGGACTTTGAATAAGGGAGACCGAAGAAGAATTGATGCTTTTGAGTTATGGTGCTGGAGATGAGTATTGAATATACCATGGACTGCCAAAAGAACTAACAGATCCATCCTTGGGCAACAAGAGTGCACCTTGGCAGTAAGGATGGCTAGATAGCATCTGATGTATTTTGGACATGTTGTCAGGAGGGACCAATTCCTGGAGAAGGATACAATGTTTGGGAGAATGGTAGGTCACTGAAAAATTGGAAGAACCTCAACTTGATGGATTGACACAATGGCTGCAACAATAGACTTAAACATAAAAAAGATCATGTGCCTGGAAGAGTGTCTGGGAGCATTTTATTCTATTGTACATGGGATCACTATGAGTCAGACCCTACTCAATGAGTTAGACCCGACTCAATAACAAACTATCTGAAATTTCCTGAATAGATAAATCTATAGAGACAGAATGTACATTAGTGGTTGCCTAGAGCTGAGGGTGGGCTGTGTTTCAGGAGGAAATAAGTAATGACTGCTCATGTTGATGAAAATGTTCTAAAATTTTGTGAGTGATGAAAATCGTTCTAAAATTGGTGGTAGCAATGATTGCGTAACTCTCTGAATATGGTAAAAAAATCTGGCTTACACACTTTAAGTTGGTGAATTATATGGTAAGTGAATTATATCTTGATAAAGCTATTATAAAGAATGTTATTAGAACAATTTCAGCTGAGAATAACACAATACATTGAACACTGACAGAACGGGATTTTAGCGTCTAAGGCACGCCAACTATCAAGTTCAGTATTCTCATTATCAGTGACTTGGTAAGCAATCCCCTCATTTGCCAACAATAAAACCAAAAATGACTCTCAGAATAATTAAAATTCATTCTTAAAGTTATCTTTTTCTGTTGGATAAAAACATATAATTAAAAAAGTTTAAATTAGGCTTATCTTCTTCCAATTTAACTCAATAGATAACAACTTAAATTGTAACTTAGAGACGACAAGTACTTATAATAGTAGAAATATAGAAACAGTGGTGACATTTTTGATCTCCATTGGCAAGTATGCCTTCAAACCAACATTATGCAGCTCAGATGAAGTTCTTTGGGACATGGAACAAGACTAGAAATTGACACATTTAATAAACATTCACTGAAAACAGGTAGAATTTTGTAATTAGTTGCTGTAACACTCTTCTAGTCCTATTTCCTGAGATTCATGTCTGAATGCTGACAAAACCTGATTAATTTGTTAAGATTAGTTCTGTATTTTGAACATTCAAAATATGCTTCCCTTTTCTTATTACATAGAGACCAATTTCTATCATCCAGCACAAATCCTATTATTATAATTTCTGATTAAATAAATCTAACTTTAAAAAACAAAACAAGAAAGGCACATATTCTTTAATCTTAAGACATACTAAGAAATGAGATCAAAGTCCAAATTTATTTTGTACTATATTCAACTTATTATGATAGAAGCAATTCATAAATAATTTATATTAAATACATACCAATAGTTTACTTTGAAGTTGTGAATTCACTTAAATTATTAATGCATTGTGAGGGAAAAGGTTAAATTCTCACCACGACTAATGTCATTCCCTTATTGAATTATATTACATTCACTCATCAACATAAGCTTGGACATATTATTTGTCCTTTATTAAAAAACAGTTTATCTACTTGTACTATTATACAAATCAGACTTTGAAACATAGCCTGAGAAATATCTGGCAAAAAAAAGTAATCTCTTATCATTGTGTATAAGCAAAATAACTGGTTTAAGTCATAATTTTGAGATATGAAATAGCAGAGATCTGTAGTTAAGTATAGTGTGACAATTGAAAGAATATTAAAATTACAATTTTATACAAAAGTACAAGTATCTATAGAAATTTTAGTACACATTAACAAGGAACTGTAGTTTTCTGATGTCTGTGAGTTTATTTAAATAACAACCTTATACCTTAAGAAATAATATAGCCTTTTTATTTTTATGCATTATGTACAATAAAAGAAAGAAGCACTGTGCAGTGATGTAGTTGAAAGGTTATTATTACTCCAATGACAGAAACAAAAGTATATTATCGCTTAGATGATGTCAATGAAAGGGTATCATTACTTTTTCTGAGGAGAACATTCTGGTAAGTAAACACACAAGTACAGTATTTATTACATTTTACTTCATGTGTCTCCAAGGAAATCAGAAAGAAATGCAATTAGTTTGTGATGGGGAGAAATCATTGGTTTCATTTGCCCAACAAAAATCTCTGAATCAATTAAGTTTTCATCAAATTTTCCTTCACAGCATTGCATTCTATTTCTCCATCTACTTTATATTTCTCACATACATCTCAAAGTTATCTTGCTACACAGAGTGAAAATCAAAATTCCGATTCTAAAAGGAAGTCCTTAAAACTTTCAATGTGAAATCAATCCTCTGTTATATATATTAAACTGAATGACATATATTGCATTCTATGAAATGTCTAATGAAAAAATACATTGTGATATATAAATAAATCCAAATTTTTGATTATTATAAACTAAAATTAAACTAATTGTTATATAAAGTATTTTATATCATCATCTTAGAAATCTGTGCTTGTTGTTCTTTTCATTTGTCTAGAAAAATTTAAATACTACCAATAAGGGTATAAGAACAGCAGATCTTACTTAGAAGAATATAATTCAAACACAGAAGTCTTTCCACATACAAAAGGTAGAAGCTGGATCTTAATATGTGTTAATGCTATTGATTTTCTCACCAAAATTTTTTCTGCAAATCTTCTATATATCAATAAAAAAATTAAATAGGAAACTACAAACTCCAAAGCACAATGCATGTCTTATCTCTATTGTCAGTCTGGTATCTAGGATAAAATATTTACCCTCCACATAGATAAACCTTTCTTCAGGAAAGTCTAAGTTGAGCTAGGAAGGCTGGCTAAAAGACATATTCTAATTGCCTAATGTAGTTGTCGCCTGCAGCCATAGCCCTGTGGCATCCGATCCTGTCAGATCTCGGAAGCTAAGCAGGGTCTGGCCTGGTCAGTACCTGGATGGGAGACCACCTGGGAACACCAGAAGCTGTAGGCTTGGGAGAAGGACCTGGCAACCCCCTTCCAAAAATCAATCTGCCATTGAAAACCCTATGAACAGTGGAGAAGCACTGACAATAGTGTTTCCCCTGTTGTACAAAGGGTCGCTATGAGTCAGATACCGACTCGATGGCACCTAACAACAACAATGTAGATGTCATTAAGTGGGGAAGGCAACTACTGTATAAATAATGATCAAGAAGAATGCATACTTCTACCTCCCACCTCATAGATATTGCATGATTAGCACCTTGGTGAATGGAACAGTGCATAGTAATTCCCTTTACATTTCTTTAGTCTATTTTTCTTTCAGATTTCTCTTTTTCAAGTGTTTTTCCCTTCCTACATAACTGATAGATGCCTGCAGGCTTACCACTGTGGCATCCCATCCTGTTAGATCTCGGAAGCTAAGCAGGGTCAGGCCTGGTTAGTACTTGGATGGTAGACCACCTGGGAACATCAGGTGCTATAGGATTTGGAGGAGGACCTGGCAGCCCACTCCTAAAAATAAT
The DNA here is from genome assembly GCA_007922755.1 of Pedetes capensis. Classification (NCBI taxonomy): domain Eukaryota; kingdom Metazoa; phylum Chordata; class Mammalia; order Rodentia; family Pedetidae; genus Pedetes; species Pedetes capensis. The sequence continues at coordinate 17,910 of VMDO01001952.1, forward strand.
CAGCCATTGAAAACCCTATGAATAGCAGAGAAGCACTGACAATAATGTTTCACCTGTTGTGTGTAGGGTTGCTATGAGTCGGCACCTAACAACGACAAAACTGATCATTTTTCTTTTTCTTTCCTTCCCTCAGAATTCTGCCCTTGATGTTTTGATTGTTTTTTTGTTTGTTTGTTTGTTTGTTTTCTCTTTTATGGAGTGTAGTTCCCATTTGTGTTCAGTTCTCTAAGACATAGGCCATGGTTATTGCCTCTCTTATTTCAGGAGAGGTCTGTACTCAACTTTTTTCACCACCTCTGCAAATGGACCACAAACTAAAATCCTGGCAAGAGTAAATTTTCAGCTTTCCACCTAATTCTTAGCTTACTTTTCAACCAAGAAACCATAATATGAGCTAAATTTTTAAGACTTACAAGGCAGGCACCATGGTACTCATTGTAAATTTTTTAGTTCATTTAATCCATGAGGCATATACACTGTTATTCTTATCTTACAAACAAGGAAGCTGAAGTGCAGAAGGACTAAGTAATTTAATCTGTTTGCAAGGTTAATATAAGGCAGAGTTGGGATTTAAAACCAAACTCTTTACCTCATGCAATTGCTCCTAGAATCTCCACATTGCTAGCATTCAGCACTCTTTCCCCTCAGCTTTCTTGAAGCTCAGAAACAATGCCTAGAGAATATGGACGTTAAAGTAAACGAGGACATCTTTTATTATTTGGGGCTGTAAAGCATGAAAGGAGAGGAACAATATTCTTTTGAAAGTGATTTAAATTAGCATTGGTCCAAGGGGTCTAAAGCAAACAATTCTGTAGTCAAATTAAAATGCAAATAAAAACTACCATTCTGAGTTCCCTTTGGCTACTACTTTGCATGCTAAAAATACATAATATTCTGCATCACTAAATCTTGGGGGTTGGGAGGAGTCACTAAGTTAAGCCTTATCTCTCCCTCATTACCTTCTAAAGTCTTTAGAACTAAAAACAGGTATCAAAGAAAAAAATACAAAGATATTGTTGTTAGGTGCTGTCAAGTCAATATCCAACTCATAGTGACCCTCATAGGGTTTTCAATGGCTGACTGTTTCGGGATTGCCAGGTCCTTCTCCTATTTTTGTGGTGCTGGGAATTGAACTTGGGACCTCAGAGACTGAAGTGCAGCACTCTACCAACTGAGCTAAATCCCAGCCACGTAGTGCTAAGTTGGAAGACATGGCCTAAACCCATAACTATAAGGACTTCTGGGTATTTCCCCAAAATTCTCTCAACCTTGAGACTCTCTCTTGGTGGATAGTTCAAGTCATTAGGAGCAAACCACCTCAGCTAGCCAGCTGGAAGCAGAACTCTGGCCTCACCTATTTAGTGTGTTGCAAAGACAGGGGTACATGTGACTGATTAACATCCAAGAATGCAGGGCAATGATGTTACAAACTCACCACTCACTATCAGTTAAATCAACCTTTTTTCCCAATAAAACGGAAGTAAGGAATGGAGAAAAAAATTTACCTCAGATAATGTGCACTACTTTATTGTGCTTAAAATTCTTGTAAGGCCTATCAAGTATAAACTGGTGAGAAATATTTCAACAAAATCAAGAAAAAAATAGTTTTATAGACCATCTTCTTTTGTAAAAAACAACTTTACATAAAATACACACACACACACACACAAAACAGAATATTCTACCTCTGTAAAATAATAACACAAAGACAGGTACACGTCTGCATACAAATGTACCTATACATACCTTTTTAAAAACATTTTAAAATACATTATTCTTACAGACTATCAAATAAATATTTATTTAATTCACTGCAAAATAATAGCATCCAAGTAGTGGGAAATAGTGGATATACATGAGAATCTACTTAAAAATGTCATTAGGAGGAATCATGCATTTAAAATGATGTGTACCATGATGTCATAAAACAAATATAATAGGATGAAGATACTCAATTTTTGCAATTCTTTCTCTTACATTTATATATTTTATTTAAATTATTTTATTCATAACAAAGAAGATAATTTTCTCTTCACAGTAAAAACTCATGCTTTCAGCTCCACATGGCAGAATAAGGACTAATAAAGTAGAACTTAAAAGATTTTGACTCTGGAGCAGGGCATGATGGTGCACACCTGTAATCCAGGAGGCTTGGGAAGCAGAGGCAGGAAGATTGCAAGTTGGAGACCAGGGGCAGTCTGCATATACTTAGTGAGACCCTGTCTCAAAAAGTAAAAAAATGGGCTGGGGGTGCAGCTCAGTGGTCCAGCACTTGTAGAGCATGCAAGTGTGAGGCCCTGGGTGCAACCCTCAGTACCACAAAAAAAAAAAAAAAAAAAAAAAAAAAAAAAAAAGATTTTGACTCTGCACAAGGAATACTTTTGCAGCAGTTAAAACCTATGGCCTTTCAGCATACATTTCCTAATAATGATATGCTTCTCTCTAAGCACAATACCACTAACAACTAAAAATTTAGTAATTTCAAATCACCTAATTCAACTCATATTCAAAATTTCCCAATTTTCATCACAGTATATTTTAATGAAATTTATTGATTTAGCTCAGTGGGTAGAGCACTGCGCTGCAGTCTCTGAGGCCCCGAGTTCAATTCCCAGCACTACAAAAATGGGAGAAGGGCCTGGCAATCCACTCCCAAGGCAATCCCGAAGCACTCAGCCATTGAAAACCCTATGAGGGTCGCTATGAGTCGGATACCGACTCGACGGCACCTAACAACAGCAACAATTTTTAACCAACACACAAAAACATAAAAATTGTACATATGAATGGGGTCCTATGTAGTGTGTCAATATATGCAAATATCGTGTAATTTTCAAGAATTTTACACAAAAGTTTGTATGCAAGTAAACTCTATTAATAATAACTTGTTTAGAATAATTCATATTAGGTAAAAATTAAAAATAATCCAAATGTCTACCAACTGATGAATGGATGAACAAGAGTATGTCCAAATACAGACTACTATTGTGATAAAAGCAGCAAAGTGTTAATATAAACAGTGACTCAATGATTCAAGAACATTATATACAATGTAAAGAAATTAGACATAAAAGAATCATATTGCATAATATCATTTATAAAAAATTTCTTTAAAAAGCAAATTTATATAGCTAGAAAGATTAGTGGATGTTGTCTGGGGCTGGAGAGGTACAAGAGTTAACTCCAAAAGGAGACGAGAGAGACTTCTTAGCAATTGAAATATTATGAAACTAAATTGTGGTGAAGGATGCACAACTGTATAATTTTACCAAACTTAATTGACTTTACAGTTAACATGGGGGGGTGAGTTTTGGGGGGTGTTTAGTAAAATGAGGAGAAGAGTTGCTACACCATTTAAAAAAGAAAAATTACATGGAGATTACAAAGTGTATATCTTCATAAGTAGCATTTTATATAATACTGAATTCTCAATTATTTATCCAAATGCATGAGATAATTCACTATGACAATTTTGTGACTTTTAATTGTTTCATAAAAAGAGTTTTTAATTAGTAATACTTTGGTATTCAAAAATGTGTAATTCACAATGAAGATACTACTTTTTGAAATTCTTTAATTAAAATAGACACTGATCTGATACCAACTTTGTTATTTGTTGTTGTTGGGTGCCATTGAGTCAGGTCCAACTCATAGCAACCCTATGTACCGCAGGATGAGGAGGAAATGTCACCCTATTTCATGGGGGGAATAGACACTCTCCACGGTTAACCCATGGAGAACATCTCCGATGGGCAGAAATGGCTAGATCACACTAAGTATCCCATTTGGTTCTGAGGTTAACAATGGTTTTAGATTTTCTTACAAGATTACTGCAAGCCATCACTATGCTATCCAGGGAGGGCTTTTCTTTTATCCAAAGTTGTATAAATGATCTGCTCCTTTTTTTCCCCATAGCACAATTGAGACATAGTTGGAAAGTCCACAGAAGATTTTTAAAGGAAACACAAGTACCATTCCTTATTCATTTGTGTATTTCCGGAATTGGTGCAAATGATTAGCAAATGTCATTGCTCAAAGTATAAATTAACTGAACAACAGAAAAGAAAAAGTACCTAAACTTAAGCTAATCGGGCTTGCTCTCTCTCTCTCTCTCTCTCTCTCTCTCTCTCTATATATATATATATATATATATATATATATATATATATATATATATGTATATATTCCTTCTAGGACACAGTCCATTTCATTCAAGTTGAACTCTAGGACTAAGGTGGGATTTTTCTGATGGTCTTTCTTTGTATTCTCTGGCTTACCTCTATATGGTATATACCCATTTTGATAAAAGATGGGAAATGCAATCCTTGTTTCAGTCTGTTTAGGGTCTACTTTCACTGTTTATTCCTCAAATCATCTTTTCCCCAGTTAATTGACACCAGGGCTTCCCTTCACTGTTGAGTAAATTCCATTTACTTTATTGTCATACCCCTGCATTCTAACCGAATCTCAGCATTAACTCTAAAATTCAAAGAGATAGGTATGATTAGTAGCTATAAAGGAACTGAGGGAGAAGTTGCATCATGTTTGGCATTTTCGTTACCATCTTTCCCTGCTTATCTCACATAGTTGTTCCACACTATTCTACATTATCATTATCCAATGAACATTAGGCGCTGTCAATTATATTAGCTTAATTTCTTTTCCATTCTTGTTTTCTCTTCTAATACTAACATTTTCAAGTCATTATCCTGACCTTAAAGTATTGTCTCAATTTCTTTACAGTTGGAGAACATGAGGAATAAAATATTAATTATTCAGTATGGAATGTTCATTTCAGTGGGTCTCATTTCCTCCTTTTCTCCTTTGCAACCCATCTGCCAGAATAAAAAGCCACTTCACTTGTCCAATACACTGAATTTTCTCAAGATCAAGTATACCAAAAGTGAAATTACATAGGGAAGATCAGAATGATTCTGTGAAACAGCTAAACATCACAAGTATGCCACATTTGAAAACAAATATAATATACCAATAAATTAGCCAACAGGTAAGTTACTTAATGGATTCCCTATATGTTATAGCATGGAATTTAAATTTTCCAGATTCTTTCCTATGAAAAATTATTTCCATAATCAGTGACCATATAAGCATTTCCCAAATTATTTGCTCCACACCTAACAATGAGAATTCTGGATGGGTAGTTTGAGAAGTGCTTAATAAAGGATTTTTACAAATGTATAGGCAGTTTTCTAAAGAGGAGTAGAGCAGCAGCACAAGGTTTTCAAGAGGTGAGAAGTACTGCCAGCCCAAGGTCTGAAGGAATAAGAAGAGGGATCAGTAATAAGGACCAAAGCTGGGTGCATGGCATAGCCACTTAGGAGATCACATTGGAAGAATTACTTGAGCACAGAAGTTTAGGGGCAGCCCAAGCAACACAGTGAGACACTGTCTCAAGAAACAAAAGATAGAAGCCAGGTGCAGTGGCTCCCAGTGGCTCGGGAGGCAGAGACAGGAGGATCGCCAAGTTCAAGACCAGAAGCAATCTGTGTAATTTAGCAAGACCATGTCTCAAAAAGTAAACAAATGGACTGAGGATGCAGCTAGTGGTCCAGCACTTGCAGAGCACGCAAGCGCGAGGCCCTGGGTTCAACCCCCAGTACTGAAAAAAAAAAAGAAAGAAAGAAAAAGGAACAAAAGATAACAGAAAGAAAGAAAGAAAAAGGAACAAAAGATAACAGAAAGAAAGAAAGAAAGAAAGAAAGAAAGAAAGAAAGAAAGAAAGAAAGAAAACAGGAAGGAGGGAGATAAGGTAACTCTATGAGAAAAGTCACCTGAAAGGAGTTGTGGAATTCGGCTGAGAGATACAGCAAATCTGTGGGGTCATGATTACTTGGGAGAGGGAGCTAAGGAAGTACATGTCCCACCCTCTCTCTCCTCTCATTGTTTCATCTCCAGTAACTGTTCTATTAGGCCAAACACAATCATAAACCAAACTTAGTGACACTCAAATGTGAACATATAGCGGTCAGTACCCTGGGACATGGAAGAGCATAGAGAATGGTGAAAGTGAATTAGGGTGGGCCAACAAGGAAGTCATCCAACAAATCATAAGTTGCTAATAGTTGCTATAGAAAAAGAAAAACAATATGTTGAGGAAGGAAATGATGGCCAAATTAAAGCCATGTGCATGTGTGCACGCACATGCATGTCTTATAATACACATAACAGGATTTTATATAGACCCAAAGCATGAGGAAGGACACAGTATGTACTATTTTCATAACTTAACTTTGATTTGAACTCACTCTATTTTAATTAAATAAATGGCATTGCATTATAATTTTTAGTAAATGTTTGGTGTACAACTTAATGGGTTTCATTATGAGATTTTCATATATGCATATGATTGTACATTTCTCATGTTCACTTCCCTCATTACCCTCTCATGACACCCTTCCTCTCCTCCGTCCTCTCCTCTGACGCTCTTCCTCACTACCAATAGTCCCCATTCTGCTTGCATGTCCTGTGTGCGTTTGTGTGTTTGTATGTTTGTGTGTGTATGATATGTTGTTGTTTGGTGCCATTAAGTCAGGTCTAACTCAGAGTGACCCTATGTAAAACAGAAAGAAACACTTCCCAACACTGTGCCATGCCTGGCACTATATCAGTGCTCTGCTATTCATAGGATTTTTGATTGCTGATAGTTTTGGCATTGTTCTGGGAGTGAAATGACTGGTCCTTTTCCCATTTTTGTGGCACTGGTGATTGAACACATGGCCTCTGAGAGCATAAAGCAACACTCTACCAACACTCTACCAACTGAGCTAAACCTGAGCCCATATATATATGATATAGAATATCACATATATATGATATAGAATATCATATATACATATATATGAATATATATGTATATCTCCCTATATATATATTTTATATTTGTGTATATATATGTATATATATACATACATACATACATATATATATACACACACACACACACACACACACACACATATAGTTGCTGTTAGGTGCCATGGAGTCGATTTCTGACTCATAGCGACCTTATGTACAGCAGGCAAAACATTATTGTCAGGGCTTCTCTGTTATTCATATGGTTTTCAATGGCAGATTGACTTTTGGGAGGGGGTTGCCAGGTCCTTCTCCCAAGCCCACAGTATCTGGTGTTCCCAGGTAGTCTCCCATCCAAGTAGTGAACAGGGCCGACGCTGCTTAGCTTCCAAGATCTGATGGGATCAGAAGCTGCAGTGCTCCAGCTGCAGGCATTCATGTATGTGTGTGTGTGTGTGTGTGTGTGTGTGTGTGTGTATGAATCCAGTTTTGTCATATATATGGATATATATATGAATTCAGTTTTTGACTTTGAGAGCAAAATGGGATATTTTCCTTCCTTTCCCTCATTTTTCTTTCTTATTGCTTCCTCCCTCCTCTTTTATCCTTTTTCTCCCTCAACTGAGTCTTCCTTTTACTTTCATGACATATATGTATGTGTGTGTGTGTGTGTGTTTGTGTGTGTGTGTGTGTGTGTGTGTGTGTGTGTGTGTGTGTGTAACATCCACATATGAGGGAAAATATGCAATGTTTTTCTTTCTGTGGCTGGCTTATTTCACTTAAAATCATGACCTCTAGTTCCATCCATTTCCCAGCAAATGCTATAATTTCATCATTCTTTATGGTTGAATAAAACCAGTGGTGTATATATACCACATTTTTTTATCTATTCATTTGCTCATGGACACCTAGGTTGATTTTACATCTAAGCTATTGCAAAGAGTGCTACAATAAACATGTATAATCAGGTATATCTATATTTGTTGGCAATCATTTGGGGGTCCCCAAGAAAGACCTAGAGGGGGCTTCAGTAGAGATTTGTCTGACCCAGGTAGAGACCTGAACCTTATCCAACTTTTCCCTATTCTTGCCCCTCCCACTCCTAACTTGGGACATAAAGTTGAGAGTCCTAGAAAGAACTCCAGGAGCAGAGGCTCATCTGGCCCACTTGGAGGACTAACATCTATCCTCCAGGGCAGGCAACCTTTGTCCCACATCCTGGTATTCCACTCCTCCACCTCCCATGGAGTGATCCAAGATGGCCCCCAAAGAGCCTAGCTCTGGTGTGACCTCTTTCAATCTGATTGGATGACCAGAACCACCTGATTTGTTGGAAAGGAAGCTCAGTGATTGGACTGGCATGTGCCTAATCCCCCTATCAAGTTTTCCTTTTAAATCCTAGTTACATAATTCCCCCATACATCTGTCAGTTTGCCACACTGTGGGGGCTTGTGTGTTGGAGTGAGGCTGAAAGTTATGCCACTGGTATCTCAGACACCAGCAGGGTCACCTATAGTGGACAGGTTTCAGCTGAGCTTCCAGACTAAGACAGACTAGAGAGTAGGCACTGGCAAACCACTCCCAAAACAACTAGCCATTGAAAACCCTAGGGATAGCAAAGAAACACTGCCAGATATAGTGCCAGAAAATGAGCCGCCCAGGTTGGAAGGCACTCAAAAGACTACTGGTGAAGAGTTGCCTCCTCAAAGTAGAGTCTACTGTGATGACAGAAATGGAGTAAAACCCAAGGGACCTCCACTTGCTGATGTGGCATGACTCAAAATGAGGAGAAACAACTGTAAACATCCATTAATAACTGGAACATGGAATGTACATATTATGAATCTAGGAAAATTAGAAATCATTAAAAAGAGAAATTGAGTACATAAACATTGATATCCTAGACATTGTTGTGATCCTAGACATCAGTGAGCTAAAATGGACCGGCATGGGCAACTTTGAGTCAGATAATCATATGGTCTACTATGCTGGGAATGATAAACTAAAGAGAAATGGGGTTGCATTCATCATCAAAAAAGACATCTCAAGATCTGTCCTGAAATACAATGTTGTCAGTGATAGAATAATATCCATACGTCTACAAGGAAAGCCAGTTAATATGACTATTATTCAAATTTATGCACCCACCACTAAGGCCACAAATGAAGAAAGGGAAGATTTATACCAGCTTCTGCAATCTGAAAAGATCAAACATGCAATCATGATGTACTGATAATTACTGGTGACTGGAATGCAAAGGTTGGAAACAAAGAAGAAGGTTCAGTAGTTGCAAAATATGGTCTTGGTGACAGAAATGATGCAGGAGATCTCATGATAGAATTTTGTCAGACCAACGACCTTTTCATTGCAAATACATTTTTTCAACAACATAAACGGTGATTATAAACATGGACATTACCAGATGGAACATACAGGAATCAAATCGACTACATATGTGGAAAGAGACGATGGAAAACCTCTATATTAAATGCCAAAACAAGACCAGGTGATGATTGTGGATCAGACCATCAACTTCTCATATGCAAGTTCAGACTGAGGCTGAAGAAAATTAGAACAAGTTTTTGAAAGCCAAGTATGACCTTGGTATATCCCACCTGAGTTCAGAGACTACCTCAAGAATAGGTTTAATGCACTAGATACATGTGATAGGAGACCAGACGAGTTGTGGCATAACATAAAAGATATCATTCAAGGAGAAAGCAAAAGGTTATTTAAGAAGACAAGAAAAAAAGAAAAGACCAAATTACATGTCAAAAGAGACCCTGGAACTTGCCCTTGAACATAGAGCAGCTAAAGTAAAAGGAAGACATAATGAAGTTAAGGAACTAGACAGAAGATTTCAAAAGGCAGCCTGAAAAAACAAAAACAAGTATTATAATGACATGTGCAAAGAACTGGAGGCAGAAAAACAAAAGGGAAGAACATGCTCTGTGTTTCTCAAGCTTAGGGAAGTGAAGAAAAAATTCAAGCCTCAAGTGGCAATAGTGAAGGATTCTACAGGGAAAATATTAAATGATGCAGGAAACATCAAAAGAAGATAGAAGGAAGACACAGAGTCATTATATGAAAAAGAATTAGTAGGTGACCAACCATTTCAAGAGGTTGCATATGAAGAGGAACCAATGGTATTGAAGGATGAAGTGGAAGCCGCCTTGAAAGAACAAGGCTCCAGGAATTGAGCGGACACCAATAGAGATATTTCAACAAACAGATGCAGCACTGGAGGTGTTAACATGTTTATGCCAACAGATTTGGAAAACAGCTACCTGGCCAACTGACTGGAAGAGATCCATATTTGTGTCTAGTCCCAATAAAGGGGATCCAACTGAATGTGGAAACTATCAAACAATATCATTAATATCACACATAAGCACAATTTTACTAAAGATCATTCAAAAGCAACTGCAGCAGTATCTAGACAGGGAATTACCAAAAAATCAAGCAAGATTGAGAAGAGGGTGGGGAAACAGGGACATCATTGCTGATGTCAGGTGGATATTAGTTGAAAGCAGAGAATATCAGAAAGATGTCTATGCTTTATTGACTATGCAAAGGCATTTGACTGTGTGGATCATAACAAATTATGGATAACACTTCGGAAAATGGGAATACCAGAGCACCTAATTGTGCTCATGAGGAATCTGTACATGAACCAGGAGGCAGTTGTTAAAGTAGAACAAGGAAACACTGAGTGGTTTAAAGTTGAGAAAGGTGTGTGTCAGGGCTGTATACTTTCACCCTACCTCTTCAATTTATATGCTGAGCAAATAATCCGAGAAGCTGGACTATATGAGAAAGAATGCAGCATCAGGATTGGGGGAAGACTTATTAACAACCTGCATTATGCAGATGACACAACTCTGCTTGCTGAAAGTAAAGAGGATTTAGAACATTTACTGATGAAGATCAAAGATCATAGCCTTCAATATGGGTTACGACTAAACATCAACAAAACAAAAATCCTTAAGACTGGGTCAGCACACAACTTCACAATAAATGGAGAAAAGATTGAGATTGTCCAAGATTTTGCTTTGCTTGGCTCTTATAATCAACACCCATGGAAGCAGCAGTCAAGAAATCAAAAGACCCATTGCTCTAGGATTAGCTGTGGCAAAAGATCTCTTTAGAGTATTGAAAAGCAAAGATGTCATATTGAAGATGAAGGTGCGTCTGACTCATGCCATGGTATTTTCAGTCACATCATATGGTTGTGAAAGCTGGACATTGAATAAGGGTGACAGGAAAAGAATTGATGCTTTTGAATTATGGTGCTGGAGACGTGCATTGAATATACCATGGGCTGCCAAAAGAACCAACAGATCTGTCCTAGAAGAAATGCAACCAAAGTGCTCCTTGGTAGCAAGAATGGCCAGACTCCATCTTACATATTTCGTGCATGTAGCCAGAAAAGATCGATCCCTAGAGAAAGACATCATGTTTGGGAAAGTAGCAGGTCAATGCAAAAGAGGAAAACCGTCCACCAGATGGCCTGACACAGTGTTTGCAACAATGGGCTTAAATATAAATAAGATGGTGTGCCTGGCACAGAATCGGCAAGTGTTTCGATCTGCTGTACATAGGGTCACTATGAGTCGGACTTGACTGGAGGGCACCTAACAACAACAACAAGTTACATAATTGCCACACCTGGTACAAACTGCTCCCTGATTGGCTATTTCTTAGTCCATGCCCCCTTCATAGAAGCTATATAAACCACCACTGAAGATATTAGCTCCCCTTTTTGTCCCTTCCATTCTTAATCCTCCCCTATTCACCTGCTCTCTGAGCCCCTCCAAACCTGACCCCCACACCCTACTCCTGAGACCTGTAACCTCCAATGCCACCAGTGAAGACATCTGAGGACTACAAGCAAGACTCCATGTCAATCCCAGTGCCTCCGAAGTGGCAAAGGCTCCAAGCAAGACAGGAAGAGCTCTCTGCTTTTCTTCCCCTGCCTTGGGAAGAAAGAAAGCAGAGAAGGTGAACTGTGAGAGGCAACAGGAGACACACTGTGGGACACTTTCATCGAGCATTGTCATGCTGCACCCCCTTTTGTTCACCTTGGTAGGTGCAGCTTAATAAATTCTGTTCCTGTTTACTAGAAGGCTCCCGAAGGCCTTCTTTGGCCCCACTGGCTCTTGCCTATTTCCGAGGGTCCCCGAGTACCCATGTTGAGGCAAGCTCCATTACCCCGCCACGCCAGATTGAACCCCAACATATATTGACTATATTCCTTTGGATATATACCCAGGAATAATATAGCTAGGTCATGTGGCAGTTCTATTTTTAGTGTTTTAAGGAACCTCCACACTGATTTCCATAGTGGCTGCACCAACCTACATTCCCACCAGCAGTATACAAGAGTTTCTTTCTCCCCACATCCTCTCTAACATTTGTTGTTGTTTGGACTCACTCTTTTTAAAGTAAAGGAACTGATGTTTTACAGAAATTACTTTGTGCTAAACATACAGTCACTTGTTTACCTGACTCTCCAAATTTACTATAAACTTGAGAGCTGCTACTACATCTTTCATCTCTGTCCCCACTAATTGAGATATAAATGTTTATTAACAGTGCTAACAGTGTTTATAATATAATGATCATAACAGTGATACCAACTATCATTGGGATCATGAACTGTGCAAGGAGAGAAATAATGGTTAACTTCTTCTACTCCTGCCAAACTATTCCAGTGCCTTTGATAGCTTTAAGTTCTCTATAAGGAACAGAATTTCTCAAGCTTCTCCCTGCCATCCTTTGGGACTATATAATTCTTTATTGTTGGAGGCCATCCTGTACATGTTTAGCAGTATCCCTCTAGAAGTAAAGAGAACTTTCACAGATGTGACAACCAAAAAATATCTCCAGACAAAACAAAATGTCCCATGATAGTGTAGGGGGGGCAATCTCCCACTTGAGAAACACTGTTCTGGAATACTACTGCTTCCTTTTTGTTTACTAAATATAAAAGCACACCACAATGATATCTTCACAAAAACTGTGTGCTTTTTACAAGTAAATATGATATCTCTCTTGGCTCAACCTTTGTAAAATTGATGATTAACCATATTTGATATAGCATCTATCACTTTTTACCTTTTACATAATTATTTTGAATTTTTTCATTACATGTAAATGCCATGAGAATGAGAATGTTACTGTACTCCCCAATGTACCTAGTGATAGTATATGCTCAATAAATATTTGTTTAAATGCAGGAGTTATTTTATGTTTTTGTACCAGAATTGCCATCATAGAGTAACCCTTAGCTCAGTTGGTAGAGCACCCCTCTATACTCTCTGAGGACCCAGGTTCAATTCTCAGCACAGCAAAAACAGGAGAATCCTGTGGCAATCCACTCCTGAAACAATCCTGAAACTATCAGTCATTGAAAACCCTAAGAGGGCCAGTCAACATGAGTCAGACTTGACTCTATGGCACCTAACAACAGTGACCCTTTTATTTTGCAGTAAGTAAAGAGCTTCAGAGAAAATGCAAGTCTAAGAGGCTGTGATGTGGTGAACTTCTTTTGTTAATACCAAGCTGAGAGCAATACTTGCATACTTGCTGGGATACAAGAGAGGTTTCACAGTCTAAAGTGTCAAGATTTAAAGAAAGATTTCATAACCTTTTCATAATTTTTTTGTTTAAGTTCTAGTTAACATAGGCACCTAAATGAAGCATGTAAAAAGAACACGAAAAGAACAAATTCATGACTTTGGCTGGTTAATATTTACCATAAAAATTTAACTTTAATAATGAGGTCTATAAAATTGTTTTCATCTTCAAAGTGCTTTAAAGCACTAATTAATTATTGCAAGACTGTTGTGCAATAAATAATTAAGTATTATTATTGCTCCATTATTGATGGGAAAATTAAATAAAACTGCTAAAGAACTTTTTCAATTTACTTAGGTTATTGTTAGGTGCCATGAAATCAGGTCTAACTCATAGTGACCATCATAGGGTTCTCAGTGGCTGATTGTTTTGGGATTGCTTCAAGAGTGGATTACTTAGGTTAGCCACAATGTTAAAAATCTAATGTCTTTCAGCATACTTTTATTTTTTCATTGTGTAACCTGATTTATGAGCCATTTTTATGAAATATATTTTATGAAGTTTGGTAACAGAAACCTCAGATAATTTTTAATATCAGAGCCATAAATAATAAACTCTCCTATTTCCACCATATATTAAATCAAACTTTAATCTTCAGTATACCAGTTCATGAACTATAAAACTTTATAAAGTGGTAAGTGATTTTAGAATTACATTTCCATTCCTTCAGCATCATTATTAGTAACCAGATGAAAATTTCATGCAAAAAATATGTAATCTTTTAAAATTCTACCTCAACAAATGAAGTTCAAAACATAGTAGATGATATTCTAGGATTTACAAACCTAGCACTTCCCTTGGGAAATAAAATGACAAGAAATTTACTATGTTCTCTCCTATTTTGTAATGCATTTAGAAGTGCTAGAAAAGTTTTGCATATTCTGTCAATTTTGTATTTGTGAATTTGCTGTTTCTGATGAGTTATGGGGTGTGGTTATAATTTTAGGAAAACAAATTTCTGACGCTCTCACAACCAACAAGTATAGATTTGTCTTTGTATTTGTACCACTTACTCATAATATGGATATTCACAATGACATCCATTATAGCACATTCAGTTTAAACAGGTTTGTGTCTTCTTGGGAGTACCAAGCACTTCCATGCTTCTCGCCAAAGCAATGACTTAAGTAGCAACTTCTGCCTAACCACCCATTTTATACAAATGTAACTTGCCTTCTACTGAGTACTATGTACTTTTATGTAACAGCTGAACTTACAATAGTTTTACTCCATGAGAAGTCATAAACCTACCATTTGCTGCAGAATATTACAAAGTATGAAGCATTCCTTAAAGAAGTTCCTTAAAGAAGGAACTAAAGGAAGGAAGCATCAAAAAGAAGGAAATAAAGAGAGCAAATAGTGAGAGGAGGTGGGTTAGTCCTTATTGTTTCTAGTGAGAGTTATCTACTCACTGAAGGAAGGTGGGGAAGAGGAAGAGAAGTGTAAGGAGGTTCTGTACTAGGAAGGAAGAAATTATCAGTGTTGTTATTTCTTCACTAGTAGAATTACACTTGACTAGAAACCATCGTTAAGTTCATGAACTCTGGGATGAGAGAGATATGATTAACCCCACAACAATAGTCACTTCCAGATGCAACCCTAAGACAACCTCTTTCTTACTATGTCTATGCTTTTAGACATAAACATACTTGCCACCCCAGGAAATTAATCAGATTGAGTGGGTGAGTGAAATCAAGAGTGGAACACGGAAATAGTCCTGAGTGTTACAGAGAAAAGCCAACACTAACATTTGCCCTAAGTTCACACTGAATATGCCAATATAAAAATACTTATAGTCAGAAATACTTTTGCTCCTTCGTTTTCTCTCTGACATGATTTACGAATCCAGTGTTAGAATAAAAACTTGGGAGAATGTGAATAAGCCTTGTATTAGAATACTTTTGTTTTTATAAATCTATAAACATGATATTTTGGAGAGAGAAGAAAGAAAGAAAGAGAGACAGAAAGATGTTTAGACATAAGAAAAAAATTATTGACCATCTATTTAATCATTAAATTGCACCATTAAACATATTTTTTTCAGTACTGGAGAGTTGAACCCAGAGCCTAACGCATGCTTTTTACAAGCACTCAACCACTGAGTTGCACATCTAGCCCATTTTTTACTTTTATTTTGAGACAGGGTCTAAGTTACACAGGTTGCCTCTGGCCTCAAACTTGCAGTCCTCTTGCCTCCACCTCCCTAGTTTCTGGGATTAAAGGCATGCACCATGGTGCTGCTCAGCTATGTTAAACATTTTTATATGTGCTTTATCATTCATTCCTCACATTGTGTCTGTAGCATATGCATTTACATAGTAACTTTATAAATTAAAACATGCTCAATGATATCAAACTTCCCTTGATTACTCAATTGGGCTAGTGCCTTTTCTTTGCTGTGACAGAATGCTGACAGAAACTACTTAATAGGGAAAAGACTTATTTTGTCCCACAGTTTCAGAGGGTTAGTCCATGTTGGTGGGGAAGGCATGGCAACAGCAGCCAGTGGGAGTGTATGGCAGAGGAGATCTTTTCACATCACAGTGAGACAAGAAGCAGAGAGCCAGGCTGGAACTAGTGGTCAGGGAAAACCTTCAAAGGCCCACCTGTAAATATCTACTTTCTCCAAAATGGTCCTACTT
This sequence comes from Pedetes capensis, assembly GCA_007922755.1. Classification (NCBI taxonomy): domain Eukaryota; kingdom Metazoa; phylum Chordata; class Mammalia; order Rodentia; family Pedetidae; genus Pedetes; species Pedetes capensis. The sequence continues at coordinate 34,004 of VMDO01001952.1, forward strand.
CCCCAAGGTTCTGCAGCCACCAAAAAATAAAATAAAATAAAATAATAAAAGATTGTGCCACTTTCTGATGCAAATCATAACATCAATTAGTGTGAATGATAATTATAAACCAAACCTACTTCTGCAAACCAACTTTTTTACTTTATAACCTTTATATCTGATCACTCATTTGTACTAATGAGCATTTTAAAAGACAGTATCATAGTGGAAGCACTGGAACCAAAGAAAAACATTGGGGCAGGGGAAAAGATTCACTCCAGAAAATAGAACAAAAAAAGAGAAGTTCTAGTAGATAGTTATGCCCCCTCCAAAACATTTTGAGAAAGCAGCCAATATGCTAAATACCTGTAATCCCAGCCACATGGGAGCCAGAGGCAGAAGTTTGTGGCCAGGGTCACCCTGAACAACTTGGTGAGACCCTACTCAAAGTAAAATAATAAAAAAATGACTGAGGGTGCAATTCAGGGTAGAGCACTTGCCTAGCATGTGTGAGGCCCTCTGTTCAATCTCCCTTCAGAACTGAAAAAATGTTTTCAGAATAGGGATAATAATATAGAAACAATATAGATCATAAGCCTGTAAAAATAAAAACACTAAAACCCTATCTAACAACAACTACAGCTAGGAAATGCAGCTTCGTGAAAGGTAAAGACATTAATTTAGAACAAAATACTCAACTTATGATCAATTAATCAGTGAATCATAAATGAAATTCTTGATCAGGAAAATAGTCCATCATCCAGTATAGACATAATATATTTATTAATTGACTAAAACAGTACATGATTATCTTTTAGCAAGACTAATAAAACTATATGGGGAAAGAAAGAGGGGAGAAAAAGGAAGGAAAAAAGAATGGAAAGGGAGGAGCCAGGGAGACAGAATGAGGGAGAGAAGAATCCGAGGGGAGAAAAGAGAATGATAAGATCCTTCCACTGACTTGCTCCTGGAAAATTCTGCCATAATTCAATGCAGTGGCTTTCATCTTACAAGGTACTTGTCACCCATTGGACAGTTTTCAATTCATTCAGTGCCACTCATTTCTCAGTCAAAGTGAAAATTTCACTTAATTTTTCATATATTCCTCAATTAGTTTATTAATAGTTTATTAAATTCTAGGAACTACTTAGTGCATATACTGTCTTTTGACTCTTCTAAGGTTTGTAATTCTATATGAAGCTATCAGTTTCAATGTGATTTATCCTTTATAACATCATTTATCCTTTATAAGACCTTTACTTATCACTCATTGGTTTCATCCCCCTCTAAATTTTTCAAAATATTACACACACACACACACACGCACACACACACACACACACACACACACACACACCTTCCTATCTATCTAAAGAATTGGTTTACCAAGTCAATTAACTTTTTATGATCACACACCCTTTTTCTACTTTCTATAGGGCTTATATATTTCACATAATAAAAAATGAAATTTTCTGTTTTTATGAATGATGGTTTTCCAACAGTATTAGTTCTTTAAAAACCTTGAGATTTAGTTTCTTATCTTAAAGAACTGAAGATGACTGAGGACTTTTACATATTTTTGTTTCTGTTTTTGTTTTTATTTCCTGAAATAGAATATAATTTCAAGTGCTTTAGGAATGACAAAAGGTCAGAGGAGATGTCTTCTATTGATTTTTGATGCTTTGCTATCACAAAACTCTGATATCTATTAGGAAGGAATCAGAAAGATAAAGTATGAAATCTAGGTTCAGTGTACCATGGAGTTATTTGTATTAAACATTAGTGTTCCCTTGTAGACCACTGAGGAATTAGATCCTCTGCATGAAACAAAACAAAAATTAATAGTGGCTTGAGCTAAATAACAGTATAATTTTCTCTCATAGATAAGACTTCTGGTGGAAGATATTCAGGACCTTCAGAGCTTTAAAAGACTCAGACTTCTGCCTTCCTATTCATCCCACTGCATGCCTCCCATTGTAAAGGTCAGCTCAGGGTTCCAAACAGAAAAATTAGACAAAGAGCACATTTGCTCTTTTTAAGAAGATTTTGCATAAACCCCACATACTTCCACTTATATATAATTGGAAAGAAATTAGTCAACTACAAGGAAGGGCACAGAATAGTCTTTCAGTTCGGCAATAATCAGAGTTTTGTTACAAAGAAAAAGGGAAAGTGGAGCTCCAGCTTTGCCTCTCATTTTTAAAGCCATTCCTTAAATCTTCTTTGTTATCATTTGCTGTCATTGTTTGAGTATAAGATGTCTCCCAAAGGTCATGTGCTTTAATATTTTGTCCTCAGGTGGTGGAAGTTTGTGGAGGCAATGGAAACTTTGGAAGATGGGATTCTTGCTTTGCAGAAATGGTTCCCTGGTAGTGGGTCTTTAGAAGTTTTTATTCAGATCCATGGCCCTGCTCTCTTTATGCCTCCTGTCCCATGATCCCATGAAGTCCTTCATCACAGACTACTGCTTCCAACATGCCTGCTCCAGTGTTATTGTGGGCTCATCCTCTAACTATAAGCTTCCAATAAACCGTTTCCTCTACAAGTTTGTTTGGGTTAGTATTTCTGCTACAGCAATAACAATTGACTAATAGAGAACATTGGCACTAGAGAGTGAAATTGTTGCTATGCAAGAAGCTAACCATGTAGTTCTCTGACATTTGGAACTTGTTTGTGGTAGGAATTTGGAAGACTTGGAAGATGCAGGTGAAAGAAGCACTAGAGGACTTGAGGAGCAGAGTAAGAAAAACCAGAATGTCATTGCTGATAGAAATACAGACAGGCTTTTAGAGGAACATGAGGACTCAATTGAGCCCTGGACTAGAGGCATTGTGTTATATTCTAACAAAGAAGTTATCTACATTTTCTCCATGCTTCAAAGGTTTGAGTGAGACTGAATTTAAAAGTAAGACCTGATTAATTTGGTGAAGGAAGTATCATGAGGGTGATGGGATGTAGGGGGCATGGCATGGTTGCTGCCTGCTGCATTTTGCAAGATCTGTAAAAAAATAGAGAAAATCTCAGAATAGGAGATCTGAAGAGTGTGCTGTTTAAGGAGACAAAATGTTGTGGTAGTAACAGTTTTTTAAAGTTATTTTGAACAAGGCAAATTTGGACAAGGAGGCCATATTGTTAAAGAGAGAAATACCATTCAAGAGAGCAATAAAGATGGCCAAGAAGTAGAGAAGAAGTTGGACAGACCATCTCAACTAAAAATTCAGGGTTTATACCTTAAAACAAAACATTTATTAAGGGCGTATCCTAAAAGCAAGTGTCTTCCAGACTCCCTGCTGGAAAGAGGATGCCCAGAGAAATGGTTTATTAGCCTGAGCAAACGGAGGCTGTAGTTATAGCCATGGTCCAAAAGGACTCAGCGACCTCTTCGGCTAGCTACAATTTTTGGTATCATCCACATGGTGCTGGTTTTCAGGCATGAAGAATGCAAGAATTAAGGGACTATGAAGGTTGCTACAAAGGTTACAGAAGATAGCCTGTGATAACAGACGATGTCTACCGGGATTGAATGCCCTGCAGAGATTCCCTGAAAGGTTGAATGTGTGAAGCTTTGTGGATGAAGCCTAAGAAGCAATGGAGACCCTAGGAGATTGGAAATGCCAGCACCATGAAACATCTGCTGAGAGAAGCAGCAGGCAAGAAATGGAACCAGCCAAGAAGGGTTGTTTGTACTACAAATGATATGGTCAGATAGGTAGAACTGCCAAAGTCTGTTTGACCCCAGATGACACCAGATGCCAGACTTAAACCAACAGAGATTGCTTGTCAAGTGGGATATCAGTCTTGCTATGGACTGATACTTCCTTTCTGTGCCCTCATTCCTCCCTTTTGGAATGTGAATGCTTACTCTCTCCCATTATATGTTGGAAATATGTAACCCGTTTTTTGTTTTGCAAGGGCCCAAAGCTAACTTTTATTTGCATCTCAAAGGGAAACTTTGGACTTGGACTTTTGAACACACTTGGGACTGTTAAGTCTTTTGGGGGACTTTTAAATTTGGACTAAATGCATTTTGCTTATGAGGTGGCCATGGAATTTTGGCAACCTGGGGCAGAGTGTTATGGTTTAAATATGAATGTCCCCAAAAGGTCATAGGTTTGAATATTGGGTCCCAAGCTAGTGGTGCTATCCAGGAAGGTTACGGATCCTTCGGATATGGGATCCAGCATGGTGGAAGTGGCTTCCTGGAGGCAGGCCAATGTTTTTTACCCAGACCCACAGTTCTGGAAAGCTTTCTTTGCCTCCTGCCCCAAAATGCCCTGCCACCACTGCCATGACTGCCCTACCATTGTTAGGGACTGATACTCTTAACTATGAGCTTCCAAGAATCCTTTTCCTCTATAAGTTTGTTTGGATTATTTTTCTGCCTCAACAATGATAGCTGATTATTACCTTTGGTAGGATCTTTCTTTGGGTGATGGCTTTTATTATTTAATATCAAAGTAAGCTTCCTTATATCATTGTCATTGTCTTCTTTTTTTATATTAGAAATTTTTAATGTACATCTTAATGTGATTCATTTTGACATGCTTTTCATTGTGACATTTACATATATGCATTTTGATAAACATTATGAAACACATGAAAAAGTGCTCAACATCCCTAGCCATTAGGGAAATGCAAATCAAAACAACTCTGAGATTTCACCTTACACCAGTAAGAATGGCCAAGATCAATAAAACAAACAACAACAAATGCTGGCAGGGTTGCGGGGTAAAGGGAACACTCTTGCATTGTTGGTGGAGCTGTAAATTGGTGCAACCACTGTGGAAATCAATATGGAGGTACCTCAAAAAACTAAAAATAGATCTACCATATGACCCAGCTATAACACTATTGGGAATTTACCCAAAGGGAGATGGGTCATCATACCACAGAGACACCTGCATCACCATGTTCAATGCAGCACTTTTCACAATAGCAAGGATATGGAATCAACCAAAGTGCCCTTCAACAGAAGAATGGATAAAAAACTATGGTATATATACACAATGGAGTACTACTTAGCAATCAAGAAAAATGAAGTAAGATCATTCGCAGCAAAATGGATGGAATTAGAGAAAATTGTCATTGTCTTCTAAAGCAATATTTACCATTCAGTCCTTTCTCCTAATTTCCAAATGTCTATTGCCATATATATTTGGATATTCTGCAGTATGATAGAGGCAATGCTATATACTAAACTCATTCTCTTAGTTATTTTGCTTTAGAACAGGGTGTGTACACAGGAAGATGCCATTTCCCAGCTACTCTTGATATTAAGTTAAAGGCGCATGACTAAATTCAGTACAATGGATCATTGACACTAGTGATATATTCCTTAAAGTGCCATTTGATAGTTTAGTCTTTCTCCTATATAAGAGACAGAAAGTGACCAACTCCAAGATGGCATAGATAGACAATTGAAGAAATCCATGTATCTCAGCCACTGCTCAGAGGTAAACCACACAGGAAAGCCCCCCAGAAATCAATGTTAGACACCATGTAAATCCCATGAGACTTTCAGTATTACTTGTTTCAGTAGTATTGGTTACCCTGATTAATAAAAACAGACAAAAATAACTTAAAGATTCACTGTATTCTCTAGTGAACCAAATATAATTCTGACAGAATAGTTTTGTAAAGAGATCAAATCATGTCTGGAATGACACGTTTGCTTTACATGAACTACATCAAAATCTGATGCTAATCAAATAATGAATTTTAGAGGAACTGTTGTTGCTGTTGTTACATGCTGTCTAGTCAGATCCAACTCATAGTGACCCTATGCAAAACAGAACATAACACTCTCTGACACTGTGCCATGCCTGGCACTATGTCAGTGCTTCTCTGCTATTCATAGGGTTTTCAATCACTGTTTCAGGATTGTTTCAGGAGTGGGCTGCCAGGAGTTTCTCCCGTTTTTGTGGTGCTGAGGATTGAGCCCAGGGCTACGAGAGTGCACAGTAGCACTCTACCAACTGAGGTAAATCCCAGCCCCCTAGAGGAATTATATGTACTAGAATGAAGGAGAAAAATAACAATTAATTAGAACAAATTCTGGGAACTTTTCAAGTAAGTATAATGATAACTCAACATAGATAACATCAATTCTTCTTTCATTATTATATACATTTAGTACCTCCATTACTGCAGAGTGAGTGTCCTTTATCTAAAATACTTGAAATCTGAAGTATTTCAGATTTTCAAATTTTCTGGTTTTGGAATATTGGAAAGCACATAATGAAATATATTAGGGGATAGGATTCAAGTCCAAACATGAAACTCATTGATGATTCATATTTACGTAACAATTAGTATGACTATTAAATGTCCCATAAAGGTCTATGTTTTGAATATATTTTTCCAAGAGTGGTGCTGTCAGGATGCTGTGCAATCTTTACTAGGTAGAACCTAGTGGGAGGTTTTTGAGTCACTGGGAGTATACTGTCAAAGGAGATCATGGAACTCCAGCTTCTTCCTCTGCATCTTTCTTTGGTTCCTGGCCATAAGGTGAGTGATTTTGTTCTAGTACCTATTCCTGCTATGATGTGTCACCACAGACCCAAAAGCAATGGGAGTGGTTGACTGAAATGTCTAAAATTGTGAGCCAAAATAAGTCTTTTGTCTTTGTAACTTGATTAGATCAGGCATTTGTTATAGTGATGGAAAGCTGACTGGTAAGCAACTTATACACATAGCCTAATGGTAATTTTTTTATAATATTTTATTAATTGTATACATGAAACAATATTTCATAGTGTGGAATCTTATACTTGTAGCATCATGTCACTGCTAAAAAATATTTAGAATTTGGAGCATCTCAGATTTTGCATGTTCTAAGTAGGGTTACCCTGGTCAAGCCCTCATTGTTGTTATTAGATGCCATCAAGTCAGGACCAACTCAAAGCACCCTGTGTACAACAGAATGAAACATTCCCTGACATTGTGCCATGCTCAGCACTATGTCAGTTCTTCTCTGCTGTTCTTAGTGTTTTCAATGGCTGGTGGTTTCAGGATGGGCTGCCAGTTTCTTCTCCCAAGCTTATAGCCCCCAGTATTCCCACACAGTCTCCCATCCAAGTACTAATCAGGCCAAATCCTGCTTAGTTTCCAGGATTAAGTGGGATTGGATGCCAGGATGGTAAACCGTCTGGGAATACCAGGTGCTGGAGGCTTTGGAGAAGGAACTGGCAGCCCACTCCCCAAACAGTCAGCCATCAAAAAAAACCCCTAAAAATAGGAGAAAAGCTCTGACACAGTACTGGCCATGGCACAGTATAGGGGAGTGTTTCATTCTGTTGTACATGAGGTCACTATGAGTCAGACCCAACTTGATGGCACCTAACAACAACGATCTGTACTTATAGTATCCTTGCTCCCACAGTTATTGTCTAATCTCTATTTATACCACAAACGTACAATATGCTTATTTTGTATGGGATGAGTATATATAATAATAATGATGATGTGGATAAGGATGTTAATGACAGAGTTGAAGTAAATGTTCATTGATATTATTTTATCAAAATTAGGAAACATGTAATATATAATACGTTCAAATAAGGAGATTATTTTCCCTTCATTTTATCTTTTTACATCTCCTGTTTAGAATTTCTAATAATGCTAAATTCAGTTTTCTTTTTGTTTTCTTTTTTCTTTTTCTCATTTTTTCATTGTCTCATCTCTTTTTTCATTTTTATGTATTTATTTATTTATTTTTAGCAGTACTCGGGGTTGGACACAGGGCCTCCCGCTTGCATGCTTTGCAAGTGCTATACCACTGAGCTGCACCCTCAGCTCATTTTTTTACTTTTTTGAGAGAGGGTCTCACTAAATTACACAGACTGCTTCTGGTCTTGAACTTGCGATCCTCCTGCCTCTGCCTCCCAAGTCACTGGGATTACAGGCGTGCGCCACTGAGCCAAGTTTGTCTCACTTCTTATGCAAGATAAATTGTTGGTTATTTTTCTCTTCTCTGTGACAAAATATATGACAAAAAATATTAAAAGAAAGAAAGAGTTATTTTAGCTCACAGATTCAGAGATACCAATCCATAGTCCTTGGCTTTGATGATTCTGGGCCCATGGTAAAGTAGAACATCATGGCAGCAGTAACATATGGAGGAGTAAAGCTGCTCATCCTGTGGCAGACAGGAAGCAGAGAGACAGGCAGACAGGGGCTAGGGCAAGTTATAGACCCCAGGGAACCCCTACAGTCTTCTACTTCCTCTAGCCAGACCCCATCCTCCTAAAATTTCCACAGCTTCCCAAGATCGTGTCACTAGCTTGGAACCAAGCTTTCAACATATGAGCCTGTAGAGGACATCGCATATTCAAACCATATTGCATGCTAAGACTTTTCATCTGATCATTTTCACAAAGACTTTCATTTTCGAGCTTTCTTCTAACTGTATCTGTGAAAATGAAGCATGTATAAAATCCTAATTTGTACCATCAAGTTCTGGTTAAGTGCCGTCTACATAAATCCAAATGTCAACCCTTGCCTCTCCTTTTTTCTAGCTGGCATGTGAATTTGTCTTCCAAAGTGTTTGGAGTCTGAGAGAAGACATAAGAAGGATTTCCCACTCAAATAAATGTTCAGTAAATAAGTGATAGTGTTGAGATAAAGCTCTGGGTCAGTCTGAGGAATTTAAATATGAATTACAACACATATATGTGCTTTTAGATAGAAAGTTCAAGGATAGAGTCTTGTTCACACTGCAATCTGTGCAAAAATACTGATGACATTTATTCTAGATTTTTGGTTATAGAACACATTAAAGGCATACAGAAAATAAGACTGGAGGAATGAAGAAAAACTACACACACAAATGGGACTTCTTTTAAAAAAATAGCTTTAGAAAACTTAGAAAATTTGTAATGTTAACTAAGGCAAGAAGGACAAAAGAGAAAAAAGATAAAGTAAAAAAGAGATATTCAAATGGGAAGGGAAAACATAAATAAAGGCTCTCTCTTTTTTCTTTTTTTAATGTAGTAGAGAAAAGAGACACACAAAAAATGATCAGATATAAGAAAGAATACATGCTAATAAAGTCTTATCCTATTCCACTTTCTTCTAATTTTCCCTGAAAAGAAAAATGGTCATGAAAACAGAAAAGACATAGAGTTATCACAGAGGGAAAACTCTTACTAAACAAACATGTTGAATACAAGGATAACGTAAATGACAGATTAAATTGTTCCAAGTACAAAGGAGAAAATAATCTCCCTTATTTAGTGAAAGTCAACCCTTAAGTTTTTAAAATTATTCATGTAGGAATAGGCAGGTAATCAAAATTAAAGGCCAGAAAGTACCTTCTCTGTGTTTGTACTTGTGTTCATTTTTGTGTCTTTACCTACCGCTGCCACCCACTTTCCCCCTAATCTGTGCTCTTCCCTTACAGAGGGTGCCTAGCACAGAGTAAACTGTCATTAAATTTCTGAAGAAATGCTAATGAATTTGAAATGTGTTTCTATGGAAGGATCCATAAAGCTCATCTTAAGGCCCAATGATATTTTATATTTTGGAAACTGAATTTAACTGATGTTTGTTACTTTTATGTACTTGATTTCCTCATGAAAACTCTTTCTGGAAGGTATCGAATCTGTTTGAGGTTGCAACCTGATAAAGGACAGAAATGGAGCAGTGGGAGGGGAAAAAAGAGATAACCAGGAAACAAATTAATTCAGCCAAATCTTCCTTAGTGATTAAATGGACTGACAGATGTCAATGCCAAGTCAACCGTATGTCCACAGAATTTGTTAAAGGGTTGCTTTCCAGGAGATGTGTTTCTGCTAACATTAATATATTAAAGAGCAAAGTTAAATGTTCACAATACAATGATTTTTGACCTGCTGAGAGAGAGATGGAGGCATGAATTAAATATCACAGTAGGCCATTATACCAATAGAACTTATCATTTCTAAGTAAGGAGAGTGGCGAACACTCATGGGCTACTTCTTTTACTGGTTGGTTGTGTGTTTGTTATTAGGTACCTCTGATGACTATCAAAGACTCAATACTGTGCAACATTGAGTGTGACTTTACTATGTCATGCTGTTAAGTTGAATAAAGCACAAAATCTACAGAATTTAATCTTGAAATGTTTGCCTTTAGAAGCACAACATGTGGACAAGATAAATTAGGAAAACATACAGAAAAACACGAAAGGAATTTGTTGCTGTTAGGTGTCACAGAGTTGGACCCGACTCAGAGACTTTAAGTACAGCAGAATGAAACACTACCCAACACTGTGCCACGCACACAATCATTTTTATGTTTTAGCCCATTGTTGCAGACACTATGTTTCATCAGCAAAAGGAGGTCTCAGGGACTTTTTTCCATTCCCATTATTAGGATCAACCCTACTTTGAGGAGGCAACTCTTCCCTAGTCCTTTCCTGACTGATTTCCAGTCTGGGGGACTCATTCTCTGGCACTATATTTGACAGTGCTTCTCTGCTATGAAAGGAATAGATAACAATATGGAGTACTTTACAAGAGGAAGAAGGAGAAACCTCAAGGTATGACCTAAACCTATAAAGACCCCCCAGGTTAGGGCATGAGGGGATCTTTCACTTATTTATCTTACAGAGAAGGCACAGTTACTGACTGGACAGGGAAGACATTTCTACTAAAAGGGCAGAGGAAAGATGTGAGAGAGACTGAATGGAAAAGATATTTCACTGAGGAAATACATCAGAACTAAAGAAAAGCTTATTTCCACCAACATGTGTCTCCATTAAAGGAACTGAATCAAGGCTTCTACTTCTAGCCCTCCCTCCACCCTGTGTCTCCTCCTTCCCTCCAATTTTCTCCTGAAGCCACTTCAACATGTATTCTCCATCTAACATTTTACTGGATGTTCTCAATAGGCCATGACAACCTACTGCAAAATGTTTTTGTAAAATACTTGCAGCAAAAAATTACATATACTGAATTTACCATAATTAATTTGGATAATAAATCATCTGTTCTACAAAAGTATTTCTTGGCTCAGTACTTTTGACTGTTATCCTATAACAATTCAACTTCCATTTGTATAATGCTTTTCATTTTCCATGCCTCTCTCATTTATGTTAATTTTCTCTGTGAGATAAGATAAATGTGGCTTTTCCTAGTTTTAAAGATGAAGAAAACGAAGCACAAAAAAATCACACAACTAAATCTAAATACAGAATGTACCTCATGTTTCCCAGTTCATTCAGAAAGTATGAAAATTATATTCTCTGCCCCAGATATATTCCCCTTACCCATCCAGGTGTACACTTCAATCACAATACTTAATGTGGTTTATAATCAAATAATAGTGAGACTTTTTGATTAACTTATTACCACCCAAGTAGCTTCAAAAATCTATTTTGCTCAACATTATAACTCTTGCACAACATAGTAGCTAACACATTAGAGATGTTTGATAATAGTTGTTGCATGAATGTTAGATGATTTTCTTTTCATCAAATGGTACTTAAACTTTGTCCCTTATAATTTCAACTATAATTGTACCTCAACAGTATCACCTATTGCTAATTGTTCCTATCCATATCACTGGCAGCTCATTACATTTAGTTACCTCTGCATAACCACATATATTTCCTTCTACTAGGATGTAGATTAACTATCTATGACCATAAGAACATTGTACAGGTGGGGGGAGTGTAGTTTAGTGGAAGAGCTCTAGCATGCATGAGACTCTGGGTTCAATTCCCTGCCCACATTCTGTAGTAGTACCTAAAATATAAGTGGTGTTATAAAAAATATGGTGCATGTTTAAATTTAAGAATTTTATTACAGTAAGAGACACATTGTCATTAATTCCTTTCAAAATACCCCTTCTGGCTTTGTGCACACTTATGCCATCATTCTTGCCACTTTCTGAGGCAGCTCTGGAAGTCTTCTTTCATGAGTGTATTTACTCTCATCTTCTGTCACGGCAGTACTCTGTGTAGCACATTGCTTCTGGTGTGGCAATTTCTATCAAGTATAAACATTATGGCATCTCATTATCCACCTTACTAAACAGATCTGGCACTGTGAGACTTCTAGCTCTTTCCCAAAGTCAAGATGACCATGAAAGATAAACATTTAAAATCAATTCAGGACATTGAGATAGCCACAACAGCACAACTAAAGACACTCACAGAAGATTTCCAGAACTGCTTCACAAAGTGACAAGAAGGATGGGAGATATATGTTCAGAGCCAGGGAGGACATTTCAAGGGGGATTAATGGCAATGTATTTTTACTGTAATAAGTTTTTTAATTTAAACATTCATATTTTTGTATCACACCTTGTACTTATGAAAATGATATTTCCTGTGCAGCATATCAGCAATTAGAATGATTCTAGAAGTTCTATGTGTATCACTTCTAAAGACAATCCATCCACAAAGTAAACCCTTAATGAATTTCAGAACATTAAATCCTCTATCTATGGCATTTTCTAATTTAGCAAATTATTTTCACTTGATCAGAAGATAGGACACACATAAGAACCTCACCTTTCAGTCCATGTGAGGTTATGAGTTTCCTTAAAAAGAACCTCGTTAAGCCAGGGTCACAGAGCAAGTAAAGGAAAAAGTGAAAACACTCAGATTGACTGTTCCAACTCTGACATTTCTTGCTAATATAGTTAATCTTGCTAGTATTCTTGCCCTGCCAAGTAATCTCCCCCTTGTTTTATTTTCTCCATCCTCCTACTGTTCTCTCTTGCTTCTCTTTCCTGAGCCCTGGGCTAGCATGTGAACTAAGAATGCCTGATTATGTCATGATGGTAAATTTCTGTGAAACCAAGACATTAGATCCAGCAGAATCAAGAAGGTTAAGCTACCCTTGCTACCATCTTGACCACTGGTTGTCCTCCAATTTCATTACCATCTCATTGTATTACATTTCCATAGTAAATTTCCCACCCACCAGTGCCATGACACTTTATCATTTCTATAAACTATAGAATCTTCAGAACCAGCCAAACATGGTCCAGAGGAAGAGGGAAAGAGAATTCTTAGAGATGTAAGGGTGCCTTATTGACAAAGTCATAAATATTCTGCCTACTTATTAATCCACCTGATCCTCCTCAACCTAAGAAAGTATATGACCTCACATCATTCATCTGAGGGGTAGGGGCACAAGTGATCTAAAAATTTGGATCCCAGTTCCTACCCTTCATCAACCACTGAATAAAGTCCAATCTCTTTGCTCTAATGACCTCTGGTATGGTTATTGGATCTGCTCTGGATGGTTAAAGAACCAAGATCTGGCTCAGTATAAATTGAGTAACATTGCCTGTAATTGGACTCAGTTGGGTAATGGATTCACTGACATAGATGGAGAGTTTTTTTGGTCTACTTCTTTTATTTATGTGGCATCAAGGCCTTACATGTGAATGTGATAAATGCCACTGGTAAAAAGTTTGACCTAACATTCTATATAAGTTACACCTCATGACGCTAGAAGACTAAATAGTTCCAAGAATTTCCTCCACACCTCAAAGAGAGAAGTGACATTTTCAGTTCTTCTCAATCAGGAATAAAGTTCTCCCAATTTAAGAAGGAAAACCAGCAGTAATTCAGAGATGTTGTAAAGGTCAGGGAAATATGACATAGAACTAAAGTCTGTGAAGAAAATCACTATTAAGAAAGGATAAAGCTATCCTCTCAACCTTCAAAAACACTAATTAAAGTCATATCTTCATAAAGAAAAAATGCTAAGTCAGACACTTTACAAAATAACAGCCTAGATTCACTGAAATTCAATTTCATATAACTAAAAGGTTATTAAATGTCATTCAAACCCCTACATAAATTATATCAATAGTGATACAAAAAGAGACATTTTATTGGTCAAATGGTTCATATTTCTGAATTTTCTTACCTCGAGTCTTTATTTATTAAGACTTAAACTTTGTCTCCCTTATATGTTTATTTTAAGAAAAAGCTGAGAGTCACCACTCCCTTTAGGTTTAAGACACAGCCACATTATTTTTATCCTGTGAAAATACATGGAAAATAGTCTGCCCAATCCATTGCTAGTTTTTGGGGTGTGTTGCTGTTGTTGTTGTTGTTGTTGTTGTTTTATTTTTGTTTTTTGAGAGAGGGCTCTACTATGTACCCCAGCCTGGCCTGGCACTCACTCTGCAGCTCATGCTGGCCTCAAATTCATTCCAATCTTCCAACTTCATCTTCTCAAGTGCTGGGATTATAGGTGTGCACCACCACATGGGTTCATTGTTAGTTTTTGATAATTGGCCTTAGGTCTTTGTGCTTTTACTCTTGTCATGTTGTTGTTAGGTGCCTTTGAGTTGGGTCTAACTCATAGTGACTCTATATACAACATAATGAAACACTCCCTAACTCTGCACAAGGTACACAATCTTATTTATGTTTAAGCCCATTGTTGCAGACACTGTGTCAATCCATCTGGTGGAGGCTTTTCCTTTTTTTCATTCACCTGCCACTCTCCTAAACATGATATCTTTCTCCAGGGACTGGTCCCTCCTGACTACATCTCCAGAATATGTAAGATGCTGTCTAGCCTTTCTTGCTTCCAAGGAGCACACTTGTTGCACTTCTAGGACAAATCTGTTGGTTCTTTTGGCAGTCTATTGTATATTCAATAATATTCTCCAGCACCATAATTCAAAAGCTTCAGTTCTTCTGCTGTCTCCCTTATTCAGTATCCAGCTTTCATAAGCATATGATGCAATTGAAAATACCATGGCAAGAGACAGGTGTACTTTTATCTTCAATGTGACATCTTTATTTCTCAGCACTTTAAAGAGGTCTTTTGCAACATCTTTTCCCAATATAATGGGTCTTTTTATTTCTTGACTGCTGCTTCCATGGGTATTGATTATAGACTTTTACTTTTAGTTATTGCCTACAGCCATACCACTGTGGTATCCGATCCCATCAGATCTCCGAAGCTAAGCAGGGTCAAGCCTGGTTAGTACTTGGATAGGAGACTGACTGGGAACACCAGTCCCATAGGTTTGGGAGAAGGACCTAGCAGCACATTCCCAAAAGACAATCAGCCATTGAAAACCCTATGCATAACAAAGATGTACTGATACAGTGCCAGTCATGGCATAGTGTCAGGAAGTCAGGAAGTGTTTGGTTTTGTTGCGCACAGGTCATTACAAATCAATCCTGACTCGATGGCACCTACCAACAACAAATCATTAAAAAAAAATAAGAAAACTGGCTTAATTGGAACTATAAAATCTTAGTTTTAAAACCTGCATGTGATTTTTTTCAACATTTCTCTTTTGAAAATTTCTCCTCTCATATACCACTTTCAGTTTTTATTATTGTTCTTGTTATTATTATTACTGAGGGTCTTGCACATGATAAGCTTTCATCTACCATTGAAATACCTCAGCCTTACCTGCAGCTTTGTTATAATAATACTTAAGGTTTTGTTTCACTATAGACATAAAAATACAAAAAGTAAATATAACCCTAAGCAAAAGGTTCTAGCCAAATCTCTGAGAACACAAGAGTGAGATAACTGCTATGCCAGGCCTTATGATGAAGGTGGTGAGATTGTGCCACTCCAAAACAAAATACTTTGGTGTATGGATTATTCTGAGCTGAAGAGAATTGAAAGCAATGGGAAAAATTCTCCTCCTTCTTTCTGCCCAAATTCAGGGCATAAATTTGCCTTTATAAAAGTGGCATAAATCTCTATTTGACAAAGTATTGCCCTTTCCTGTACTAGGAAGAGAAAATAAGTCTTATCTACACAACATACCATACTAACCTGCCTTTGCCTACTAAACATTTCTTCGTTACATTCCTACAAATCACTGCTAGGAGCCCAAACGTTCTCTTTCATTGTCTAATTGCTTCTTTGCAATTTATTGCCTTTTTAAAAAATAGTATATGTGTCCATAGATCTAAGCTCCTTTGGGTTTTTTCTCCTTTTCTATGAGGCCCCATATCTACAAACATATTAACATCAATAATGCAACATAAGGGGATGTGACATCAGCAGTGTGGTAGAATAGAGGTTTCTAGCCCTAAACCCTACACAGAATCACTGATGTGACAGTCTTCTACAGAAATAAAACATCTTTACGAAAATAACAAAATCTAGGAGGAGTGGCAACAGCACAAAGTGGAGCACAGAAGTCAGAAAGGCACAATAAAAAGAGTAGGAATGAAAGTTTTACTTTACCCACATAATGATTCTGCCATCCCATGTAGTTAAGCACTGAAATAAATCCCTTTGGGCCAAAAATTGTCCTGTGAAGGAAAGAGAGATCAAAGTAAATATCTTACTTCACCATGGATCATAGTACCAGACTTATATCAGTTAAAACCAGCACCACATTTGCCCCTAGAAACTCAAATTTCAGGTCCAACTGTTTGTTGCCTCAACAAAAAGTTCTATCCCCCCACCCATCCAGCTGGGCTACCCAGAATCTCTGACTAGCATGACTGAGGTAGGGCTTTCCCAGTCAAAATCAGTCTTTAGAATTAGAAGTGACTTCTATTTCAAATGCATGGATATGCATATAAAGCTACAAGATCTCAAAGAGAAACGTAACACCATCAAAAGAACAATATAAAATTTCAGAAACTGACTAAAGAAACAATGATCTCTAAACTGCCTAACAAAGAATTCAAAAGTAATCATCTTAAGAGTCCATTGAGCCACTCAGTGGCACACACCTATAAACCCACTGACTGGAGAGACAAAGCCAAGGGCATCATGAGTTTTAGGCCAGAGGCCTAAATAAATTATCAAGACTCTAACTCAAAAATAAAAAATAGGCTGGTGGTGCAGCCCAGCCAGAGAGCACTTGCAAAGTGTTTGAGAGGCCCAGCATTCAACCCCCAAGTACCACAATAAATAAATAAACAAACAAACACAATTAGAATTTCCAAAAAGAAATACAAACCAGGAAAAAAAAAGAATCAAATAGAAATTTTGCAGCTGAACAATGACTAAACTAAACACATTAACAGAGCATTTCAACAACATACTCTGTCAAGCAGAAGAATGAATTCATGAGGTCAAAGGCAGGTTATATGTAATTTTCCTGTCAGAGTAACAAAAATAATAAAGCATGAAAAAAAGTGAAGAAAGCCTATGAGACTTTTGGGACACCATCAAGCAAACCAATTTTAACATTAAGAGAGTCTCAGAAACAGAAGAAAAAAAGATAGGAGTAGAAAGCTTACTTAAAGAAGTCATGGATACTGGGTGCAGTGGCACATGGCTATAATCCCAGCCACTGAGAAGTCTATGGTAGGAGGATTGTGATTTCAAGACCAGAGGTAACCTGTGTAACTAAGCAAGATCCTGTCTCAAAATAAAAAATAAAAAATAGGCAGGACGTGTAGCCCATTGGTGGAATGCTCTGGGTTCAATCTCCCGCTACTGAAAAAGAAGAGGGTGGGGAGGAGAAGAGAAAGGAAGAGAAAAGAGAAAAGAAGTGAGAAAAGGAGAAGAGATGAAGAAAAAGAGAAAGAAAGGAGAGAGAAAGAGAGAGAGAAAATTTCTGAAATCAAGAGAAGGAAAAGTATATCCAGATTCATGAATACCAAGAGACTCCAAATAGGTAGAATCTATAAAAGTCTATACTAAGGCATGTTATAACTAAATTGCCAAGAGTCAAAGAGAGAATTTTGAAAGCAGCAGAGAACCAGGAATCCTACACAGGAGGAGCCTCCTATGATACCATCAACAAATTCTGTAACACAAATCTTACAAGCTATAAGACAGTAGGGTGATATATTCAAAGTGACAAGAGACAAAAACTGTCAAGCCAAAAGTACTATACAAAGAAAATCTGTCTTTTAAAAATAGAGAGATAAATACTTTCCCAGAAAAAAAAAAAAACTAAGAGGTTCCATCACCACTAGATCTCCTACATTAAAAAATATTAAAAGGAGGTCTTTATTTTGAAATAAAAAGACACATTAAAAGTAATATGAAATCATCTGAAAGTATAAAATCCACAGGAAAAGCAAGTATATATACAAATACATAATACTGTGGTATGGTAATGATAGTAGATAAACCATTCCTTTGCATAGAAGTTAAAAAACAGAAGTGTTAAGAAAAACTTTGTTATTGTTGTTAGGTGCCCTTGAGTCACTATCCGACTCATACCAACCCTAGGTACAACAGGTGAAACACTCCTGTCAGTCCTTCTCTGCTATTCATAGGGTTTTCCATGAGGGATTGATTTTTGGGAGTGGGTTGCGGGGTCCATCTCACAAGCCTACAGCACCTGGTGTTCCCAGGCAGTCTCCCATCCAAGTACTAACCAGGCCCTACCCTCCTTAGCTTCTGAGATCTGACAGGATCGGATGCCACTGGGCTACAGCTGCAGGCTTAAGAATAACTACAACCAAAAAATTGGCTAAATGATGCATAATATAAATTCTGACATCACTAAAATAAAGTTTTCAGAGGGTAAACTGTAAGTCTTGAATAAAAATGAAGTTAAATTGTCATCAGCTCAAAATAGGCCATAATACAAGTGTTCAACAGGTTTATGAAAGACACTGAATGTCACTTGTCATTTGGGAAATGCAAGTCAAAGCCACCATAAGATATTATCTCTGACCTGTTAAAAATGACTATTTTCAAAAAAAAGAAAAAAACAAGATAACCAGTGTTGACAGGACTGTAGAGAAAAGGAAATATTATTGGTGAGAATGGAAATTTGTGCAGCCACTATGGAAAACACTTTCCAACACTGTGCCATGCTCAGCACTATGTCAGTGTTTGTCTTCTATTCATAGGGTTTTTGAGGGTGGATTGTTTCAAGGAGTGGGCTGGCAGGTCCTTCTCCCATTTTTGTGGGGCTGGAGATCAAACCCAGGGCCTCTGAGTGCACAGAGCAGCATTCTACCAACTGAGCTATATCCAGTCCATAGCTAAACCCTACTATGGAAAACATGGAAGAAGGACCTAGCAGCCCACTCCCAAAACAATCCTGAAGCAATCTGCCATTGAACTGACATAGTGTTGGTTAGTGTTTCATTCTGTTGTACATAGGGTCGCTATGAGTCAAACCCAACCTGACAGCACCTAATAACCACAATGGAAAACAGTATGATGGTTTCCCAAAAAATTAAAGCTAGAACTACCATATGATCTAGCAATCTCACTTCTGAGTATACACCAAAGGAATTGATATTAGAAACTTCAAGCAACAACCCAGCTTAATTGCAACATTATTCACAATGACCAAGACATAGAAGCAACCTAAATATCTGTCAATGGATGAATGTTGTTGTTGTTGTTGTTGTTAGGGGCCGTCGAGTCGGTATCCGACTCATAGCGACCCTCTATACAACAGGGGAAACACTATTGTCAGTGCTTCTCTGCTGTTCATAGGGTTTTCATAGGAAGATTGATTTTTGGGAGGGGGTTGCCAGGTCCTTCTCCCAAGCCTTCAGCACCTGGTGTTCCCAGGTGGTCTCCCATCCAGGTACTAACCAGGCCCAACCCTGCTTAGCTACGAGAACTGACGGGATCCAATTCCACAGGGCTATGGCTGCAGGCTAATGGATGAATAGATAAAGCAAATTTGAAATGCATGCAATGGAGTATTAAAGAGCTTTTAGAAAAGAAAGAATTCTTGCTGCTTAAGGTAACACAAATGAATTTGGAGAACATTATTCTAGTGAAGTAAATTAAGATATAAAAGGATAAATACTACATGATATCTTATAGGATGAAGCTAAAACATAGAACTCATAGAAGCAGAGAGTGGAAACGTGGTTTCCAGGGTCTGGGGAAAGGGAAAATGAAGAGGTATTAGTCAAACAACATAGATCTTTAGTTATACAAGATAAGTAAGTTCAGAGACAAAAACATTAAGATATTACATCCTAAAAATAGACTAAAAGAGTAGATTGTATGCTAAATGTCCTCATGCTAAATAATAAATAGATAAGTTGAAAGGAAATTTTTGTAGGTTATGCATATGTTCATGCAGATTGTAGTGATGTCTTCATGGGTGTGTACTTACATACAAAGTCATCAAGTTATAGACATTTAGTAGGTACAGCTTTTTAAATATCAATTATACCTCAATAAAATGGCTTTTAAAAGAAAAGAATACAAAAGAAAAGAAGCATACACCTTTAATCCTACTAATATGTCCTTTTCAGTTTACTTTGCAGGATCCTAAATGCTGAATCTTAAAGGGTAAAGGAAAAGTTTTCCCCTCCTATAGTGCCTGCAGCCATGGCACTGTGACATCTGATCCCATCAGATCTCTGAAGCTAAGGAGGGTCAGGCCTGGTTAGTACTTGGATGGGAGACCACCTGGGAACACCACATACTGTAGGCTTGGAGAAGGACCCAGCAACCCACTCCCAAAAAGCAATCTGCCATTGAAAACCCTATGAATAGCAGAGCAGCACCAACAACAGTGTTTCATCTGTTGCACATAGCCTGGACAACGCCTAACAACAACAACAACATAGTGCTTTTGGCAGGAGAAGGACATGGCAATCCATTCCCAAAGCAATCAGCCACTGAAAACACTATGAGGATCACTTTGAGTCAGACTGGGCTCAATTGCACCTAACAACAACATAGTGCTTTGACTATAAGAAGTAGAAAAGCCATTAAAACAAAATTGAGCTCAACAGTGAAATTTTCTATGTTATATAGTTTAGAACTATGACAAGATGTCGTCGTTGTTGTTGTTAGGTGCCATCGAGTCGTGTCCAACTCATAGAGACCCTTTTAGGATTTTCAATGGCTGATTATTTCGGGATTGCCTTGGGATGGGTTGCCATGTCCTTCTCCTGATGACAAGATAGAAATGGTTAATTGTTTAATTCATCAGTATATTATACCAGGAATAATTTTGGTTCTTTCTCTTCTATACTATGATCATCAAAATTTAGACATATGTCCTTCAGCTTGTCCTTTCATGACAGCAAGATTACCTCAGCAGCTTCAAATATTACCCACTTTACACAGTACCCTAAAACCAGAATGAAAAGAGGGCATATTCTTTTCCTTGTATCCCTAAACAAGAGTGCTAAAACTGTCCCAGGAGTTTACCAACAAATTTGTCTTCATGTCTCACTTGCCACAATTCTGTCATATTCCCATGCCAGAATGAATCACTTGGCAGGGGTATGGCATTGCCATAATTGGCTTGGACAAATCAAACTTTACCCCTGGAGTCAGGAAGGAAGCCAAATTCTCCTGTTGTACAAAGTCCCCGGACAAAGCATGAACAAAATCCACACTTGCTTAGAGTCTACCAAACATCACTATCTTGACTGCTAAAGCTATCCCTTTGTTCTGCTCATCCATTTTTTTACCTCTTCTCTCTTACTTTTATTATAGTATATTGAAAATACTGACATTGTATTTTTCAGAACCCCAAGTTTGTAGCATCAGCTTAAAGAGTTCCCACAAGACCATTTTTTGGTGTGTCTTATAAATAGGCTAACATTCAGTTCACAAAAGAATAACTTATGAACACATTAAGAAATGTAGTTGTCCATTAACCTTCCCGCTCTTTGAAGATCCACAATATAATTCATTCAAGATACCTGGGGATGGGGCAGGGGAGGAAGGAGCTACAATCTGCCCAGCTGGTTCTACTCCTTTAGTTGTTCAGACTCAAAGACTGTGATGTTTGTGGCACTTTATAAACTCCTCAAAAGCAAGACTCATATTTCCTCCAGTGATATATTATGGGAAGTTAATAAATATTTATGGGATAAATTAGTCAATTTGCATTATTCTTTTTGTGACTCTTTTCTACACTCTGACTAAATGAAGATTATCTTTTGGAAGCTCATTAAACCTTCTGTACCTATTTATGGTCTGACTCTCCTTTACCCTGTTGTTGTTGTTGTTGTTAGGTGCCATCGAGTCGGTATCCGACCCATAGCGACCCTCATAGGGTTTTCAATGACTGACTGTTTCGGGATTGCCTTGGGAGTGGATTGCCAAGCCCTTCTCCCATTTTTGCGGTGCTGGGAATTGAACTCGGGACCTCAGGGACTGCAGCGCAGTGCTCTACCCACTGAGCCAAATCCCAGACCTCCTTTACCCTAGGGAATCTTCATTCATTTTGCAAAAATGGCCATGCCTTTAAGTTAGACTACACCATCCTGTTTCACAACATGTCATAGATTTGTGTTATTGCTTAACATATTATGCTTGGGGAATATAATGACGGCATTATTTCTCCTAACATTTCAGAGCTGCAGAACATCTTAACACGGACTAATGTGCAAAGCTTTTCACGAGCTGCTCTTTTCTAGAACTCCAGGGTCATGCCTTTCCACAGCTCCACTAGCACTCTTCCAGTCATTTTGAAATTTGCCTCTCTCCTTTATCTTCAATCCATTTGCCAGTATATTTGCCTCTGCCTTAAATGTCTGATTAGCTTGCCAAATATTCCTGAGCAGAATCAGACAACTTTTTCCTATGTTCTTTTAACCACACTTAATTATAGCTTTGGTTTGGTTTGGCTTTTAAACATACTTGTTTCGCTTTTTTGGATGATAAATTTCTTGGAGATGGATTCTGTTATTTATTCTTTTTAAAAAATTATTTTCTTTGCCCTTTACAAACCCTTAACCATAGAAAGTACTCAATAAATATTTGTAAAATTAAAATTTTGAAATGCACATCAATATACATCAAGCAGAGGAAAAAATAATTTTTAGAACTGGGGCGTTGAACCCAGGGCCATGCATATGCTAGGCAAGTGCTCCTTCACTGAATTGACCTCCAAGACCCCACCCTGTTTTTTAAATTTTGAGACAAGGTTTTCCTAAGTTGCACAAGCTGCTCATGGCCTCAAATTCACACTCCTCCTGCCTCCACCTCCTGAGTGGTTGGTTTTACAGATAGCTTACTTTCAATCCTCTCTCAATATCTCTTCAGCTTCATTGACGGAAACACTCTACAGTAAAATGTATTTTCATAGTTAAATATCACATTTAAAACATGGTTGGAAATAGTGAATATATTGGAGACTTTTATTTTATGTACTATTTAATACCAAATCAATACTACACTGCTATCTAGCTGTCCAAAGCACTTCTGATTTTTGGTTTTTTCATTGTATGCTTCTTTTTCTTCTTGTATTTTTATTTATTATTAATTATTCATTTATTTATTTTGCAGAACTGGGAGGGGGTGGAATCCAGGGCTTTACACATGCTAGGAATTCACACCCTAGCCCTTATTTATTCTTTTTGTGTTTGTTTGTTTTAAAATGAGGTCTCATTGCATTCTACAAGCCACCTATCACCTCAAATTCATCATCCTCCTGTGTCAGCCTCCCCAGTCAGCAAGATCATAGGCATGTGCCACAGCACACAGCTTCTTTCCTTTTTCTTTCAGGCAATTGTAGAGCATTCAAATTCATGAAGTACAAAATTATTCTGAAATAATGGTCAGTAAAAATACTCTTGAGTTACTTTATTCATTAGTTTCAGTGAAATATTAATAACAAATCTATCACCTCTTCTAAACTCCAACAAGCAAATTTCTTGCCTATTGTTTTGTTGCAAAATTTTAGAAAAAACTTCACTCCTTTGTAACAGTTTTCCCTTTCACAATTAGCATGTTATACCATTATAATTGCCCCATTTACTAAAGATTTCTCTTTCATCCTCTAGCATGCAAACACCTCAGACACTGTAAATTTGCTTTGTTCATTAACATATTTCAAGCCCCTAGAAGAGTACCTGGTTCAAAGCACAGGTACTCAAATTTGTTGTTGTTGCTGAAAGAACTTATAGCCTGTTTCACCACACTTCTACTTGATAAGACTTTTCAAGTATTTTCTTGTCATTTTCTCTAATCCTTTCTCCTTTTTCTTTCTCATTAAATTTTACACATACTTTATACAAGTAATATAAAAATAATAATAATAAATAATACCAACTTCATCTCTTTCTACTCCCCATTCTATTGTACACACCACACAACTTCAACTTTCAACATTTAAAGACCTTGTTACACTGCTGATGTCTTAATTGGAATTCAACATGCACCACCATTGAACTGCACTGGAAGCACTCCCTCCTCCTCTTGTCTCACTAAATTACACAGACTGCTTCTGCACTAGAACTCACAATCCTTCTGCCTCCATCTCCTGAATCACTGCTATAGTAAGTCAGCTTTAACTCAACTTGGCTAGCTACTTAACATTTTCTGAATAAATTTACCTTCCACTTTCCTGCCTTATATCATCCATTCATACTATTGTCCTTTCATAGAATTTTCTCCCTTTTCTCTGTATGACTATCTCAACTCACAGTCATCTTATATAACTTTCAGTTCCAGGATTATCTTACTTTCTCCAAGAGATCATCTCTTATTAGCACAACAACTCTCTAAACAATGAAAGTAATTATGGTTTAAATGTTTGGAGAGAAACTAATGGAACATATGAATTCCTTCTTCAGAGAACTATGCACATACACATCTTCCCAATATCCTTCTAAGGAATAAATATACGTATATTTATTCCTCTCACTCATAGGAAAATGTGTCATTCATAAACTAGCTTGCATCTTCATGGGGGCTAAATCCCTGAAAAGAATGGACCATTCCATATATATTACCTAATAATGCCACAATGCCTTGTTTAGAGCTTAAAATTTTTAAAACCTTAAAAATCTGTTGAGTCCAACTTATCAACAATTTTAATAAGTTTAATGACAGGTAAGCTTATAGATAGAGAGAGAGAGAGAGACATTCTCTACTCATGCTTCCTTCTGCATAACTACTTATGTTTGTGTTCATAACTTTATTCAAAAAACTCCAAATGATATTTATTATCACTCCAAATTGAGAAATTACAACACTTAGATACAACTTTTGATAATACTTTGAATACGTTTGTTGTTGTTGCTGTTAGATGCCATTGAGTCAAGTCTGACTCATACTAACCCTCATAGGGTTTTCAATGGCTGATTGTTTCAGGATTGCTTTGGGAGCCAATTTTTGCAGTGCTGGGGATCGAAACTGGGTCCTCAGGGAATGTGAAGCAGCACTCTACCAACTGAGCTAAACCCCAGCCCCTTGAATATATAGGAAAGCAAAAAGTCATGCAATTTGGTGGACAATTTTGTGACTTTGTTGAATTATAGCTCTACTTTGCCTTATTATTCTCCAATATCAACTCTCTATATATAAATATTAAATCAAATATTATGTATTACTATCTATAGAGCAATATATAATAAATGTACACAATTTATGTCAAAATTATAGTCAAACATTTTAAGTGGCAAAATATAATATTAGAGGAGGAACATGGCAGAGAAGGGAAGAGAGAGCAGATCTTCAAGACAGAGAGAAATAACTCCTTTTCTTTAAAAGTTTCATGGTAACATACACAAAAAGCATTTCTAAATCCCTAAATGGATTCATTTTATGTTATGAAATGTTCCTTTCCAAAAGAAACTAAAATCTCTTCTCTATTTTAACTTGACTCCACAATTTTTCTGTGCTACTAAAAAATATGAAATATTGTAGCTTTTTAATACACAACATTCAATTTGTAGAGAATTCTTAGAATCAAAGATAAAGCAGATTTCAAAGGAATAGGTTACTATATTAGAATTCTTCTGCAATAATGCACTTGTTTCACTCAGATTCTCCAGAGGAAATAAACACATTTAGAATATACAAAGAAACATTCATCATTGTTTCGTTAAAAGTATAAATAATCCACTGGGGGGAATATGGGGAGAAAAACCCAAGAGCAATGTGTGACTCTGGAATACTAAATTAGTTTGGATAAACCATTAGAAAACATACTGTAAAAAATAATCCTACACTGTTCCCCACAGACCAAACAAAGTGACAGGAAGAAATTCACATTTCTTCCCATCAATAGAACAATCGCCCTAAAATAACAAGGAATACAAATCAACTTCTCAGCAGAACAATTAACTATTTCTTAACCTGTAGCATTCTCAAATTTCTATAAAATCTCAAATGTTTAGAACTCTCCAAATGGATACATCAAGGATTCAGATCAAATGAGACTTTCAAATGTCCAAAGTACCAAGTGTTTTCCACAAAATCTATACAAGTAACAAGTACCAGCTATTCATTAATGAGCCAAACAAATGTGACAGCCTCTAAAATAGTTCTAAATCCTTTTAACTGTTATATTGAGCCTGTTTGTTCAAAGTTTGAAGATATGTTTGGACTGTGTAGTATGGAACTTTTTTCAGAAGGTTTATAGGAAAGAAAGGTTTTGTCTGATTTTGCTGTTTTGGATCTCAATAATCTTTGTCTCTTCAAGTAGGAATTTCAAACTTAAATTGTATTAATTACTTATATGACTGAGCTAACATTCCATCCAGACTAACTTGTATGTTTGGGCAAGAATTGGATGGGTCTTGTAAAAACAGAGAAATTAATTCTAGATATACTCCTTCCTTTACAAACTGCAAGCCATACTTGTAGTTCAAACCCTAACTACCTCACATTTGCCCTTAAATTTCCTACAGTAGTAGTATTTGTCATTTCTTTACTCTCTCTCTCTCTCACTCTCTCTCTCTCTCCTTTCTTTCCTTCTCTGTCTTTCCTTCTTTCTGTCTTCTTTCTTTTTTTTTTGGTATTTGTCATTTCTATCATGAGCACACAACTTATACTTGTGTGTGTGTGTGTGTTTGTATATATATATATACACATATATATGTATATATACATATATACATATATATACATATATGTATACATATATATGTGTATATTTATGTATATGTGTACATATATATATATATATATATATATATATATATATATATATATATATACATATGCTAGATGCCATCTAGTCAGGTCTGCCTCTTAAAGATCCTATGTACAGCAGGACAAAACACTCTCTGACACTGTGCCATGCACACAATCTTTTTCTTTTTTATGTATAAGCCTATTGTTGAAGCCACTAAGTCAATCAATCTAGTTGAGAATCTTCCTTCTTTTCAGTGACTGCTTATACTCCTAAACATGATGTCATTCTCTAGGGATTGGTCCCTACTGACCACATGTCCAAAGTATGTAAGACAGCCTTGCCATTCTTGCTTCCAAAGAACATTCTGATTGCAATTCTTCTAAGATGGATCTATTGGTTCTTTTGGCATCCCATGATACACTCAATATTAGTCTCCAGCACCATAAAGCATTAATTTTTCTCCTGTCTCCCTTATTCATTGCCCAGCTTTCACAAGCATATGATATGACTGAAAATATGGCATGAATCAAGTGCACTTTCTAATACAATATGAAATCTTTACTTTTCAACACTTTAGAGAGGTCTTTTGCAACAGCTTCTCAAAATGCAATGCATCTTTTGACTTCTTGACTGCTACTTCTGTGTGCGTTGATCATAGAACCAAGTAAACAAAATCTTGGACAACTTCAACCTTTTCTGCATTTATCATGAAGTTGCTTACTGATCCAGTGACAAGGATTTTTGTTTTCTTGATGTTGAGATGCAATCCATACTGAAGTCTATGTTGTTTGATCCTCATTAGGAAATGTTTCAAATCCTCTTCAGTTTCAGCAAGCAAAGTTGTGTCATCTGCATAAAACAGTTTGATAACGACTCTTCCTCCAATGCTGATGCCACATTCTTCTTCATAAAGTTCAGCTTCTCAAATTATTTGCTCAGCAGAGTGATTGAAGGCATATGTGTGTATATGTGTGTGTGTGTGTATACACATATATATGTATGTTGTTGTTGTTGTTGTTAGGTGCCGTCGAGTCGGTATCCGACTCATAGCGACCCTCTGTACAAGAGGGGAAACACTATTGTCGGTGCTTCTCTGCTGTTCATAGGATTTTTAATGGCAGATTGATTTTTGGGAGGGGGTTGCCAGGTCCTTCTCCCAAGCCTACAGCTTCTGGTGTTCCCAGGCGGTCTCCCATCCAGGTACTAACCAGGCCTGACCCTGCTTAGCTTCTGAGATCTGACGGGATCGGATGCCACAAGGCTACAGCTGCAGGCATATATGTATGTATGTGTATATATATGTATATGTGTGTGCATATATATATATATATATATATATATATATACAACCATCCCACACTGGTATCTGATCCCATCAGATCTCTGAAACTAAGCAGGGTTGGGCCTGGTTTGTACTTGGATGGGAGACCTCCTGCGAACACCAAGTACTGTAGGTTTGGGAAAAAGACCTGGCAGCCCACTCCCAAAAAGCAATCAGTCAGTGAAAACCCTATAAATAGCAGAGAACCAGGGACAATAGTGCCGGGCATGGCACATTGTGAAGTAGTATTTCACCTGTTGTACATAGGGTCACTATGAATCAGACCTGAATCAACAGTACCTACTAACAACATATATATATATATATATATATATATATATATATATATATATACACATATATATATATATATACATATATATGTATATATGTGTGTGTATACATATATGTAAACTGGGACTGAGATTTAGCTCAGTTGGTGGAGCACTGCTCTGCAGTCTCTGACGTCCTGGGTTTAATTCCCAGCACTACAAAAATGGGAGAAGGATGTGGCAATCCACTCCCAAGGCAATCCTGAAACAGCCATTGAAAACCCTATGAGGGTCACTATGAGTCAGATACAACTCAACGGCACCTAACAACAATAACAACATATATATGTAAATATGCATATATATGTAAATGTGTATATATGTAAATATGTATCTATATACACAGAAATATATATATACATATACATATATAAGCATTTACTATTAGCCAGGTATTTGTAAGCACTTTATAATTTCATGTATTTCATATAATTCTTATAACCTTATATATGCACCCTTATTTTCCCCATTTTAAAGAAAATAATACTGAGGCACAATGAGTTTAAATAATTTGCCAAAGTCATATAGTTTGTAAGCAATGAGGCCAACATTTGAATCCAGGCTGACTGACTTCACAAGGCATACTTTTAACTACCATGGCTTCTGAAATTATTCTCCTTAGATACCATTTTGACTCCATTATAGCCATATTCTCCCCTTCAAATATAGCAATAGCTACAAAACAAAAACAGCTCATCAATCCATTTTGATAAGGGTCCACTCTGTTTGGTCAGCCCAACTTTGGTCTAGCTAATGTCCACTGATGAAGTCGAAAAATGTGACTTGGTTAATCTTCTAATGAATTCTCTAATGAATGCTCTTTGACAGCTGAGCCATTGTTTATGACTTCCTCTTGCTCATTACCTATATCTCTTTTCTGCATCATGTACTTTTCCTTTATAAGATCCTACTAAGATTCATGTAGAACTATAAGTGGTTAGTATTTTCCTACTTGAATTACTGTCAAATAGAATTTTCTTCTGTGCTAGTTGCAGCATGATCTCTTCCCTGCCAGACTGTTTTAGTTTTTCACCTCTGTGACCAAAACGCCTGATGGAAACAACTTCAAAAAAGAAAGACTTATCTTTCTTCATGGTTTCAAAGGGTTCAGTCCATGTCCATTTGGTCTCACATGCGTGGGCAGGACATCATGCCAGCAGGAGCACATGGTGGAGGACAACGGTTTTTATCAAGGTGGACAAGAAGGAGACAGAACAGACAGGAAACAGCCAAGAGTAACATATCCCCAAGGACCCTCCCCCAGTGACCAACTTTCCCCAGCTAGGCCCAAAGTCTTAGAGTTTCCACAAACTTCCAAAATAGCACCATCAACTAGGGACCAAGCATTCAAACACATGGGCCTATGGGGACATTTTATATTCAAACCATAACACAGACCTACAATGCCTATAACACTCTTTTTAACTACCTAGATTTTGGACTTGGTCCTAAACAACCAGTGTTGCTCTCATGTAGTCATTGCTTATTCCTTATGTCTTCCCTACAATTGTGTGGCTCTTTCTTCTTCAAATCTTGCTCAAGAATAATCTTAACAGTGCTTTAATCTAAGAAATATTTGCATTCATTTGCATGAAAACAGAGTTCTCACTATGCTAGCACATTTTATACTCTGTTATCCCTCAATAAATATTTGTGGAAGGAAAAGAAGCAAGGAGTAAGTAATGGAGGTTGGATAAGACAGAGAGCAAGAGAGAGAAAATAACAAAAACACTCATAAAATATTGTTTAAAAGTATAACTTCAAAGCAAATATCTATGCCCCTTTACATTTAAAACATAGTAAAGTATAATTATTTATTCAGTCTAAACACTGTCCCCCAAACGGTGACATAACAATTAACCCTTTAATTATATTTATGGCCTAATAGACAAAATAATACATAAACAAAGCTAATACAAGCACCGCCCACATAAAAAATTTTATGTAATTACTTTGAATTGCATTTTTAAAGACTAATTGCATTTTAAAGACTAATCTTTTAAGTAATGATTTATTTTTTGTCATTTCTAGAAATGTTACTCCAGGGTGAAAATGAGACCCAAAAAGATAAATGTTAGCAATTAAACTAGAATCTTCTATCTTATGCTAGATGGTGCATTTATAAAGCCACATAGAAAAATATGAATCATTTTTATGACAATTGTTACAAGAATCATTAGTATAAGTCTTGCATTAAGTATAGAAATAAATTGCTTTGCTCAAAATTTAATCCAACTATCCCTTTACATATTCACTAAAGTATGTAACATTTTCCATTCTAGAAGGACAGCTAAGGACCTTAAACTCCTTGCAGCAAATAATTAGTATGCTTTATCATTACAAAACATCTAAGCATTGACAGTATAATTAGACTGGATATGTTATAGAGGTTTGATTGTTTTGATTGACCTAACCTGTCAAATCAAGTCAAAACCATCAAATAATATTTGACATAGACAAATAATCTCATCCATGTGAATACCCTGTTTTATAACCCATTACAGCAAGGATCTTGTACAGTATCAGCAAGACAATAGACATGGCATATACCAGTAATAATAATCTTCATAACAATAGTTGCTATTTTCCAAGGACATTTTTTGTAACTTTCAGTTTTACAAGAATTAAATTATCTTTTTGTGTGTTCCACATTTAAATATATTCTTCGTTTTCTTCTCTTCAAATAGCTGCCTTTTGGATATTTTTCACATAATTGATATTTCATCTGCTTTTGAGTAAGAATCAGAGGAGGAGATAAAACACAAATGAATTGCTTTTGCTTTTGGATATCTATAAAATATTGGTAGAGGATATATATGTATACACATATGATTTTATTTACTTAGCTATTTATTACATTTTTTTTCTTGTTTGTATGTGTGAGATAGGATGTCACTATAGCCCAGGCTGGCCTTGAATTTGTAATTCACCTAATTCTGTCTCCCATGTGCTAGGATTACAGGCATTCACCAACATTCTTGGCTCTATATGTTTATTTTTAAAAAGAGTTTTGGGGAATTGTAATGAAATTAATTCATCAACCTCATAGAACTATCTCAGAAAAAATGAATAATAATAACTTAGAACATGGAAAAAATCATAAGATTTGAAAAAATGTATAAGGACACACCAAAACCATTATACACACATAAATTTTTGTTCAAGACAAACCATTTTTAAATTTGGAAATGTGTAGTTTTTTAATCTTTATATATTTTATTATAATATAGAAGTAAAACTAATCCTAGTAAGTGACGTACAGGAAAAATGTTCCAAATTTTTCTAGAAAAACTCATGGTTGCATTTTCTATTGAAAAAATATTATACTAGTATCATTTCTGTATAATTATATCTTCTATCAGTCTGTTCCTATTTGCCACAAATGCCATTGTATGCCTTTATACTCTATAAAAGCACATCAATTAATGTCAGTCTTCTGTTTCAATATATTGGCTTGTTCTCCATGTCTACAAAACGATTTATTATCATGGCAATAATACCTTTATTACCTGCCCCATTATTGTAAGGTGTCCTCAAGTTGGGTCCAGCTCATAATGACCCTATCTACAACAGAATAAAATGCTCTCCAAAACTGGGCCTGGCACACAATCATTTTATGTTTAAAGACATTATTGCAGCCACTGTATCAACCCATCTAGTTGAGGGTCTTCTTTTTTGGTTGACTCATCACTCTCCCAAACATGATATTCATCTCCGGGGATTAGTTCCTCCTGACAGCATGTCCAAAATACATAAGATGCAGTCTAACCATCCATGCTTCCAAGGAGCACTCTGGTTGCACTTCTAGAATGAATCTATTGGTTCTTTTGGCAGTCCATGGTATATTCAATATTCATCTCCAGCACCATAATTAAGAGCATCAATTCTTCTCTGTCTCCCTTACTCAATATCCAGCTTTCACAAGCATATGATGCAACTGAAAATACCATGGCATGAGTCAGATGCACCTTTATCTTTAGTAACATCTTTACTTTTCAACACTCTAAAGAGGTGTTTTGAGACAGTTTTTTTCTCAATGTAATGTGTGTTTTGGTTTCTTGACTACTGTTTGTGAGGTGTTGATTGTAGAAGCAAGTCAAGCAAAATCTTGAACAACCTTAATCTTTTATCCATATATCATGAAGTTGTTTATTGACACAGTTGTAATGATTTTTGTTTTATTGGTGTTGTGGCACAATCCATATTAAAGGCTATGTTCTGACTCTTCATGAGTAAATGCTTCAAATTCTCTTCAGTATCAGCAAGCAAATTTGTGTCATCTGCATAAGCCAATCCTGATGCCATGTTCTTCATAAAGCGCAGCTTTTCAGGTTATTTGTTAGCATAGAGATTAATTGGGAGAAGAATGTGGCAATCCACTCCCAAAACAATCCCAAAACAATCAGCCATTGAAAATCCTATGAGGGTCGCAATGATTCGGACATGACTTGAGGGATCCTAACAACAACAACAACAACAACAACAACAACAAATAGAGATTGAAGAGACACAAATAAAGGATACAGCTCTGATGCACATCTTTCTAAAATTTAAGCCAGGCAGTTTCCTTGTTCTGTTTGAACAATTGCCTCCTGGTCCATATACAGATTCCTCATGAATACAAATAAGTGCTCTGGTATTCCCATCCTTCACATTGTTATCTATATGTTGTTATGATTGACACAGTCAGATGTCATTGCATAGTCAATAATACATAGACTACTTTCTGGTGTATTTTGCTTTCTACCAAAATCTATCTCACATCAGCAATGATGTTTCAGGTTCTACACCCTCTTCTGAATCTGCCTTGATCTTCTGGTAGTTCCCTGTTTATATACTGCTGCAATTGCTTTTGAATGATCTTTAGGAAATTTTACTTGGGTAAGATATTAATGATACTGTTCAATGACTTCTACGTTCAGTTGGATCCCCTTTCTTGGGAACAGACACATATATGAATCTCTTCCAGTCAGTTGGCCTGGTAGCATTTTTCCAAATCTCTTGGTACAAAGAAGAGAGGACCCCAGTGCTACATCTGATTGATGAAACATCTCTATTGGTATTTCATCAACTCCTGGAGCTTTGGGTTTTGCCAATTCCTTCAAGGCAGCTTCCACTTCTTCTTTCAGTACCATTGGTTCCAGATTATATGCACCCTCTTGAAATGGTTGGTTATCCAACAATTCTTATTGGTATAAAGACTTTTTACATTTCTTCCCTCTTCTTTTGATGTTTCCCAAGTCATTTAATATTTTCCTGTAGAATCCTTCACTATTTC
The DNA here is from genome assembly GCA_007922755.1 of Pedetes capensis. NCBI lineage: Eukaryota > Metazoa > Chordata > Mammalia > Rodentia > Pedetidae > Pedetes > Pedetes capensis. Next base: position 67,620 of record VMDO01001952.1, read on the forward strand.
CACTTGAGGCTTGAAATTTTTCTTCAATTCCTTAATCTTAAAAAAAAAACAGAGCATGTTCTTCCCTTTTGGCTATCTCCAGCTCACTGTACATGTCATTATAATATTTGATTTTGTCTTCTCATGTTGCTTTTTGAAATCATATATTAAGTCCTTTAACTTCATTATATCTTCCTTTTACATTAGCTGTTTGATATTTAAGGGCAAGTTTCAGAGTCTCCTTGACATGTATATGGTTTTTTTGTCTTTTTTTCTGTCTTTTTAGTAACCTTTTGCTTTCCTAATGAATGATGATTTTGAGGGCATGCCACAACCAACCTGGGCATGGATCATTAGGGTCTAACTTATTAAATGCATTCTTGAGATGATCTTTTAACTCAGGTGGGATATACTCTTGGTCATACCTTGACTCTTGTACATTTGTTCTAATTTTCTTCCATTTTAGTTTGAACCTGTATATGAACAGCTGATGGTCTGATCTACAATCAGCACCTGGTTTTGTTCTTACTTTTGATAGTGAGGTTTTCCACCATCCCCTTCCACAAATGTAGTCAGCTTGGTTCCTGTATGTTCCATCTGGTGAATTCCATGTGTATAGTCACTGTTTGTATTGGTAGAAAATGTATTATGAAAAGTTCATTGGTCTGACAAAATTCTATCATGTGATCTCCAGCATCATATCTATCACCAAGGCCATATTCTGAACTATTGAGCCTTATTTTCATTTCTAGCTTCTGCATTCCAGTAAACAGTAATTACCAGTACATCTTGATTTCATGTTTGATCTATTTCAGACTGCAGAAGCTGGTAAAAATATTCCCTATCTCCTTTTGTGGCCTTAGTGGTAGGTGCATAAATCTGACTATGCAGTCAGATTAACTGGTCTCCCTTGTAGGTATATGGATATTATTCTATCACTGACAGCATTATACTTCAGGACAGTTCTAGAGACATCTTTTTTGATGATTAATATAACCCCATTTCTCTTTAAGTCATTATTCCTGGCATAGTAGACCATATGATTATCTCATTCAAAATGTTCCATACTAGTCTGTTTTAGCTCACTAATGCCTAGAATGTTGTTTATGTGCTCTATTTCCATTCTGATGATTTCTAATTTTCTAGGATTCATACTACATACTTTCCACCTTCTAATTATTAATGGATGCTTACAGTTTTGCCATGGGAGAACATGGCAACCCACTCCCAAAACAATCAGCCATTGAAAACCCTACATAGAGTCGCTATGAGTTGGACCTGATTCAACAGCGCCTAACAACAAGAGTTGTTTCTTCTCATTTTGAGTCATGCCACATCAGTAAATAGAGGTCCCTAAGGCTTTATCCCATCCCCACCATTAAGATAAACTCAACTTTGAGGAAGCAACTTTTCTTCAGTCGTCTTTTGAGTGTTTTCCATCCTGGGGGATTCATTTTCCATCTATATCTGACAGTGTTTCTGTGCTAATTTTCTACAGATAATTGTTTTGAGAGTGGGTTACCATGTCATTCTTCCTCTGCTGTCCTAGTCTGGAAGCTCAGGTGAAACCTGTCCACTATGGGTGACCCTGCTGGTATGTGTAATACCAGTAGCATAGCTTTCAGCATCACAGCAACACACAAGCCCCCAAAGTATGGCAAACTGACAGACAAGTGATGGTATCTGACCTAAACTCCTTACTCTATTCCTCCATTATCTTGTTTTCTTTCTCAGTTCTATGGACTTCAACCTTCAGGCCTTTTCTTAATTGACTATACTATTCCATGCCATTATTTCTGTTGGGATATTCTTCACCTCTAATCTCTGCCCATTACATGCCTATGTATCTGAGAGAGTATTTAAAATGTCACGCAGACACACACTGAAATGAGGTCACAAAATTCTTAGCCTGGGGAAACATAAGGAATGAGAACACAGTCTCCTAGGTCATTCTGACTGCGTACAGCAAGTTTTTGCAGACTCCCTAATGTCATAAAGATAATAAATAACCTCAATAAAAACCTCTTCTGTATTATTGCAATTTTTACCTGAAATGAATAATGCAAGTGACTGATCACCAGTCAATGCCCTGCGCTATTCTTGTCAATCCACATAATTATAACAACTGGCTTACAGTACTCACCTTCTTAGTTCTTTTTTTAATCTATAAAGTCCCTGAACCTTCAGATGCCATTTCAGGAGCACAAATTCTAGGCAACCAGAAGTTCATCTCCCCAAGTAATCATCCTGACATTTGTTTGAATAAACTGTTTGTTCTCATATACTCAATGTGTTAGTTTGTCATTGTGACAAAAGCATATCAACTTGAAGGGGAAAAGATAAATTTTGGTTCATGGCTTCATAACGTCTGCCCACAGTCAGCTTGCTCCATTGCTATGGGCCTGTATTGAGACAGGAGTATGTATCAGAGGAAGGTGCTCATCACATGGCAACCTGAAAGCCAGGAGAATAAAAAAGGGAAGCGGGCCAAGAGGGACACTCTTTAAAGGGAAGTCCCAGGTATCTTACCTCCTCTAGATACTTCAGTCTTTGAATGTGGACTTGTCCAAGTGTCTCTCCAGGTACCTTAAAGGCATTTAGTCTCAGACTGTAGCTGCATCACTGATTTCTCTTGTTCTGAGGCTCCAATCTTCATGGACTAAGCAGCTACAGGGTTCATCAGCTTTACCACCAATAGATAGCTATTATGTGACTATGAAGCCTCTGATCATATGAGACACAGTCTAATAAATCCCCTCTTAAAATTATACATATGTGTATATATAAATAGAATATATAGAATAATAAGTATTATATATACATATATATATATATATATATATATATATATATATATCTCCAGTATAAATACTTCCTGTGTGAAATCATTACATACTTCTATGAAGAACATGTTACTTCTTTCTCTATTCTCCAAATAGACACTTATTCATTATTATGATACCATATATCAACTTGGGTCCCATATATTGCTTACATGAACAGTTCTGTGGTATATCAATAATAACTTGCCAACTAGAGTCAGTCCCAATTACATTCCAGGCTTTTTCCATCAGATGTATAGGTAAATAACCAGCCCATTACATGTCTTTTGTTAAATAGATGTATTAAAGACTTTCATGTCTGTATATGAGGTGATAACCTAAGGATATCCAGAAAATATATAAAATATTTTAATTTTAAATGAAGTAAAGAATGTGCAAGATGAGTTATATTTGAGATAATTCATTTACATGCTCAGAGTTAATCTCTATAAGGGATTGCATATTCCATATATTTTCAAGGTTGCCATAGAAATTAAAAATACAATGTGTCATCCTTAATAGCTTTAAAATGGCTTACATTATAACTTGTAGAAGCGAATCTTTTACTGGTAATCCTCTTTTCTTAAACATTTTACACTTTTAATTTTATATCCAGCACTTTTTCAAAATCTGTGATTTTGAATAAAAAGCAGGAAAAAGCTATAAAACTAATAAAATATGTTCCTAGCCCAAGGAATACTGGTAATTTCAAAGAGAAAACCCCACAGGTGGCATGTGTTAAAATGAACCATAAAAGAAGTATAAAATAGAGGATAAAACAAGAGAGATAGAAACCAACCCCCACATTTCCTATCACTGATAATGAATAAATAAATAAATCTAAAACAAGCCAGAGGAAAGAAAACCTAAAATAAGCCATGTCCCTGAAATAAGTAGGTTGAGCAGTTATTTGCAGAAATTACAACTAATTTAGATATTCAAGATATTTGCTTTCACAGATCCAGCCTGTAATATAATCTCTGTGAAAATTCTTTGAAAATATCTTTCCTAAATAGTTCAGGAAATTATTATTATGATGAGGGGTCATATCTAATTTATTCATGATGAATATGATATTATTATCTTTAGATTAGGAGCATATCATGAAAGCAATATTACTCAAATATCATAAAGGAGATTTCTGGTTTTGCAATAATTTTACACTAACTCAAAAGCTATAAAAATTGGGTTATAATCACTAAGATGCCCAGGCTAGAGCAGCTAGATTCATTAGCTAAACACACTGGTCTAGACCAGTAGAGACCAAACATATTTTCATCTATGATGGCTTATAGGCCCTACTGATAGGTAAATTTTCTGTATTATTCATGATAAAATATTTTTATAAACAGTATTTTAAGCAGAGACAAATTGGATGTACACGTATATGTATCTATTCTCTATATAGCATTTCAAATTTATGACTTACAAACCATTTAGAGAAACCCTGTATTATAATTCCAGATAGCTGCTTATTTTGTCATTAATTTTATTTCAAAAATCTTTAAACATTTACCACTGATAGACTATATCGGCAAAGATATATGTGATTGATTAAAATTGATGTTTATAGCAGGTGGTCAAATTCCACAAATCTGCTTTTCTGTGAAGCTGTATTAAAAAATGCCACTCATAAAACTAATCTGCCATTTTGAGGAAACAGCTCAAGGCAATCCAGTTGTGGTTGTTTTTTAAAATTTTTGAACATTTAGCTGACCATGTCCTACCAATATGCTAATATCCATCTGGGACATAAGCCATTAAAATAATCCAAAGATACCAAATGGAATGATTACCAAACTCTTTCTTTTTCTTCCCCCAAACAGCAAGCTGAAAACACCCTAAAGTTTTCTTTTCGTCAACTCTTTTGTGTTTAATTTTATATTGTGTCAAATATGTGAGCTAAATTCATGCTGACCACAAGAAATATCAAAGTCCACGTAATGCTGCATTTAGATTTATTATACAGCTGTATAAACTGGTGAATTTTTCCCAATCAGCCATCTGTCCATTCTAGCCTCCAGGACCCAATACTATATAGAGAAATTTTACATAGGGGATAATCAAATTATGTAGATTGTAAGAACCAGAAAATATTTAACTGGTAACAATGTTTTTGGTGACAATGTAGTGATAGGGGCAGAGAAAAAGTAATGTCATTACATCTGTCTAAGAATATGCTTTGTCATGCATGTGTCTGTCAGTTTGCTGTACTGTGGGGACTTGTATGTTGCTGTAATACTGAAAGTTATGCTACCAGTATTACAGATACAGCATGATCACCCATGGAGGACAGGTTTCAGCTAAGCTTCCAGACTAAAACAGACTAGGGAGTAGGACTTTACTACCCACTCACAAAACAAATTGCCACTGGAAACTCTATGAATAACAGAGAAACGCTGTCAGATACAGGGATGGAAAGCAAGCCCTTCCAGTTGGAAGGCACTCAAAAGACAAGCAGGGAAGAGTTGTCTCCTCAAAGTAGAGTCTCCCTTAATGACAGGAAGGAGTAAATCCCCAGCAATCCACCTCATTTGCTGAGGTGGAACAACTAAAAATGAAGAGGAAAAATTGTAAATAACCATTAATAATTGGAATGAGGAGTGTATGTACTATGAATTTAGGAAAATTAGAGAATATCAAAAGGGAAATGGAGTGCATAAACATCAACATTATTGGCATTAGTGAACTAAAATGGACTGTTGTGGACTATTTTGAATCAGATAACCATATGGGCTACTATGACAGGAATGACAACTTAAAGAGAAATGATGTTGCATTCATCATCAAGATGACATCTCACAATCTGTGCCAAAGTACAATACTGACAGTGATAGAACAATATCTATACGCTTATAAGGAAGGTCAGTTAATATTACTATTATTTGAACTTACATACCCACCACTAAGGCCACAAATGAAGATAAGAAGGGTTTTCATCAGCCTCTGCAATCTGAAATAGACTGAGCATGCAATCAGGACATATTGGTAAGTACTGGGCACTGGAATGCAAAAGTTGACAACACAAAAAAAGGCCAAGTAGTTGGAAAATATGGCTTAGGTCACAGAAATGATGCTGGAGATCGCATGATAGAATTTTGTCAGACCAATGACCTTTTCATTGCAAATACATTTTTTTCACCAACATAAACAGTGACTATGCACATGGAATTCACTGGATGGAACATACAGGAACCAAACTGACTACATTTCTGGAAAGAAACAATGGAAACAGAACAAGACCAGGTGATGATTGTGGACCAGACCATCAACAGCTCATAGGCAGGTTCAAACTGAAACTGAAGAAAATTAGAACAAGTACACAAGAGCAAGGTATGATCGTAAGTATATCCCATGTGAGTTCAGGGACCACCTCAAGAACACATTTGTTGCATTAGACATGATCAAAGACCAGACAAGTTGTAATATGACATCAAAGGCTTCATTCATAAAGAAAGAAAAAGGTTATTTAAAAGACAGGGAAAAAAAAGAAAAAACAAAATATCTATCAAAAGGGACTCTAGAACATACCCTTGAACATCAAGCAGCTAACACAAAAGGAAGAAATGATAGAGTTAAGGAACTAAACAGAAGATTTCAAAGGGCAGCTAGAGAAGCCAAAATCAAATATTGTAATGACATTTGCAAACAGCTGGAGACAGAAACCCAAATGGGAACAACAGGCACTGTTTTTCTCAAATTTAAGGAATTGACAAAAAATTCAAGCCTTGAGTGGCAGTAGTAAAGGATCCTATAGGGACAATATTAACCATGCAAGGAACATTAAAAGAAGATGGAAGGAATACACAGAGTCATTACACCAAAAAGAACTGGTGGATGACCAATCATGTCAAGGGGTTTCATATGTTCAGAAACCAATGGTTCTAAAGGAAGAAGTGGAAGCTGCCTTGAAGGAATTGATGAAACACAAGTCTCAAGGAATTGATGGAATACTAATAGACATGTTTCAACAGATACAGTACTGGAAGTGCTAACTTGTTTATGTCAAAAGATTTGCAAAACACCTACTTGGCCAACTCACTGGAATAGAACCATATTTGTACCTATTCCCAAGACAGGAGATCCAATCAAATGTGGAAATTACATCAACAAAACAAAAATCCTTACAAGTGGATCAGTACAGAACTTCACAATAAATGGAGAAAAAATTGAGATTGTCCAAGATTTTGTTTTACTTGGTTCTACAATCAACAGTCTCAAAAGCTGTTGTGGATTTCCCAGGAGGATAGAGAGCACCCAAACATAGGAGGTCCTAGGAGCCCATCTAGTCCTCTTGGAGGACTAACCTCTATCATGCGAGGCAACTGACACTTGCCCTACATCCAAGTACCTCACTCTTTCCCCATCCCATGGAGTGAGCCAAGATGGCACCTGCCAGCTCAGTTTTCTTCAAGGCCTGATCAGCTGAGCCCTCACGCCACCCATAAGTCTTTCCCTGACTGGCCAGCTATTGTTCCTTGACAGTTGGGTGACAGTTGGCTTAAAGGGATAAAAGCCCTTGACCCCAGAGACCAACATCTCATTCCGAACTCCATCTAGGGATAGCTCAAAGCTCACTCCGAACAGCACCTAGGAGAAGCTCGCTTGTCCTCTGGCCCCATAAGGATCAGAGGCCTGAACTTGAACTGACCCACCTACCCTTCATCCTTCAACCAAACTGCTTCATCCTCAACTCTGCCTGCCTGCTTGCATTCACCAGATCTTCTCCTTCTCCTCGACCAGCAGATCAAGTGCTTCTAGAGGCAAGCCTCTGAGAGTCAAGCTCAGGGCCTCCAAAGCGATGAGGACTGCAGACCAGATGAGCAACACCTGGGAGTCCCTGCCCCAGCAGAAGGGATAACAGCTGAGGGCCTTCCTCCCCCACCTCCCTTCCCCATTCTAACCACCTACCCTTTCCCTATCCCTGTAAATAAGCCTTCCTTGTTTTTACTCCTGTGCATGATACTCTGTTCCCTGGCTTCTGTCTCTCACAGGGTGCAGTTTGGGGGCACCCAGTTGCAACACACAATGCAGAGGGTCACAGGTTCAAGACAAGCTGTCCCTAATAAGAAGCAGCATCCAAAAAATCAAAAACACATTCCATTGGGAACGGCTATTGTGAAAGACCTCTTTACAGTTAAATTAAAGATGTCACATTGAAGATGAAGATGCACCTGACTCAGGCCATGCTACTTTCAGTCACACAATATGATTGTGAAGGCTGGACATTGAATAAGGGAGAAAGGAAAAGAATTCAAGCTTTTGAATTATGGTGCTGGAGATGAATATTAAATATACCATGGACTACCAAAAGAACCAACAGATCTGTCCTAGAAGAAGTGTAACCAGAATACTCCTTGGAAGCAAGAATGGCTACACTGCATCTGAAAAACTGTGCACATATTGTCAAGAAGGATCAATCCTTGGAGGAGGACATCATGTTTGGGAGAGCAGCAGGTCAACAAAAAACATGAAAACCCTCAACTAGTTGGATTGACACAGTGGCTATAACAACAAGGTTAAACATAAAAAAGATCCTGTGCCTGGCAGAGAATCAGTGATTTTTTTCATTCTGTCATACATTGGGTCCCTATGAGTTGGACCTGACTTGGTGGCACTTAACAGCAACTAACAACAGTAATATGCTGATGTTGGTGATACACATAAACAAAACAAAGTGGTCACTTTTGTTACAACTATTTAATGAAAATGAATTCAAGTTTAAATAAATCAAAACAAACAAAATAATTACCTTTCTTTCACTGGTCAGAGTGTGACCAGTGACCCCCTGCAAGGAAAGATTAATAAAATTTCAATGTCTATCAGAATGTCTAATAAACTAATATTTTATAATGTTTTCAAAATCTTGTCACATGGGATTTTTTAAACCCACTTATGTATGTATGTGTATGTATTTGTAGTGCATTTTTACACTGTATATGTATGTAGATAGATATGTATATATGGCATTTTGGTATATATACTCACACATGTGTATAAATACATAGATGATATTTTGGTTTTATCACTCTAGCATTTAATATTTATCTCTTTAGCACTTGATATTGTCCGAAATCTAGCTGGTGTAACTTAAACCCTATAAATATCATGAAAAGAAGTGCTATTGTTGTTGTTAGGTGCTGTCGAATCGGTATCCAACTCATAGTGACCCTCTGTGCAATAGGGGAAACACTATTGTCAGTGCTTCTCTGCTGTTCATAGGGTTTTCAATGGCAGATTGATTTCTGGGAGGGGGTTGCCAGATCCTTCTCCCAAGCCTACAGCTTCTGGTGTTCCCAGGCGGTCTCCCATCCAGGTACTAACCAGGCCTGACCCTGCTTAGCTTCCGAGATCTGACGGGATCAGATGCCACAGGGCTATGGCTGCAGGCCAATAAATATCATGAAAAGAAGTGCTATTAGGCTTTGGGAAAGATGGATTGGTCATAGTTCATAGAATACTGAACTACCAAATGTATATACAATACAAGAGGCTTTACAATTTCTTCATCATTTGATTGACTAATTCCACTCCCTGTGAGAGCTGGGATTTAGCTCAGTTGGTAGAGCACTGTGCTGCAGTCTCTACCTCAGGACCTCTACCTGAGGTCCTGAGGTAGGCAATGCACTCCCAAGGCAATCCGGAAACAGTCAGCCATTGAAAACCCTACGAGGGTCGCTATGAGTCGGACTTAACTCCATGGCACTTAACAACAACAACTCCCCATGTGCAATTTCACACAAATTTAAATATGAACAATGTGAGGTAGTACTTTTCTCTTTAAAGCTGAAATGTTTCAGCTCTCATCTATTGGCAAACTTGAAATTTGGCTATGTCTACCAAAGGAATTTGGTCATGTTGACAGAAAACAACATACTTTCTTATTACTTACAAAAGAAAGATCCTAATCCTCTATTGTGTACTTGAGGCTTTTAGGTCTTTCCTTCATTCCTTCTACATTTATCGACTGTTCTGTCTGTCATATGTAAGACTAGCCACAATACGGCCAATTTTAATCTTCCTACTTTATTTACATTCAAGCATACACATAGCATTCAGTAGAATTAAGCTATTTCTCCTCCCTCAAAATGACTCTGCTTACTCTCATTATTGAGGTCTTCAACAGACTATTTTTGGGAAAGGTGACACTGAGCCAACAATGTCTATGTTCAAGAAGACAGCAAGCTTGTAAGGGTAGAGGCCTTATTTGTTAAACTTTTAAAATCACCCTCTCAACAGTTCTCAGTAATTACTCATTGCAAGAAGAAAAATACGTACATATTATGAAGGATTATAAGAAACTAACTTAATACATTTCATGTGTCTTTAAGTGCACTCTGCACAATAAATCATGACACTATTATGTAAAAATATTTTGAAAGTTTTGCCCAGTGTATTATCCCTTTTAAATCCAATTAAGGTGGCGTCTCTGGAAATTGCTAAATCCATAGATTCTCACTGTCAATGTTAATGAGATTATTTTTCAAAGAAAGGAACAAAATATCATTAAAGGCACATTCTTTTAATTTTGATTAGCTTAATGCTATAAGTGTTTAGGTAATACTGAGTCTCTAGTTTAAAACCAAATTATTTTTTTGTGCTTCTAGCAGTCAAGTCTTCCCCAATATCTCAGCATGATGAGTAGCATCCATTAGTTTGGGCAGGGCACATCTACATTTTTACTAGGTTCTGTTAAATCATTTGGTATTCTCCATGGTAAATGGCAACAAGATTACTTGAGCTGAATGCAGAATATCATACTCTGAACCCCGGAGCAGCCAGCAATATATTGGAATGACCATTATCCTTCCAACCCAAGTCACTTTTTCAGTCCACTTAACCCTAGCACACAGAGCACACACTGGTCAGATTTCCTAGACTCTTTTTGACTGTTAACTTTCAATTTGGGCTCCTCAGATGGAAAGTGGGGCACACCAAAAGAGATTTGTACTCCTTAAGGTTGAAATCAAGAATGATTAAGTAGGGTTTAAAAATCAATCAAGAGACTTAAAATGAAACTCTTTAAATGCCACTTTTATTTCTTTCTTTTTCCTTAAAGAGCAAACAACACCAGCTATGGAGCAGGTGAGCGGGAGGAGGAAGAGTTGATTCTTCTTCACCTTTTCTCCCCAAGAGTATTACAGGTGACTACTTGACCCAGAGACCCCATCGCATCCTTGCTCCATGCTATGGAATAAACTCTTTATGCCAAAGCCATTTATATTATTGAATTATAAGACATAAAACTTAATATAAAAAATACTCTGCAGGAAATGTGGGGTAGGCATTGGTGGATTCTTGTGTGGGCTGAAGGAAAGTAAATATGTCTGTGAAAAGATATCCACAGTTTTAGGTAAAAAATCATGAATGAAATTTCCATCACATTTGAGTAAGACACTCTGGTTTTCAAAATTTTGCCAATAACTAATCTAGTGCTTCAGGTACTGATGACAGTTACCCTAGGGGGAAAATGGCTGGACAGTTACTGCATGGAGTATTTGGAGGAGCCAGTCATATTGTGTTTCTTAATTTGGGTGTTTGTTACATAGGTATGTTCACTTTTTAAGAATTTATAAACCTTTCCACTTATTACTTGTGCAATTTTCAATTTAAAATTACATATACCAATGTTCTTTAAAGTTTTCAGTAAAGTTTTGAAGTATTTTATATAAATAATTAAACAAAACTTCTGTCAGTTTAAAACTTATCACTTTTCCCAGTGTCAAGTAACTTAGAGCTTTCTTAACTTGACATTTCATTTGCCAGCACATTGATGGCTTTCATGTTGAATACTGAGAAGGAAAAAATGTTGTGAACACTTGAAAATTAATAAAATGAGATTTTTTTCCCTATCCTGCTGTTATAAATGATTATGTCATCTAGTATAATCCATGCCTGGTGCAGTGATTTTATTTTTCTCTAAGCCACCAGGGTAGAATTATAATACCCCAATGTCTCATAATAACACTGCCCTCCAGGGAAAGAATTCAACTTCATATATTATATATCTTGCCTTTTTACTGGGGGCTGTTTCTTTTATCCACTTCTTCAAAGTTTAGCAAGAAAAGTGACTAGCATCTGTGATCCTCTGTAAAACTAGCATTGCTGGATAGGAATAAGAAAGTTATGAAACAACAATCCTACATTGAAATTCCATTCAGGCAGCTTAGAGAGCAGAAGTACCATTTTGTTCCTTTCTCTTAGAAGCCTCTTGGGGTCTACTAAAGGTTGTTGGTAGCAATCTCTCCTTAAAAAAATACTAGTTTTTCACTGCTATACACTATGGACAAATTAGCATTTAAAACAAATGCACCTTGTTCCCTAACAAGGAAAGGAAGGATTTATTATTACCCTATCAGTATAAAGGGCTGGGATTTAGCTCAGTGGGTAGAGCGCTGCGCTGCAGTCTATGAGTTCCCGAGTTCAATTCCCAGCACCGCAGAAATGGGAGAAGGGCCTGGCAATCCACTCCCAAGGCAATCCCGAAGCAGTCAGCCTATGAAAACCCTATGAGGGTCGCTATGAGTCGGATACCGACTCGACGGCACCTAACAACAACAACAATCAGTATAAAAGACAGGACCCATGGCAGCAATGTCTCTAGGGTCCTGGATGTTTGGCCTCTCATACTTGCCTGCACTGTCCCCTCCTTAGGTGGTAAAGCATGACAGAAGGGAAGTGAACTCTATATATAATATTTAGCCTTTGAAACGTAGGTGCCTCCAAGCCCCTCTATGGATGTGGAAGCAAAACAAACACATTTTGTCACCTAGGACTGTTTCTGTTGTAACAGAAAAATGCAAATCATGGTGGTTTATGGGACGTAAAGGGAGCTTGAATAATCTATAAAATCAAGAAACTGTATGCTAAAGATAATAAATTAAGTGGTGCAAATTATATTAATAAGAACTTGGTCTCTTTTGCTTTTCTCCATGTGGATGTTACTCATTCAGTGTTATCCCAGGATTACCTTTGAAGAGTGAGATAGATAGATGATAGATAAAGATAGATAGATAGATAGATAGATAGATAGATAGATAGGCAGACAGACTGAAACAATCAGCCATTGAAAACCCTATGAGGTTTGCTATGAGTCCCACCCAAATTGATGGCATATAGAGAGAGTGAGAGAGAGGGAGGGAGGGTTCAAGGGCACTATATAAACTAAACAATGCTTTACATAGGTACAAGAATAAATTTATTGACTAGACCTGTATCATGGGCTGGGATTTAGCTCAGTTGGTAGAGCACTGCACTGCAGTCTCTGAGGACTATGGTTCAATTCCCAGCACCGCAAAAATGGGAGAAGGGCCTGGCAATCCACTCCCAAGGCAATCCTGAAACAGTCAGCCATTGAAAACCCTATGAGGGTCGCTATGAGTCGGATACCGACTCAATGGCACCTAACAACAACAACAACAGACCTGTATCATAGCTATATCTAGATCTCAGTTGATGGTCTACCCATCCGAAATACAAACCATAAAGTAAGAGCAAGGATTGTTTTCCAAAGGAGTGGGGATGGGACAAGTATTGTACCAGAGAAAAGTTAATTGTTTCTGGGGAGGCAAAAGTAGTAGATATCCAGTAGCAAATATATCCAAATATTTTAAAATACAATGTTAACTTCCTAAGCACAAAGGAAATACACTAATATACCAATTTACAAGTTAGGCAGTCACAGCTATGTTGAAAGTCCCGAACCAGTGGAGATTAATTTTCCTAGTTTATCTGGTCTGGAGTGTTCCTTCACAAAGACACTGGTTCACTTCTCCAAGAAGCCTCCTCTGAAGACAAAGTCTCATTTTTACCTCTTACACGAACAGCTACCTCCTCAAGCCCTTTCACATCAAACCCAAATCTCAAATGCAATTTTAAATTCAACTACATTTTAAACTATCATTCCTCCTTGTTTCTTCTGAACTTTATCTAATGAATGGCAAAGGCAGTGCTATATAGAATAGAAAAGAAATGAAAAGCATAATCTAGGTATAGGTTTAAATTAGATAAACTTAAGAAAAAAATCTCAATATATCATTTCAAAAGAATAAACTCTTTCTCCTTTTCCCAGGGGTTCTATTAGTTAAAGTACTACAATGACAATATAATAATACTGGTTGTTGATGTTATGTGACAATACTTTGCTAAGGGACTTGGAAAAAGCACAATCTTTGATAATATATCTAAAAATAGACCATCAATTAGATACTTTCCACAGAGTTTTTAAAGGGAAGACAGTGACCTCTCCTTCACAATAAGATTTTTACAAGCCCTAAGAGTGATGTTTTTAGGTTAGTTTTCATGCTGCTAGCCCAGAGTTGCCTGCAGCCATTGCACAATGGCTTCCCATTCTGTCAGATCTTGGAAGCTAAGCAGGATTGGGCCTGGTTGTTGGGAAAATGCCTGGGAACACCAGGTGCTGTTGGCTTGGTAGAAGGGCAGGACAACCCACTCCCAAAAATCAATCCACCATTTAAAACCCTATGAACAAGCCAGGTGTGGTGGCGCACACCTGTAATCCCACTGGCTTGGGAGGCAGAGGCAGGAGGATCACAAGTTCAAGAACAGAGGTCTGCATAATTTAGCAAGACCCTGTCTCAAAAAAATAAAAAATGGGCTGAGGGTGCAGTTCAGTGGTCCAGCACTTGCAAAGCATGCAAGTGCAAGGCCCTGGGTTCAACCCTCAGTACTGAAAAAAAAAAAAAAAAAAAACTATGAACAGAAGAGAAGTATTGACAATAGTGTCTCGCCTACTGTTAAGTAAGGTAGCTTTGAGTCAGATACCGACTCGAGGGCACCTAACAACAACAACAGCCCACAGTTGGAGAAGGAAACTTTCCACAAACTTTCTTGGCCTATGATTCAGACTCAATGATGGGCTAATCTACAACCCAATTGTTATGTGAGACAGTCCAGTATAGGCTAAGTGAAAAAAGAAAAGACAAATTACAGAGGAAACTCTGAGCCTGGTAGAAGATGGAGTCTTCTATCCAATTTTACCTAGTTTTATGTTTTTGTTGTCTTTGGGTTTTGTTGTTGTTGTTGTCTTATTGTTGTCCTTTGCTATTTTACTAGTTATTACATGGTAGATTTTCTTTGGAGAAAAAGAATAACTTACAATATCAACTACTGTGAAAATAAAATGCCCCATAAAATCTGTATGATGGTATTCTTATTTCTTTAGGGATCTGAAAACTCTATGCTTTAAATTTTTGTATGGACTTCTAACATTAACTTTCTCCTTTAAAGCTTTGTTTCACAAAGACCTAGAAATCCTTTTCTCTCTTGAGGGTTAAAATTTTTATGTGTGTTCTTTCAGCCAAACTTCTGTTGATTTCTATATTACTTCCTCTACTTTTCAGAGTTACAACATAGCATTTGGCCTTATTCTTGACTAGTTTCTATTCTTCAGATTCAGATTGTTACTGGATTTTGCATTACTTTTTGTTTGTTTTGTTTTGTTTTGTTTTGAAAACAATCCTAAATAAGTTATTTTTTCTCTACCTGTTTGAAAAGACTTGGCAAAATTTTAGTTTCCGATATCACCTGTTCAAGTCACTGTGCAAGTTTTATTCAAATTACACTGAGACCAACTTTACAATACAAAAGCCAATATATTTATACATTATCCTAATAGAACCCTGCCTGCAGCCATAGCACTGTGGCATCCGATCCCGTCAGATCTCGGAAGCTAAGCAGGGTCGGGCCTGGTTAGTACCTGGATGGGAGACCACCTGGGAACACCAGAAGCTGTAGGCTTGGGAGAAGGACCTGGCAACCCCCTCCCAAAAATCAACCTGCCATTGAAAACCCTATGAACAGCAGAGAACCACTGACAATAGTGTTTCCCCTGTTGTACAGAGGGTCACTATGATTTGGATACCGACTCGACGGCACCTAACAACAAAAACAACAACACTAAAACCCTATTACTTTCTCTATTTTATATCTAACCAGGACTATTTTCATTACTAACTTGACTTCCTAACTCTTCTGTAAATACTTTGAGGGTAAACATTGTGTCTAACTTATTCTGAGGAATATCAAGCTTAACATAGTGTCCAATATACAGTAGTACATGCTCACTAAATACAGTATGCCTTAAAGGAACTGGTGAATAAATGAAAAAATTATTCCAGTGCTTAGCACACAGTAAAAGCTCAATTATTTCTTTAGAAAATGAATACAGACTGGCATAGTCTATATGCAGAACTCATATTAAATTATCTGTATATGATATAAATTATATGGATGATATATGAAAATAGTAGTAAGATGCTCCATCAATATTTTAACAATAAGGGGAAAAAATTTCCACCTGGGAAAACTGCAGGCCAATACATAATTTATTCAAGTAAAGCAATGAAAGTTACTAAATTGTCCAGCTCTGCTAGTCATTGAGAGTACTGATACATCAAAAACTTGGTCTATTACTAGAGAGGTGAAGATGGTTAGGAATGCAATCCTATAAAAAGAAGTTTCTCACAGACAAATATTGGATGCATTTATCTATGTCTCATTTAGGAAGGAGGTGATGTCCCAAAGATGGGACCTGTCCAATTCTAGTAGTAGTGGTGTCCCTGTTGAGCAGATGGGTGTCGCAGGCTTCCTTTGTCAGATGCCATGAAACATCATGATACCTGACTAAACTCTTCTATCCAGTTAAGAAAGTTCTTGAGTCTCTGGTCCCACACTTAATTATAGTCTTAGTGATTGAGCATCAAAGCCTAAGGTTGGTACAGGGACTGAGCTACAGTTTTTGAAATCAAAATAAATCATTTCAAATGCACTATCCAAGGGAAAGAATTGAAGAGAATCCACAATCAGATATCTAACTTCCAGTATAAAAGGATTAAACAAAAGGGGGAGAATTAGAGAAGGAGGCATAGGATGGAAAAAAATAGAACTAGATGAGAGTAAGGTCAGGGAGGAATTCAGGTAGAGTTTTAAAAGCAAGGTATCAAGAGGACCACCCTTAGCTGGAGAGTGTAGCCACTTTTAAAAGTTGTATACAGCATCATATAGGAATGAAGCAGTAGTTAGAGGGTGGTTATTCCATGCTTTGCAGTTGTTTTACTTTTTTGTTGGTATGTGGAGGTTGAACCCAGGGCTCAGACATACTTTGCAAGTGTTCTACCACTGGGCTGTACTCCTAGCCCATTTTTTACTTTTTCTTTTGAGTCAGGATCTCACTAAGTTGCCTCAGGCCTCAAACTTGCTATTATCCTGAATCTGCCACCCACTAAGCAAATAATCCGAGAAGCTGGACTTTATAAGGAAGAACGTGGCATCAAGATTGGAGGAAGACTCATTAACAATCTGCGTTATGCAGATGACACCACTCTGCTTGCTGAAAATGAAGAGGATTTAAAACATTTACTGATGAAGATCAAAGATCATAGCCTTCAATATGGGTTGCGACTAAACATCAACAAAACAAAAATCCTTATGATAGGGTCAGCACGCAACTTCACAATAAATGGAGAAAAGATTGAGGTTT
>VMDO01001952.1:85020-184365 GCA_007922755.1 Pedetes capensis
GCTCTATAATCAACACTCATGGAAGCAGCAGTCAAGAAATCAAAAGACGCATTGCTCTAGGAAAAGCTGTGGCAAAAGATCTCTTTAGAGTATTGAAAAGCAAAGATGTCACATTGAAGACGAAGGTGCGTCTGACTCATGCCATGGTATTTTCAGTGGCATCATATGGTTGTGAAAGCTGGACATTGAACAAGAGAGAAAGAAAAAGAATTGATGCTTTTGAGTTGTGGTGCTGGAGACGTCTATTGAATATACCATGGACTGCCAAAAGAACCAACAGATCTGTCCTAGAAGAGGTACAACCAGAGTGCTCCTTGGAAGCAAGAATGGCCAGACTGCATCTTACATATTTTGGACATGTAGTCAGGAGAGAACAATCCCTGGAGAAGGACATCATGTTTGGAAGAGTGGCAGGTCGATGCAAAGGAGGAAAACCCTCCACCAGATGGATTGACACAGTGTCTGCAACAATGGGCTTAAACATAAATAAGATTGTTTGCCTGGCACAGAATCGGCAAGTGTTTCGATCTGCTGTACATAGGATCGCTATGAGTCGGACTCAGCTGCACGGCACCTAATAACAACAACAGTCACTAGGAAAACAGGCATTCACCACTGAGCATGACTCAACACTTTGCAGTTTTAAATAATTAATAATGAATAATCTGGTCCCATGCAATCTTGAAAAGTCTAATTTTATAGGCATTCCCTGTGCATTTGGTCAGTGTGGGTTCACTGCTTGAGACTGGGCTCTTTTACTGTGTAATGGGTCAGACGTCATACGTGAAAGGATGTAAATTAGACTTTAACAGTGATTAAAATGCTAAGGGAGATGCTGCCTTATGCATCAACATCCTGTAAGACACCCTTCTCCAAACAAAAGTTTCTGTATCATCTTGGATTGGCCAATTTTCGACCATAAAAAATATAGAGTCTATCTGGGCGCTGTGGCATACAACTGTAACAGGAAGACTGCAAGTTCAAGGTAAGAGGCAGCCTAACTAACTAAGTGATCCCCTGTCTCTAAATAAAAAATTGAAAAAATGGGCTGGAAGTGCAGCTCAAAGCACTTGCCTAGTATGTTTAAGGCACTGAGTTCAATGCCTCAGTATATATACATACACACATTTATAATGCTTATATAGAGTATAAATGCATATACATAAATAAATCTATATGGTCTGATATTTTAAAGGATGTCTTCTCTATATGGTAAAATATATGAGGAAGTAAAGTCATGACTAAATGAAGATCACTGGACTCAGAATACTTCAATGCTTTTTTGTTCACATTGACACTAAGCATATTATCTATAAACTATTAACTCACTAGAAAACATTATTTGATTCTGTGTGCTTCTTGTTGAATTCACCTAAGTTCTTCCTTTCATATACTACTACTTGGTAATAGAATTCCAGCTTTAATCTTCTGTGAGTCTTAGATATTTGACTTTGAAAGCAAGATAATGTAGAAGGTTAGACTTTGAAAGCAAGATGCAGAAGGTTAAATTTCATTTACAAGTGATACAAGGGTTCAATATTTTAAGTAAAAATACTTTTACATACTACCTCTACCTCTCATCTTTTTCAAACAAAGTTAACATTAGAACATTCATCTTCAGGAAAAAATACCTCAGGGCTTGACTATTACACAAATTTTAACTGTAAAACACAGATTTATCTTATATCCACATAAAAGGAAATCAGAGCTGCTAGTGCTTTATATTTTAATTATTTTGATAATCGTATGTGCCAATGGTATTTTCATCTAATCATCCATCCTTTAAATTATTGGTGAAATAATTGATTACTAGATGTATTGTAAAACCAATTGATCTTGATTACATCAAAAATATTCATTGGTATTTTGAATCAGTTATTTCAAATATTATTAACAACAATATCTGTGGATACAGTGTAAAATTTTATAAAACTAAAGGACAAGCCTATATGTGAATTTTGTTCTGTATCTTGAGTAAAGTTATGAGAATGTTCTCAAGTGATCAACAAAATAAATATGTGAGCTATAAATTTTCTAGTTATAACGTACATGACATAATGATTTTTATGGATGATACTTTGTTTAAACTGTCAAATGTCAACATCTTACTGTAATTTTACTATAAAAGTAAATTATCATTAAATGAACTTTGGTTTAAAAATTAAATTAGCTTTGGTTGTATATTACTTTTTACAAATAAAACAAAGATTGTATAAAGGACAAAAGAAAGGGAGTCTGATTTTTGAAGTTGTAAATTAAGACCATATTGTTAATATTCCAAATATTTCCTAAATGTTGACTCCACAATTAACTTTTTCAACTTTTTTCACCATCTCTGCCTGTTTCTTTCTTCCTCTGACTCAAAATTACTAGTTGTCTGCCTGAAACAAAGAAAGTGTTGTCTATAGCAATTATAAATGTATATTGATGAACTGGTGGCTACATATCCTATTGCTCTGCTCTGATTCCTGGACTAGTTTCTCCTCCCATGAGACTTTTCCTCAGTGCTGCATGTGTCACCATGCCTCCACGTAGGAGGCACTGAAAAAAGTATTGAAAGTACTATACTGTTCCCACCTCTTTCTTAAGTTTCTAACCCACAGTGCTGGCATTATCAACATTGTAGAGAGCCAAGCTTTACTTTACCAGGAAGAGATGAATATTTTGGAAAAGGAATAGATTCAATTGCTATACTTGTCTACTTTCTCAATTTGGAACTTATGAGAATAAACCAATGTGAAGTAAAGACAGAATTAGAGCTATTTTCTCCCTATGAAGAGGATATTTCTTAAATTTTTGGTAATGATCCAACTTTGAATGTTCAGTTGGTAAGTGAGTAAGGCTGTAAGTAGAATTTTTCTTTTGTGTTTTTTCTTACCCTGAAAAATAAGCTAAAATACATGAAATTGGAGCGTTTGAAGAAGACGTATAGTTTGCTTCTACATTAGGATGATTTGAAATAATTTAAAAATAATTTTGGTAAATAGAACTCAACATAATGTAATGATTTCTTGATCTTGTTTCCCCCTAAAATAAAGTTGATGAAGAAATAGTAGTTAGAGAAATTCCACCATACCCATTCCTTCAACAAAATTTCAAAAAATAAGCCAGTAAAAATCATGCACCACTGTTTACACAGAGATGGAGAGAGAGAGAGCACTCCAATTCCTCCATTCTCCCTTTTGAGTAAATATTTGGAGTAAGTGAACCAGTCATCAGGAGAATCCATACTAAGATACACAGCATTTGGAGTAACATTACAGGTGACTGAAGACATTTAAAGAGATAATTTTAAAATTCTGTTAATCAAGTAAAATTGGAAACACATTCCAAAACCTGTGGGATACAGCAAAAGCAGTACTTACAGTAAAGTTTATAACAATAAGTGACTACATAAAAAAACAGAGAGATCTCAAATCAATAATGAAATGATAGATCTGAAGGTCTTACAAAAACAGAACAAAAAATGAGTAGAAGAAAAGAAACAGTAAAAATCAGAGCAGAAATAAATGAAATGGTTGGAAAGAACAATATGAGCAGGTATTGAAAGAACAAAAATGAACACAATGAAAGAAAAAGATCAATGAAGCAAAGTGTTCTTTCAAAAGATAAATAAAATTGATTCATCTTTAGCTAAAGTAACTAAGGAGAGAAAAGATCCAAATAAAAAACATTAGAAATGAAAAGTGGAGACATTCCAGCTGGAACCAGAGAATTTTAAATGTTTATTAGAGAGTATTTTGAAAAAATAGGTTAATAAATTGAAAAATCCAAAACAAATTTCTGGGTGCCTATGACCTACCAAAATTGAACTGAGTTTAAAAAAAAAACTAAAATATACCACACCAATAAAAATGCTCTTAACAAAGAAAAGCCTGGGACTAGAGGGCTTCACTGTTGAATTTAGTTAAAACATTGAAGACAAAATTACACCAATATTCCTCAAACTATTCAACAAAGTAGAAATGAAAGGAATTCTCCCCAAACTCATTCTACAAAGCCAGATTCAACCTGCTATCAAAATCTGAGCAGGATACAAGGACCCACTAATATTCCTGATGAACATAGTTGCAAACATCCTCAACAAAATACTAGCAAACTGAATTCAACAGCACATTAAAAGGATTATATACTATAACCAAGATGGACTCATTCTAGGGATGTAAGGATGCTACAACATATGTAAGTAATTAAATGTAATTCAGCAAATAAATAGGATCAAGGATAAAAACACATGATCATCTAAATAGATGCAGAAAAGCCATTTGATAAAATTAAAAATCCCTTAATGATAAAATAAGTTAGGAATAGAGGGCTCATACCTCAGTATAATACAAGCCATGTATGACAAGCTGATACTCAACATAATAGTGAGTGGGAAAAATCTGAAAATGCTTCCTCTCAGATCAATGACAAGACAAGGGTGTCCATACTCACCATTCTTGTTCAAATTGTTGTTATTTGCCATTGAATTGAGTCTAATGCATAGAGACCCTCTGTCAATTGAGTACTAAAAATTTTAGCCTAAGCAATCAGGCAAAAGAAAAAAGTAAAAGGTGCCTAAATATAAAGAAGAAGTGAAAATATCTCAATAGATTATATAATTCTATACAGAGAAAAATCTTAAAACCCCACAGAAAAATATTAGAACTGATAAATATTCACTAAATTAGCAGGATACAAAGTCAACACAACTAATTCATTAGTGCTTTTACACACCAATAATGACTTTGTTAAGAAAGCAATATCATTTACAAAAGTCTCAAAAAATAATAAACCTAAGAATGTATAAAATCCTCTATAATGAAAATTTTAAAATACTGAAGAAAGAAAGTGAAGGAGACACTAAAAGATGGAAAGAACTCTTACATTAGTGAATTGGGACAATTAATATTTTCTGATTGCAATGTAAAAGTCGGAAACAAAGAAAAAGGGTCAGCAGTTGGAAAATGGCCATGGTGACATACAACATGCTGTCATGATAGAATTTTGCAAGACTAACAACTTTTTTAACTGCAAATACATTTTAGGCCAACTTAACTGGTGACTATAAACCTGGATTTCACCTGATGGAATATACAGGAACCAAAATGACATTTGTGGAAAGAGACAATGGAAAACTTCACTATCAGATGTCAGAACAAGATGAGGTGCTAACTGTGGACCAGACAATCAATTTCTCATATACAGGTCCAAACTGAAATGGAAAAAAATTAGAACAAGCATACAAAAGCCAAGGTATGATCTTGAGTATATCTCACCTGAGTTCAGAGACCATCTCAAGAGCAGATTTGATAAATTAGGCACAAATGGTCAAAGACCGCGTGAGTTATAGCATGACATCAAGGACATCATTTATGAGGAAAATAAATATTATTAAAAAGTTAGGGAAAAAACATCAAATTACATGTCAAAAGAGACTCAGAAACTTGCCATTGAAGGAAAAGCAGCTAAAGTAAAAGGAAGACATGACAAACAAAGAACTAAACAGAAGATTGCAAAGGGCAGTTTAAAAAGACAAAATCAAATATTATAATGACAATTGCAAAGAGCTGGAGATAGAATACCAAAAGGGAAGAACACATTGTTTTTCTCAAGCTTAAGGAATTGAAGAAAAAAATCCAAGCCTTGAGAGGCAATAGTAAAGTATTCTACAGGGAAAATATTATACGATGCAAAAAAACAACAAAACAAGATGGAAGGAATGTGCAGAGTCATTATACCAAAAAGAATTGGTGAATGATCAATCATTTTAAGAGGTTGCATATGATTAGGAACCAGTGGTACTGAAGGAAGAAGTGGAAGTTTTCTTTGAAGAAACTGGCAAAACACAAGCTTCCAGTAATTGATGAAATACCAATAGAGATGTATCAACAAACAGATGCAGCACGAAAGTGGCTCCCTTGTTTATGCCAAGAGATTTGAAAAACAATTACCTGGTCAACTGACTGGAAGGGATCCATATTTGGCCTATTGCCAAGACAGTGGATCCAACTAAATGTGGAAACTATTTAATGGCATCATTAAAAATTACATGCAAGTAAAATTTCATTCACAAGTGACTGTACAGTATATGGACAGGGAACTGCCAGAAAATCAAGACAGATTCAGAAGAAGGCATGGAATCAATAACACTGCTTATCAGATGGATATTAGCTGACAGCAGAGAATACCAGAAAGGGGCCTATCTATGTTTTATTGATTATGCAAAGGCACCTGACTGTGTGTGTCATAACAAATTATGGATAATATTGCTAAGAATAGGAACACCAGAGCACCTAACTGTACTCATGAGGAATCTGTACATGGATCAGGAGGCAATAGTTTGAATAGAACAAGGAAACCCTGCTTGATTTAAAGTAGAGAAAGGTATGCATCAGGGCTGTATCTTTTCACCACACCCATTCAATTTCTACGTTAAACAAATAATCCCAGAATCTGGACTTTATGAAGAAGAACATGGCATCAAGATTAAAATAAGACTCATTAACAACTTGTGTTATGCAGATGACACAACTCTGCTTGCTGAAAGTGAAGAGAGGATTTGAAACAGCTACTGATGAAGATCAAAGAACATGGCCTTCAATATGGATTATGCCTCAACATCAACAAAAGAGAAATCCTTACAACTGAATCAGTATGCAATTTCATGATGAGAAAAGATTGAGGTTGCCCAAGATTTTGCTTTACTTGGTTCTACAATCAACACACACAGAAGCAGCAGTCAAGAAATCAAAAGACATATTGCATTGGGAAAAGCTTTGGCTAAAGATCTCTTTAAAGTACTGAAAAGTAAAGATGTTACAATGAAGACGAAGGTATACCTGACTCATGTGATGGTATTTTTAGTCATATCATATGGTTGTGAAAGCCGGACATTGAATAAGGGAGACAGGAGAAGAATTGATGCTTTTGAATTATGGTGCTGGAAGAGAATATTGAATATACCATGGACTGCCAAAAGAACCTAGAAGAAACGCAACCAGAGTGCTCCTTGGAAGATGCAGTATAGCTCCTTGGATAGCTAGACCGCATCTTATGTATTATGGACATGTAGTCAGGTGGGACCAATCTATGCAGAAGGACATCATGTTTGGGAGAATGGCAGAGCAACAAAAAGAAAGGAAACCCTCAACTAGATGGATTGATACAGTGTCTGCAACAATGGACTTAAAGATAAATAACATTATATGCCTTTCACAGAATTGAGGAGTGTGTTGTTCTGCTTTACACAGGGTCACTTTGAATCAGACCCAACTTGACAACACCTAACAGCAACAACAACAGGGCTATGGTCACAAAAATAGCTTGGGACTGGCACAGAGATAGGCCTGAAGTCCAATGGAACAGAATTGAAGATATAGAGATACACTCACACAACTCCAGCCTCCTGATCTTTGACAAAGGTGCTGAGGAAACAAAATGGTGAAAAGACAGCCACTTCAACAAATTGTCCTAGGAAACTTGGATATCCATCTGCAGAAAAATGAAAACAGACCCATACCTCTCAATTTGCATGAGAGTCAACCCAAAATGGATAAAAGATCTGATCATAAAACCAGAAACCTCAAAACTACTAGAAGAAAATTTAGGAAACTGCCTTTAAGACATAGGCATAGGAAAGCACTTCCTTAACAAAACTCCAACTGCTCAGGAAACCACACCAAGAATTGACAAATGGGACTATGTGAAATTAAAAAGCTTCTGTATAGCAAAGGAAATGATCAACATAGTCGTGGAAGAATTCACTGACTGGGAGAAACTCTTTGCATCCTATACATCTGACAGAGGACTTAGTTCTAGAATTTACAAAGAACCCAAGAAAGCAAATCCCAAGACAACAAATAACCCAGTTCACAAGTAGGCAAAGGAAATGTACAGCCAGTTCTCAAATGAAGACGTGGCTAAGGCTAAGAAACACATGAAAAGAATGCTCAATATCTCTGTCCCTTAGAGAAATGCAAATCAAAATGACTCTGAGATTCCACCTAACTCTGGTATGAGTGCCCAAGATCAACAAAATAAATAAGAACAAATGCTGGCCAGGATATGGAGAAAAAAGAATGCTCTTACAGTATTGGTGGGACTGTAAATTGGTACAACCACTTTGGAAATCAATATGGAGATAACTCATAAAACTAAAAGTAGAACTGTCTTATGACTACTATTCTACTCCTGGGAATATACTCAAATGGAGATAAGTCATCATATCACATAGACACCTGCATCTCCATATTTAATGCAATACTCTTTACAGTATGAAGGATATGGAACCAACCAAGCTACCCATTAACATAAGAATGGATAAAAAATTATGGTATATGTACACAATGGAATATTGCTCAGCAATAAAAAAACTAAAATAATGTCATGTGCAGTAAAATGGATGGAACTGCAAAATATCATCTTAAGTGAATGAACACAGGCTCAAAAAGAGAAGTATTGTATGTTCTCACTCATGTGGGAGACGAATCTTAAAGGAAGAAAAATCCTATACAAATGTTGATATATAAAAATTCACAGTTAAACTTAATGAAGAAGGGATAATATAAAGAGTAGAAATGAGGGAGGGAACTAGCAAAGAGAAGCAAAGAATGAGGAAGGTAGGATGGGGAGGAGAAACAATGTAAAGGGATAAAGGGGGAAAGGATAATACTGATAAACAATATAACTTCATGAGTACATGTGGAAAATAATGGAACATAACCCAAATATACATATTAATTTTACTACATATTAGTCAAAATGTTCCATAAACCTTATAAATTGATAAAAGTTTAACCAAAAGTGGTGTAATAGTTGCAGAATGGAAAAATTAAATGCTGTATTACTCTTTACCCCACCAACATTTACCAATAAAGGTAAAAATAATTATTGTTGTTGTTGTTGTTAGGTGCCATCGAGTCGAATCCGACTCATAGTGACTCTCATAGGGTTTTCAACGGCTGACTGTTTCGGGATTGCCTTGGAAGTGGGTTGCCACATCCTTCTCCCATTTTGCAGTGCTAGGAATCGAACTTGGGACCTCAGAGACCGTAGAGCAGCGCTCTACCAACTGAGCTAAATCTCAGCCCAAAAAAAAAATAATAATAATGAAATAAAATAATCCTATTTCTGGCCAGGTGCAATGGCACATTCCTATAATCCCAGTAACTTGGGAAGCCGAGGCAGGAGGATCACAAGTTCAAGACCAGAGGCAGACTGTGTAACTTAGTGAGGCCCCATCAAGATAAGAAATATAAAAGGAGGTGTTAATGCAGCTCCGTGGAATAGTCCTTGTGAAGCATGTACAAGTCCCCAAGTTCAAAGGCCCCATACAGCAAAAAATAATAAAATAAAATAATCCTAATTTTGCTATCATCTTACTTTATTTCTTCCATACTGTTAATGTCTAGTAATGGGAATGTACATTTTATCATCATTGTGAGCTTCAGCCAAAACCTATAAAATAACTGAAAGAAACTTAAACATAAGTTTTTTATCATATCAATTTAATGTATTTATAACTCATTATGATAATTTACTATTTTCATTTCAATCAGCTTTAATATATATATGAATATTGGTTATTTTTATTAATTCTAAAAATAGTAAGTACTTTACTAGCTTCTCTACATACACATAAACTATTCAGTAACTCTGCACTTATATTTATTATCTACACTAATAGATGACCTAAGTGAGGTTAACAACATTAAATGTTCTTACCCAAGATATATTCCAAGGCTCTCTAGTTTCTAGTTTCTATTGCTACTGTGTTTTCTAAAGCAAAACAACAAAAATATGAATGTTTTAACATGTCACAGTAAGTTAAAATAACCTTTTAAATTTCATGGGTTTCAAAAACTGTATCCCCTTTTAAGTACCTTATCAACTTGCTAGGTATTACTTCCTTACTTGTTGTTGTTAGGTTCCGTGTTGAGTCGGAATCCGACTCATAGCGACCGTGTATATAACAAGTGAAACACTACTGTCAGTGCTTCTCTGCTGTTCATAGGGTTTTCAATGGCAGATTGATTTTTGGGAGGGGGTTGCCAGGTCCTTCTCCCAAGCCTACAGCTTCTGGTGTTCTCAAGCGGTCTTCCATCCAGGTACTAACCAGGCCCCACCCTGCTTAGCTTCCGAGATCTGACAGGATCGGATGCCACAGGGCTACGGCTGCAGGCACTTCCTTACTACTCCTTCCAATTTCTCTCATCTTTTGACACCTTTCTTTTCATAGTGATTTACAATTTGTTTTACCTCCTGTAATGCCATATTTTCAAAAACTCATTCCTATCCATTTCAACCTGTCATTTCTGTTTGAACATCCTTCATCCTCAGATGCCAAATACTTTTCCATTATAATTTATATACATCATCACTCAGTTAGATTTGATCCTACTTGTCACAACTTCCTTTAAATACATTTTTTAAAAGAGGCCAGAGACAACATTCATGTCATAGTTCTCTGTCACCAAGATAAAACAGTTATAGCTCAGAACTTCTTTTAAGGCTGGTGTTTATAGTTTATGTTCCTGCAGCACTGTGTACACATAACTGAAAATCAATAGGAAGTTAATGGAAAGCAAATACCACAGGGAGAATCAAGCACTACACATAACATACTTACAGAGTAAGAGAGAAAAACATTTCAAGCAAATGGATAAAAACAAATTTGGAAAGTTGAAGAAAAAATGGATTGGTTGTTTTATATGATGCTTACTTTCAGGGAATCTATAACTTGACTTTGGGTCCAATATGCTTCCACTTTCTCATGCCATGAAAAATGTCTGTTTGGAAAACCTTCGAAGGAAACACCCTGATTAACATGATACACCAGGGTGTGCTAGAAGGTTCATATATCCTCTTATTCTCAGAATTACAAGAAATGAACTCTCAAAGGCTTGAGTATCTCTAAAATGATGAATGTACTGAACAACTAAAATATACATAAGCAAAGCTCAAAGTTTCTCCAGCCACTGACATTTCTATCCAGGAAGGCAGAAAAATTCTGGTCTCTTCAATATTCCTATTGACCAAAATGTTACTGTTAAAAAAATTATAAACTGAGCAAATTATGAGCTGGAGATATAGCTAAGTTTAACAGCAATTGTCTGGGCATGGACAAGGCCCTGGGTTCAATCCCCAGCACCAGAAAAAAAAAATTAGGAAATTCAATTTATAATCATAAAATGAATTACTTATAAGCATTTGCTGAGCTCTTCGTATGTATTCCATATATGATCTGGCTTAGTGCTATATATTTCAATAATTCATACAATGATTGATAAGGAAGAAGTTGCATATATACACTGGTTAAGACCATATATTTGAGAATCAGATAGAACTTTTAAAAAATATTTAAAGTATTTAACCTACTGATCTACTTAGCCCATAGTGTTTGGACAATAAAAGTAATCTAATTGTCTAACTGATAATATGTATTAAGTTTCCTGATGATACTGTAACAAATTGCTACAGTTTCAGTGGCTTAAATCAACAAATTCATTATTTTATAGATCATAAATTCAAAATGGGTCTCACTAGGCTAGAATCAAAGTGAACACAGGATGGAACAAAGGACTGTATTCCTTCATGGTGGCTCTGGAGGAAATCTCTTTTCCTGCCTTTGCCAGCTCTTCAAGATCACCTGAATATGGCCATCAAATTTCTACATAGCCAGTGATAGCCTAGCAAGTCTCTGTCACATTGAGTCACTGACTCTGATGGTCCTGCTGTCCTTTTCCATAATTTAAAGGCTTTTGTGAAGCCAGGTGATGTGAAACAACCTGTAATCCAAGTAACTCAGGAGGTAGAGGCAGGAGAAACTAAGTTCAAGGCCAGGGGCAGCCTGCATAGCTTAGTGAGACCCTATCTTAAGATTAAATAAATAAATAAATAAATAAAATGGGTGGGAGGAGCAGCTCAGTAGTAGAGGACTTGCAAAGTTATGTGTGAGGCTCTAGGTTCAACTCTGAAGTACAGCAAAAATGAAAGAAAGAATGGAAAGAAAAAAGGGAAGGAAGGAAGGAAGGAAGGAACTAAATATTTTCTAATGGCATTTTTGATTATACTGCACTGATCCCAAAGATCTAGGAGAATTTTATCCCAAAATCAACTGATCAGCAGCCTTAATTCCATCTGCAACCTCAATTCCATTTGCCATGAAGTTATACCAACATAATTTACAAATTCAGGGCTTAGAAAGTAGATATCTTTGGGGGCTATTATTTGGCCTAATACAGTTTAGCTCAGTTGGTAGAGTGCCACTTTGCACTCTTTGAGGCCCGGGGTTCCATCCCAAGCACCACAAAAACAACAGAAGGACCTGGAAGCCCACTCCAAGGAACAATCCTGAAAAATTATGCCATAGAAAACCCTATGAGAGTTGTTCTGAGTCAGACATGTCTCAATAGTACCTAACAACATACTGAGTAGTTAAATAATATTATTTAATCTGCTTCTCTTAACATACTTTAATTATGTATAATAGGAATATAAATGGCATTTACACAATCCCTTCCTAAAATTATACAATAATAGTATAGGTGATAACCAAATGAAGTCTATATTCATTATTCATTAAACTAAATATATTACTCATTATTTCAAGAATAAAAATTCACATAAAAACAATTTGAATTATAAATTATAGAAATATAGAAATATATAATGACATGAATTTTCAGAACATATTCAAGTTTTAATGATATAAAGGGTCAATGATTTATGTTAATTGTTAACAAGTGTTATTTAATTACCCTTCAAAACTGAATCCCAGTGCTAGAAACTAGACACTAAAAACAAAAAAGGAAGTATGCCTCCAGGACCTTTCTACCCAATGTATAAGAGAATAAATTCATTTCTCACTCCTATAGGTAGAAATGTAAACCAGTTTATGTTTAAATACGGAAGACAGCAGAAGGATTAGTCCAACAATAAGATTAATGTGGGCTTGAGTTTTTTGGCAAGGAAGAAATTTTGAATAAGGCTACCTAAAAATTTTGGCTTTCTGTTTTTTTCTTTTATCTAGTAAATACTATGAACTCATTTTTCTCCTCCAGCCCCATTTCTCAATACATATAGACAATTATGCATGCAATTTCTAAGTTTTCACTCACCTATTAAAGCCCATGCAATAACTCTGAATGTGCATGTTCTTGATAAAATTTTTAAAATTTAAAAATCTTTCCTCTATTGTAGAATAATAAATAAGTAGATGGATGAGAAAAACAATGGATTACTAAACATAAGACAGTTCCTCTTCTCATTAGTCAGTATGGAAAATAAGGCATTGAGTGCAATACACATAAAGATTTTTCCTTTTTAGTGTGACAAAATTACCAGCACTGATCCCTCATTACAAAGAATAAATGCAAGACCTGAAAGAACCAGTCAGTTTTCAAGTAACTTACGTATGAGAATAAAGCTCAAAAACATTTAAAGTATGTTTAGAAAAATAAATCAATCAAAACTGACCGAGAAATTATAAAGATGATAGAATGTGTAAACACAGACAATAGAATAGGTAATACAATGGTATCCACATGTTCAAAAAGCTAGAGAAAAATGCTCAATATCCCTAGCCATTAGGGAAATGCAAATTAAAACAATCCTGAGATTCCACCTTACTGCAGTAAGGATGGCCAAGTTCAATAAACAAATAACAACAAATGTTGGCAAGGTTGTGGAGAAAAGGGAACACTCTTACACTGCTGGTGGAGCTGTAAATTAGTCCAACCACTCTGGAAATCAATATGGAGGTGTCTTAAAAAACTAAAAATAGATCTACCATATGACCCAGCTTTAACACTATTGGGAATATACCCAAAAGGAGATGAGTCATCATACCACAGAGACACCTGCATCTCCATGTTCAATGCAGCACTTTTCACAATAGCAAGGATATGGAATCAACCAAAGAACCCATCAACAGAAGAATGGATAAAAAAAAATTCTGGTACATATACACAATGGAATACTATTCAGCAATCAGAAAAAATGAAATAATGTCATTTGTAGCAAAATGGATGGAATTGGAGAAAATTATCTTAAGTGAACGAACACAAGCCCAAAACACAAATGTCACATGTTCTCACTCGTATTTGGGAGCTGAATCAAATTTAAAAGAAGGAAAAAAATCCTTTACAGAAATTGGAACATAATAAAATGCTAATGTAAACTAAGCGGAGAAGGGAACATTCAAGGAGCACAAAGAAGTTGGGAAGGATCTAGAAAAAAGAAGCAATGATGGGAGAAGATGGCGGGGGGCGGGGTGACATAGAAGGGACAAGGAGGATCAAGGAATGAGGGAGAGGTGACCTCAAAGTAAACAGCCCAACTTTAATAGTTCGGGAAATAATTATAATAATACTAACTATACCAAAGAATGGTAATAATACAAATGGGCTACATTATTCATGTCATACTACTCACAATGTAAAAAGATAGATCACTATAGAAAAATGTGTGGAGTTAAATCATAATTGGGATGTAAGGATGTATAGAAAAATAATCCCACAAAAAGACATGCAATGTAGAAG
Source organism: Pedetes capensis (assembly GCA_007922755.1). Lineage (NCBI taxonomy): Eukaryota > Metazoa > Chordata > Mammalia > Rodentia > Pedetidae > Pedetes > Pedetes capensis. The sequence continues at coordinate 99,546 of VMDO01001952.1, forward strand.
AGAGGCCTTTGGTGAGGGCATGGAAGAAGAGGGAGGAGGTACACAAGAGGGTAAGGTGAAAGTTATCTTTGCAATATACAATGAAACACATATATGGAAATGTCACAATGAAATGTATGTCAGAATGAAACACATTATGTTGTACATTAAAATTTTCCAATAAAAAAGAAAAACAAAAAATAAATAAAATTTAAAATGTAAATGTAAATTTGTATTTGTTTCACCAAATATAAATACATAAATTACCAATAAGCATATGAAATGTCACTAATCAATATAAAGTTGTAAATTAAAGTCACCATATCCAGGAAATTTACTAATTTTTTGTTAGTCTGACAGTACAAAATACTGCCAAGAATGTGAAGCAATGGGAACTCACATATTGTCTTATGGGAACAGAAAATCATACCATCATTTTGGAGCTCTTTATAAAGTGAATTGTGCACTTAACGTTTGAAACTGTCACTCTATTCCTATATATTTACCCAAGAGAATCAGTAACATATACTTCAACAGAGATTTGTACAAATATGTCCTACAAAGTACTGATACTGAGCCCAACTCCTCAGCAAGAGACAGATGCTTGGGGCCAACTGTGAAACTGAAAACCTCTCAAAGAGCCAGAGGCAGGTCTGACATGCTTTATTCCAGGGTGTTCCTCTCCATACTCTCTATGGTGCCACTGCCCATGGCCAGTGCCTTCTGTATGCACTGTTGCCTCTCCAGAACCTCCTAGTCCTCTCTATGGTCTTGGGTGCTGTACATGTTTTTCCAGTGCTGACAGAGCCGCTTCTTATGGGTTTTACACAGTGGTGGCTAATTGCCAAGATCCTTTTGTCCAATCATACCACAGTTACATAGGATTACATTACAGTAATATTGTACTCATACACCAGTCCATGTCCCATTATCTCAAACTGTGTATATTCCAATACTGGTCACCCTGGCCTGGCCTATCATCCCACCCCTTAAACTTGCTGACATGTAGATGGGACAAAATGCTAAACATTATCATTTGCTTTAGGCTACACAAGAAGTGTTTTGTACTGTCAGACTAACAAAAAATTAGACAGGACCTGACCCCCATGTCCCCCACTCTATACCAGGAGTGTTTGTATGGTCACTTCTTGTGTGGCCTAAAGCAAACAGTAACCCAGTCAGCTGTTAGAGATAAGCCTTTTTTTTTGGTCCAATAGCAACAGAACTATGAAATTAATTTATCAGCACTGGAAAGATGTGTCACTCTGCCATATGAGAACTTCCTTTGGCTGCATCCCACAGTGTTTTAGATGAGTTACAGCACGAGCAGGCCACTGCCTAACTGCCTGTGTTGCCTATGTAGGGGTAACCTCTAGACCCCAATAGCAGGCCACTTGTAGCATGGTCTGGGGACCAACGTGTCCCAAGCAGCAATGGAGCCACAGGGCTACATCTACCTCGAGCACCCATATGCTATGGACCTGGTGAAGGCACTAGACTCATCATTGCTCAGGCTCACCAGAGGTCTTGGCAGATGTGGGCTGATGGCCTCCTAGACAATTTATTGTACTCACTGGGGCAGCCACAGCATCAAGCTGTGGTATGCTGCCCACTTAGCATATGGACTTAGCCCCACATGGGCTGATGTCTACTGGATAATTCTGTGGCACCCACTGGGGCAGCCATAGTGTTAGTCCATGGTACATTGTCCAATTGTCTGTACCTCTATATAAGGGCTCTGGTTTATTTGTGATCAACATATCTATAGTGTGTGGCTCTGCCCATTAGCTACTCTGTCCTAAGCCAATGTCTACCTAGATCTTATCTTTGTCCAACCAGACAGCTACTGCTGTCCATTGGCTGGGGTTACCTCAACTGGAGCTATCTGTGTACGAAGCCTCAGGGAGAAGTGACAGCTTCCCCTCATGTACAAACTCAGCATCTTTGGTCCAACAGGTGGGGGGGGGGCGCTAAATTTAGCAAAGGTCATACAGCCTAATATCTGTTGTAATTCCTGAGAAAGCAGGCTGGTAGTCAGCTTGGCTCGCTGTGCTCAGTATATTTCCCACTTCACTAGCATGGGCATTTGGGCCTCCCTTGTCTTAGTGGTAGACACCCATGACTGTATCCATCCTGCTGCAGGATATGCTGTCCTAACTTGAACTCTGTTGTGTAGGGTAATGGCTTCACTAGCCTGCATAGCTGCACACACAACAGCAGGTTGCTTTTTTACTAGGAAGTATTGACCATCTGCTTCCTTCCTAAGCTGGGACCAAAACCTAAATTGGCACTGACCATTTTCCCATGGATTGCCATCAGGCCCATCCACCCCTGGGGGACTACCATTACTTCCATTGGAATGGCTTCTCAGTATCGACTACCTGTTAGGCCTGAGCCTGCCCCACAGCTCATTTGGCTTCTGATGCCTTCTCTACATCTGTGAGAGAATCAAAGATTAATATAATATCACCAATATAATGAAACAAGGAAACAATGACCAGCTGTGTCCAGGTGGCCAACTACCCGGCCACCAATCCATGTCATAGCCAAGTCTACCACATAACAATACTATTCCAAGAAGAGAGACAGTTGGCCCATCAGGTCCAGTATAGGCAGGACTCTGGCATGCATAGGAGGAGTCATTTTGCTCTTGGCCAACCCACTCCCTGACAGCCACCTCCTCCTCTAGTTTCTCTCACAGCCTGGCCACCTTGGCCTCCAGGGCCCATATGTGGAACCCCAAGCCCAGCTTCACTCTGGTTTCCTCCTGCAACAGCTTCTGGGTATTGTACAGCTGAGCCTTCATGCTGCTTGGTTCCTTGCCTAGCCTGATGGCCTTGGACTCAGCCTGGTTCAGCGCCAGGGATGTGTTTATAACTCACTAAAACTTCTCAGTGACCTCCATCTGAGCTTGCTCCCTGTCACCTCCTGGCCCTGCACCTCCTGCGGCTCTGACCCCAGATGAGGTGAAGTAACTGCAGCTTCTCAGCGATCTCTGCTTGTCCTCCTGCCAGACAATCTCCAGGCTATTCAGTTCTGCTCACAGCACAGACACCTCAGCTCCAAGGCCAATTTGGTCTTCTCCCACACACCTTTGCCTCTGTGGGCATGCTCTAGCTCCTTCCCTGCCTGGGCCTCATCATCCAGGCATCCTTGGAACTCCTGGATCTGCCATTTTAGCTGCTGCTGCTTGGCCTCAGCCTTGACTGAGAAACTACTCAGGAGATAGCTCTGTGCAAAGGCAGCCTGGTCAAGCAGCTGCTGGACATGGAAGGGGTATCATCCGCTCCCAATCCTCTGGAAAGACTTTCACAGCAAGACCACTGCCACCAGATACCAGAAACTTGAGGAGAGCCACATGCCTTCTCCAGGGTGCTCTAAGACAGAGGGACATTCACCAAACCCTGACCCCACACCCAAATGTTGGATTATCCTGCCATCTGTGCCAATATTGAACATGAGCTGGACTCCTTGGTAAGAGACAGACACTTGGGACTCACGGTGAAACCAAAGCATGCTTAAGGAGCCATAGGCAAATCTGACATGCTTTATTCTGGGGTGTTCCTCTCCATTCTTTCCAGGGTACCACTGCCCATGGATACTACCCTCTCATGCCCTGTCACCTCTCCATGCCTTCCAATCCTGTCCATGTACTCAGGTCCTCTCTGCATACCCCAGTCCTCTCTGTGAGGGCTGGTGGAGGAGCTTCTTAAGGGCTTTATACAATAGTGGTTAATTGCTAGGACTATTGTCCAATCACATCACAGTTACATGGGATTACATTGTAATAATATTGTATGCACGCGCCAGTCCATGTCCCATTATCTCAGTTTACATTCTGATACTGGTCATCCAGACCTGGCCTACCACATAGTGATGGGTACACAAACTGTGATATATTCATACAATGAATATATTACTCACCATTGAAACAGAACCAGTTGCTGATACAGATTGCAACATGGATAAATCTCAGAAACATTGTACAATGAAATTAAGCCAGATTTTTTAAAAAGACTATATACTTCATGACTCTGTATGAAACTCTAGAACAGGCAAAAAACAGCCTATAATCATGGAAAGCAGGTAAGTGTGTGTTTGGAGCAAGGGGCAAGTGGGAGAATTAATAGCAAAGAGGCTTTTTAAGTAAAAGAAATGCTGCAAGCAGCAGTGTCTGTGGAGGTCAAACATAGTGAATACATTTATTAAGACTCATTAAATTGTACACTTAAAAGAGATGCATTTTGTGCATAAATTAAATATCGTTAAGATTGGTTAGATTTTATTTTTTAAAGAGTACATAGCAGCTGTCCATTATCAAGTATAACTGGCATATGTGAAATTGAACCCAGTTAGTCCTGAAAGCAAAGGAAGTTTGCAAAAAGGGGAAAATTTCAGAAAGTTCACATAAGTTTGGCAATAGTTGCCCTTCTCACTAGCAGAAGTAGAAAATGAGACATTAAATAAAATTCAAACTGACACCAGAATTCAAACTTTTAACACCAAAATTTTGTATTGAAAACTATATTGTAAATTACACTTTAGGCCTCGGGAGGAGTCCATGATCAAGTCTCTGAGGTAAAACCATCAATCTTGGTTTATAGTAATTCCACACAATGATCTTGTATGACCTTGTAACATTTCAATAGCTCAATGTGATGGCCCTTAAGGAAGGTGGAAAAGCAATTCTTCCTTGTGGGCAGAACATTCAATTTCTTTTCCTTTTTCTTAAAGCAAATCTAAACAGAATGGACAATGGACCATAATTTTCCTATTTCTTTGACCTTTGAAAGAAACAGAATAAGGGATTGATACCAAGAAATTCTGAATAAGAATAATAAACTTCTGAGAATGGGTGTTTGAAATTATTCATGTTCCAAGTTAATGCTCACAAACATGCATCACCTGCACAGCACTTTCCCAACAATAAAGTGGAGATGATAACACTTTCTGTGGCTATTAACAACCTCTTTCTCCAGCCACTTCAGCTTGACCAGTGGGCTCATGAACAAAATAATCAAGACAGCAGGTACACAGGCTACATACATACTCAAAAACTTAGGCTTCTCTTCAACAAGATTATTCTAGCTACCAGTATTGCTAAATTCTTAACATGCCATAATCTTAATGCTGATTTCCTTTTGCAGTACTGGGGCTTTGAACCCGAGGCCTCATGTATGCTAGGCAAGTGTTCAATCACTGATATTCACCCCCAATCCGTTTTTACCATTTATTTTCAGGTAGGTTGCACAGACTGCCTCTGGCCTCAAACATGTGACTCTCCTGCCTCAGCACTCAAGTAGCTAGGGTTACAAGAGTATATCATAGCACCTGGCTCTGGTCCCCTTTTTTGGCTCCATTCACAAAGGATTTGCTAGCCAACTTAACTGTTTCCTTCACAGAAGAAGGAAGAATATGTTTCACCAAAATAAACATAGTAGCTATAAATTATTTCCCTGGGTGCTCTGCTTTTGTAATAATCATTAACTGTAAGCTAATGGAATGTCTGATTCTCTATAATGACACCCACACAACTTTGTTTCCAGCCAAAGAACACATTTACCAGCAAAGAATGAGGGAAAGGTTCACGCCCATGCAATTTATTGCTGTTATCATGTACCACATCACCTAGAGTTGGCTTACCTGAGACAATAATAGAATGCCCTATTAAAGACCTACTTATAATGCTGGCTATTAAGTAATAACATCTTGTTTGAGATGTGTTGTCCCACAAGACTTTTTATATTTTCTGAACTAATAATCAATATGATAATAACTTTTCCATAGCCAGAATATATAGATCAAGGAACAAAGAGAGGGGAATAGGAGTGGTTTCCTCTCTCTGTATTATCCTTAAGGAACCAATCACAAAAGTTTTGTTTCCTGTCTCCCACCTTGCAGCTCTGCACGTTTAAAGGCTTTAATTTCTGAAAACTAGATGTTTCTATTAGCAGATTCAACAATAATCCACAGATCTTGAAGTTTAAACTATGCCAAGTCACTTTGAATTCTTCATACCACTAAGCCAATAGGGAAGGAAGGATTTGCCGTACTAACTGGAGAGGATGATACTCATTATTAAGGAGAAAATGAGTTACTGCCACATAATAAAAGCCAGGTGGATTGAAGGAATTCTTCGTGTTCCCTCCTAGTACTCATATGTCCAGTGTCAGAGGGTAATAAAGGAATAGAGCAGCCCAATATAGGCAAGGCTACTAAAACCTTTAGCTCTTTAAAGTTTTGCATTGCTTCATGAGGTAATGAATCATGACCAGACAAGGTGCTTAGTGAAGACAAAAGGAATGGGTGATGAGAGAGGGAAATTAAAAATACCAAGTATGGCCTTTTATTCATTTGCAGAAATGAGGCATGTAAGAGCTAAGTTTATTTCTTTTCCTGCCTCATGATATGCATGTTTGCATATATTAACTAGATTTTTTACCAACCTTCCTCTTCCTCTATCTAATGTAAAGTGCATTAGAAGAAATTATCATTATAGTTCAGTGTGTAAGTTACACGTTATTAAAGGAAAATTGGAACTGAGTCAGAAAAAGAATGGGCATCACCCAGAGGCTGATATGATGACTCACAGAACTTTGTTACCACCTGTCTTAGAAGATGATGCTGGCTGGATAAGGCACAGTTACGTCATATCATGTGAAAGGATGAAGTTCAGTGGTTGTTATTTTTTAAGTAAAAATAGGGGTAAAAGAGTATACGTGAATGCCGAGTTGACAAAGTTTGGACTATGCCAGATTTATGATTTCATTACTGCCCCTGCTTTATCTTTTTGTCTGCTTCAAAGGAGAGAAAACTGAAAGGCCATTACCTAGAACCCCTTTAAGTGTATAGTGATAGATTGGTCTGAAAATAATGAGCAAATATTAAGATAAAGATGGTAGTCAAAAAGAAAAAAGCACTCATTTCTGGCAGCAATTAAAGAAATACACAAGCAGACATGAGATTCTGTGTGTGGGAGCTTCCAAATTAGTCACTTTGGGTGCTTCAGCAGCAGGAACGTTAGCAGCCACTTTTTGGAGATTCTTGAGATTCACCACAGCTTCCAGATGACCTCTTGATAATCTTCTCTAGGTCAACTGGCCACTGGCATCAGTAGGCTGGCTTCCCTAACCTTTACTCACCAGCCCTGGCAATAATTACACCTATAATTTCTGTAACAAAGACCTATCTATTTGAATATCCAGAGCCACTTCTGATTTCTTGACTGGAATCCACCAATATAGGAAAATACTTTAAGTTTAAAATGGCTATATATATATATATATATATATATATATATTCCTTTAGACAGTTTAAAAAGGAAAAGAAAAAGAAAAAAAGAAACCTGATCAGGATCAGTTCTGGTAAAGTTCTAGACCAGCTCTTGAAGCTATGTAATAGTCTTTCTTAAGTCCTTGGTATATGGAAAATAGAAGGGCTGTTGTCTTAATTTACTTTAAGAAATTATTTTAAAATACCATTTTTCTCTGGATGCACATTTTTTGATAGAAAAGATGGGAAAAGTAATCTACCACCTGAGGATGAGCTCAAAACTTTGGTCAAATAAATGAACTCCATAGTTCTTATTTGTAAGGCAGGATAATCCTCCACACCTACATCTCAAACTCAGATTCTCCAGTTAAACTCCAAAAAAATTCATTGCTGGTGAGCTTAGATTACTACTTTTAGTCTACCATATTTAATATCCTAAAAACAGAACTTTGAAATAATTTGTAAATTATTCATTACCTAAGGTTAGAGATTTTTGAGATCACAGTATGGTATTTAGTACCAGATGGCATTAAGTGATAACTTAGTGGGAAATGAAAATATATTTCAGTTTCCTACTCCAAGAAACATTTCATGCCAGTGACTACAATCTATGTTTCTATTCCAAAATTAATCATAAAATTAATTCTGATTTAGAAGAGTTTTTACACATGTAGCAATAGAGAAAAATACTTCCATGAGCAATCTGAATAAAGGTTCACTTGTAAATATTCAAAGTTGAAAATGAAAAGTCACTCTGTTTGTGATTTTGTTTAGTTTAAAAAATATTACTCCTACTCAATAGAAAATACTTGTGAGTGTCAAAGGAAACATTGTGGTCAATTAATGCTCCTAGAAAGAGCATTTAAATATTTCATTGTTACAGAGTACTCATCATTCAAATCACTGAATATTTATTCCTTTCTCATGTGTTAAAAATAAGACTAAGTTAAAGAAGTTAGTCATTAAAGATCTATTTAGCCTACAGTAAGCAAATGAAGCTTTTCAAACTAAAAATAATCCTGTCCTCTTACTACATTTTTAGCATACTAGCAAAAAGACACACTGATGTTCAAAGAGCTAGAGAGCTATAGTGAAGCCAATGTGTCTTTTGGCACAGAGTCAATGTTCTATCAAGCAACACTACTGTCTACTATATAATGTGACACCTAAATCTGTCAGTTACATCATATTCAACTTCCCAATAAGTTTCACTATTGACATGCTCTTCTTAGCATCAAGTGACAAGAGAGAGTGTCCAGTAAAAACTTTTGAACAGCAAGCACTTCAGAGGCATGACAAGCTAATCTATGTTCAACCAAGTGTTTTGGTCAACTGATAAAAATATAACCAGTGACAACCAATTGGGGGAGAACTTGACTCTAAGGTAATTGTACAGAGGGAAAAAGACTTGAAATGGTTCCAGAACGTGTTATAATTCAGCCTGAAACAATGCATGAACCATGGGAAAAGCTAGACCGTGATAATAGCAGAGCAGCTATAGCTGTTAGAGATGGAGCCAAGGAAAAAATGTAAGTTTGAGAGAGACTGAGAAAAGTTATAATCAGTAAATGATCTCAAAGTACCAGTGTCTAAAGGGCAGAAATTGGAAAAGACAAGTGCTGAATATTTTCCAGCAATATTGTTTAGTCCTTTGAAAATATAACACAATTATATGAGAAAATAATAATGACTGCCACTTGTTGATCCCTGTGATAACCCAGGTACTCTATCACATCTTTGATGTCATCATCTCACTTAATCCTTGTGACAACAATTTAAAATAGCCACTATTATCTTCACTTTATAAATGAGTAAACTGAGATTCAGAGGCTAAGCAACTTGTACAAATGGCACAGCTAGCAAGAAAAGTCAACAACTGATCCCAAATCTGCACAGCTCAGAGTCCAACATCCCTTCCTATTCAAAAATTTGTGAAACTTATATTTATCAGTGCATACATACAGTGTATGTGCACATGTATACAGATGATGCATTTTCACATTCTTACAATACCATTCATACAAATATCTTAGAGCACATTGATGATTGTCCTCAACATTATGAGGGTAAAAACATCTTCTACTCACTTTACTTGCTACGTAACTTTTGTGTGTGTGTATGTTACTGGAGGTTGAACCCAGGGCCTCACACTTGCATGCATTGCAAGTCCTGTACCACTGAGCTGCACCCCCAGCCCTTTTTTTTTTTTTTTTTTTTTTTACTTTTTGAGACAGGGTCTCACTAAATTATGCAGACTGCCTCTAGTCTTGAACTTGTGATCCTCCTGCCTCCACCTCCCAAGTCACTGGGATTACAGGTGTGCACCACTGCACCCGGCTGTCTTGCTACTAACTTTGTAAAACCAAGAAGGCATATACTTCTAGAAAAAAATGAGGATATACTTAAGATATAAATGATATTAACATAGGTTGAGATTATATAAAGTATTTCTAGCCAATTTTCTCAGATTTTTATAGCCTTGGAATAATCTCTCTAATGAAAGTAATATTAAATGTAGTGTGATAAGATATAAAGAAAGAAACTTTTAAAAGGATTGTTTTAAAGGAAAAAGTATCAGTATTCAGTGAAATTCTGGATATCTCAGAGAAAATTCAAAAATTCTTTGATATTATTTGCCATAAAATATCCCCTTTGAGAGTGCTGCAAAGGATACTTTGGAAGCATACAGAAACTAACCAAATGATTCATATCCTGTAGGTGATTTCCCAGAGAAAGAGCTGAAACTAAATTCCTGTATGTAACAAAGAAAGTTCTGGAGATTGGTAGATATTATTATTGCATTTGTGACTCAAGTTTGAATGTAGTAATGGAGCCTTTTTCGATGTATTAAGGCTGATAATTCGATCACAGACTACTTCTTCATTTAATCACCCTAAGCAGATCTCCTTTTCTAAATTTTTTCCCATACTCTTGTTTTAGCAAACCTAGTAAGAGGTTCAGGATATCTAGGATGAGATTCCCTAGTAGCTCAAGAGAAAGGGAAAGAGAAAAAGGTGAAAAAATGTGTCTCTATCTGTGATATGAGAGCAAAACAAGACCTTTTTCTAATTAGCTGCACAAACTTCAGCAACTCAATAGTCTTGTTTGCACTTCAGTAAGGGAATTAGATTAGAGGATATCTACAAATTTATCAGCTCATAGTTTTGTGATTTTGTGCATCAAACTGTTAGCTGTGGCTGACTCCAGAGAGTGAACATCCATGGGAATGTCACCTTCCACGTCTTATTTATTTTGTTTTAATAATGATCCTGTATGACTTTTGTGGACAAAAATGTCAATATCTATTTGATTAATCAGTTATCTTTTGATAACTGACCTCCAGCACTTTGATACCTTTGGTACCTATAATGGTAACTATTCCCTGGGTATCTTCTAGAAATAATCTGTCCACATATTTTAAATACCTGGCAGAGTATCCTCCTTTTACAGAGAGGATCAGTTTCATTAGTTCTTTTAGTAAGTACGTACCCCATTCTTTTCCATCTTTTCTTTTCTTTCCCAACCTTATTTTATATACTCTAACAAGTGACTTAACTGGGCCCCTCACACTATCTGGCCAATCTCAACAGTGACTTGAGCCTTTGCATTTTCCTTTTGATCCTGTTAGGAGTATGTCAATCTCTTTCTTGTTCTAGCAAGAATAAGGCTAGTCACCACTGCCAGGTCATTATCAAATTTCTCTTGCTTTTGTGATAAGCGTTTGGGATTTCAACTCACAGAGGGAGGCCTTGCTGAGACTGTCCCTGTTGCTGGATTCCCTGAACTATCTTCATCTGGCCCACATCTCAGTCCATCAGTGTAGCTAAGGCCTGTCAGCTAGATTATAATGTGGCCTTTGTGTAACACAAAACACTTTCCTATTTGTCAGTCAAATGTAAATTTACTGTCTGGTGTTCACAGGGTAGTTCTGAGGGAAGAATGCCTTTAGAGGTGGTCTCTTTTGATTTTTGAAGTAGCAGGTATTTTGTTATTGTTGTTTTTTTCAAACTAATAATTTAAACCATTCCTACAAAAAAAAATTGTTCTTCAGGTCCAGAAAGCTCAGTCAGGCAACTTTCATTCTAATAGTTTCTAGGTTGATACACTATAATATAAATCCTATTTACCCTGTTGTATAATTTTGAAGAATAAGTCATAATTTGGGTAAATAACACCACAGACACTTTGGCTCCAGTCCTCACCCAGTATGGTAACCAAAAAAACATCATCTCATCTGGGTGGCAGGGTCTGACAGGTCCATTAAGAGAGAGAATGAGACACTCAGGAAGGAGACTCTCCCCTTCTATGCTCTGTCCTTCACTCCCCAATGGTCTAAAATAGGAAATGTCATTGTCACCTTGCATTCCAAAACACCTGCCACCACTACCAGCCTGCCCTTCAAACATGAGTTTACCTTTCACCATCTTACAAACACACTCTCAGAATCAGTTCCTTCAAAATGATCAGAACTAGGATATTTTCCAATGCAAGTGTTATTTTAGTCACTGTTCTTTTCCTAGGGCTGCTGTAGCAAACTACCACAAACTTAATAGCCTAAGACAATAGGAATTTATTCCCTCAAAATTCTGAAAACCAAAAGTCTGGAACCAAGATGTCAAAGAACTCTGCTGTTTCCAAAGTCCCTCATGTTCTTCTTTGCCTCTTCTTCTTCTGGCAATGTCAAGCATCTCATGGCTTGTCTTGGTATCTCTCCAATCTTTGTCTTAATCTTCTCATTGTCTCCTCTTCCTTGATTTGTCTTCTCAGTTGTTCAGTACGAATCTCCCTCTGCATCTGTTTTATAAGGATACTGGTGATGGCATTTATAGACAATCCTGGTAATCCAAGGTAATCTTTCCATCTCAAATCCTTATCTCAATCAGATTTATAAGTAACCCAGAGATTGGGACTTTGTCTTTTTGTGACCAGAACTGGAGTTTAGCCTAGTTGTTAGAGTGCTGCTCTGCGCTCTCTGAGGCCCTCAGTTCAGTCCCCAGCACCACAAAAATAGGAGATGCACCTAGCAGTCTTGAAAACCCTATGAATATCAGAGAAGTACTAATATAGGCCAGGCATGGCACAATGTCAGGGAATGTTTCATTCCGTTGTACATAGGGTCCTTATGAGTCAGACCCTCTCAACAGCACCTAACAACAACAATTTTTGTGAACATTATTCAACCCACTACAGTCACATAGAAGGTCTTAGACTTCAAATTTTTACTTCTTTGGATTCTTAGAAGAAACAATTTGCAATTTCCTCTTTTGAAGAGTTTAGGTCAAGTATCTCCATATCTGGGGCTGGAATTTAGCTCAGTTGGTAGAGCGCTGTGCTGCAGTCTCTGAGGTCCTGAGTTCAATTCCCAGTACCACAAAAATGGGAGAAGGGCCTGGCAATCCACTCCCAAGGTAATCCCGAAACAGTCAGCCATTGAAAACCCTATGAGGGTCACTATGAGTCGGATACCAACTTGACAGCACCTAACAACAACAACAACAACATCTCCATATCTATTTATGTCACAGCCCATTAAACTGTTCTCCTACTTTTACTTCTTGATCCTAAATATATACCCCAAGATGAGCATTGGCCCTTCAATTTTCCCCACCTCAGAATTATTTTGCTATTACATACTTCCCCCACACATCTGTCAGTTTGCTGTACTGTGGGGGCTTGTGTGTTGCAATGAGGCTGAAAGCTATGCCACCAGTATCTCAGATACCAGCAGGGTTACCCATGGTGGACAGGTTTCAGCTGAGCTTCCAGACTAAGACAGACTAGGTAGTACACACTGGTGAACCACTCCCGAAACAACTAGCCATTGAAAACACTATGGATAGCAAAGAAACACTGTCAGATATAGTGCCAGAAAATGAGCCCCCCAGATTGGAAGGCAATCAAAAGACTACTGGGGAAGAGTTGCCTCCACAAAGTAGAGTCTACCTTGATGAAAGAAATGGAGTAAAACCTCAGGGACCCCCACCTGCTGATGGACCTCCATCTGCTGATGTGGCATGACTCAAAATGAGGAGAAACAACTGTAAACATCCATCAATAATTGGAACATGGAATGTATGTAGTATGAATCTAGGAAAATTAGAAATCATTAAAAGAGAAATAGAGTGCATAAACATTGATATCCTAGGCTTCAGTGAGCTAAAATGGACCAGTGTGGGCCACTTTGAGTCAGATAATCATATGGTCTACTATACTGGGAATGATGAACTACAGAGAAATGGGGTTGCATTCATCATCAAAAAAGACATTTCAAGACCTGTCCTGAAATACAATGTTGTCAGTGATAGAATAATATCCATATGCCTACAAGGAAGGCCAGTTAATATGACTATTATTCAAATTTATGCACCCACCACTGAGGCCACAAATGAAGAAAGGGAAGATTTCTACCAGCTTCTGCAATCTGAAATAGATCAAATATTCAATCAACATGTACTGATAATTACTGGTGACTGAAATGCAAAGGTTGGAAACAAAGAAGAAGTTCAGTAGTTGGAAATGTGGTCTTGGTGACAGAAATGATGCAGGAGACCTCATGAACGAATTTTGTCAGACCAAGGACCTTTTCATTGCAAATACATTTTTTCAACAACATAAATGGTGATTATACACATGGACTTCACCAGATGGAACATACAGGAATCAAACTGACTACATATGTGGAAAGAAACGATGGAAAAGCTCTGTACAAAATGTCAAAACAAGACCAGGTGCTGACTGTGGATCAGACCATCAACTTCTCATAAGCAAGTTCAAAATGAAGCTGAAGGAAAGTAGAACAAGTTTTCGAGAGCCAAGGTATGACCTTGAGTATATCCCACCTGATTTCAGAGACCACCTCAAAAATAGGTTTAATGCATCAGACACAAAGGATAGGAGACCAGACAAGTTGTGGCACAACATAAAAATATCATTCAAGAAGGAAAAAAAAGTTCTTAAAAAGACAAGAAAAAAGAAAAAACCAAATTATATGTCAAAAGAGATGCTGGACTTTGCCCTTGAAAATCAAGCAGCTAAAGTAAAAGGAAGACATAATGAAGTTAAGGATCTAAACAGAAGATTTCAAAAGGCAACTCAAGAAGACAAAAACAAGTATTATAATGACATGTGCAAAGAGCTGGAGGCAGAAAACCAAAAGGGAAGAACACCCTCTGTGTTTCTCAAGCTTAAGGAAGTGAAGAAAAAATTCAAGCCTTGAGTGGCAGTAGTGAAAGATTCTACAGGGAAAATATTAAATGATGCAGGAAACATCAAAAGAAGATGGGAAGAATATACAGAGTCATTATACAAGAAAGAATTGGTAGATGACCAACCATTCCAAGCAGTTGCATATGAAGAGGAACCAATGGTTTTGAAGGACGAAGTGGAAGCTGCCTTGAAGGAACTGGCAAAAAACACAAGGCTCCAGGAATTGATGGGATACCAATAGAGATGTTTCAACAAACAGATGCAGCACTGGAGGTGTTAACATGTTTATGCCAACAGATTTGGAAAACTGCTACTTGGCCAACTGACTGGAAGAGATCCATATTTGTGCCTATTCCCAAAAAAGGGGATCCAACTGAATGTGCAAACTATTGGACAATATCATTAATATTTCACACAAGCAAAATTCTACTAAAGCTCATTCAGAGGTGATTGCAGCAGTATATAGACAGAGAATTACCGGAAAATCAAGCCAGAATCAAAAGAGGGCGGGGAACCAGGGACATCATTGCTGATGTCGGTGGATATTAGCCAAAAGCAGAGAATATGAGAAAGATGTCTATCTATGTTTTATAGACTATGCAAAGGCATTTGCCTGTGTGGATCATAACAAATTATGGATAACACTTTGGAAAATGGGAATATCAGAGCACCTAATTGTGCTCATGAGGAATCTGTACGTAAACCAGGAGCCAGTTGTTCAAATAGAACAAGGAAACACAACCTGGTTTAAAGTTGAGAAAGTTGTGGGTCGGGGCTGTATACTTTCACCATATCTCTTTGATTTATATGCTGAGCAAATAATCCGAGAAACTAGACGTTATGAGGAAGAACATGACATCAGGATTGGAGGAAGACTCATTAACAACCTGCGTTATGCAGATGACACCACTCTGCTTGCTGAAAGTGAAGAGGATTTAAAACATTTACTGATGAAGATCAAAGATCATAGCCTTCAATATTGGTTGCCACTAAACATCAACAAAACAAAAATCCTTACAACTGGATCAGCACACAACTTCACAATAAATGGAGAAAAGATTGAGTTTGTCCAAGATTTTGCTTTGCTTGGCTCTATAATCAACACTCATGGAAGAGCAGTCAAGAAATCAAAAGACACATTGCTCTAGGAAAAGCTGTGGCAAAAGATCTCTTTAGAGTATTGAAAAGCAAAGATGTCACATTGAAGATGAAGGTGGGTCTGACTCATGCCATGGTATTTTCAGTGGCATCATATTGTTGTGAAAGGTTGACATTGAACAAAGGAGACAGGAAAAGAATTGATGCTTTGAATTGTGGTGCCGGGGACGTCTATTGAATATACCATGGACTGCCAAAAGAACCAACAGATCTCTCCTAGAAGAAGTGCAACCAGAGGGCTCCTTGGAAGCAAGAACGGCCAGACTGCATCTGACATATTTTGGACACGTAGTCAGGAGAGATCAATCCCTAAAGAAAGACATCATGTTCAGGAGAGTGGCAGGTCAACGCAAAAGAGGAATACCCTCCACCAGATGGATTGACAGAGTGTCTGCAACAATGGGCTTAAACATAAATAAGATCTTGTGCCTGGCACAGAATTGGGAAGTGTTTCGATCTGCTGTACATAGCATCGCTATGAGTCAGACTTGACTTGATGGCACCTAACAACAACACCACCTACCTACTTATCTTCCCCACTTTCTACCTATTCTCTGAGAAACTGTACATATTCTTTCAACCAATAAAAACATTTGTCTAAGAGCTTCTATATATCCCCAGAATTCTGTACCAACAACTACAACAACATTCTGCAGCAATATATTAATAAGGCACTGCCAGAAAATCAAACCAGATTCAAAGAGGGCATGGAATTATGGATATAATTACGGATGCCAAATGGATATTAACTGAAAACAGAGAATACCAGAAAGATGTCTGTCTTTGCAAAGGCATCTGACTGTGTGGATCACAACAAATTATGAATAACACTGTGAAGAATGAGAATACCAAGCCAGTCGCAGTGGTGTACCCCTGTAATTCCATCAGCTCTGGAGGTGGAGTCAGAAAATCACAAGTTCAAGACAAAAGGCAGTCTGTGTGACTTAGCGAGACCCTGTCCCAAAAACTTAAAAAAAAAATGGGCTGGGGGTTCAGCTCAGTGGTCCAGCACTTGCAAAGCATGCAAGCACAAGACCCAAAATTCAACCCCTAGTACCGCAAAAAAAAAAAAAAAGAATGGCAATACCAGAGAATCTAATTGTACTCTGAGGAATATCTGTGTGGACCAGGTGGCACTCTTTCTAACAGAACAAAGAAATATGGCCCTGTTAAAGTCAAGAACAGTGTGTGTCAGGAATATATCCGTTCATTGTACCTCTTCAATCTCTATGCTGAGCATATAATCTGAGAACCTGGATTTATGAGGAAGAATGTGAGATCAAGATTGAAGGGAGATAATTAACAACTGTTGGGGCCCTCATGACAGCCTGAGAGGCTGACCCCTAGTTGACCCTAGGTTTCATCTCACTCACTCAAGCCAGCCCCTCCCACCAAGTGAGCAAAGATGGCCCCTGGCCAGCCTGACCTGCCCTAACCACCTTAATTTTGATTGGCTCCCCTCAGCATTTTCAGGTAATAACTGTTCCCACCTGGCAGGTATGTCAGTTTACCCGCTGTACCCGTCAGGTGTGTGCTCTGATTGGCTGAATCCCAACATGTGACCCCTCCAGGACCTTATAAAAGTAGGGCTCCTGGACCTCCTTCACCCTCACCTCTCTGACCGTCCTTCAACTGCCACCTGAACCCCATTACCTCGACCAGCACTCCCTACTCCAGTAAGGTCTTCTAGCAAGCCGGTGGGATCAAGCCCAGGGGCCCCAAAGAGCTAAAGAACTCAAGCAAGCCACAAAGAGCCTCCCAATTCCTCCCATCCTTGGGAAGGACGGAGGTAGAAAAGGTGAGCCACGAGAGGCAAGACCAACTGACCTTCACGGAACGCCAGTGGCTGTGGCTGTGCCTTTAAGGTTGAGCTGTACCAGCACTCAGCCTGCAGCATGGAATGCTGCAGGCTTAGAGCCAGCACTTAGAGGACATAGAGCTCTGCTCTGTAGGGGCTGCTTGCTCCTTGCTCCATCAGGGAAGCACCCAATAAACAGCACCCTTTTGTTGTTGTTGGGTGCTGTCAAGTCAGTATCTGACTCATAGCGACCCTCATAGGGTTTTCAATGGCTGACTGTTTCGGGATTGCCTTGGGAGTGGATTGCCAGGCCCTTTTCCCATTTTTGAGGTGGTGGGAATTGAACTCAGGACCTCAGAGACTACAGCGCAGCACTCTACAAACTGAGCTAAATCCCAGCCCTCAATAAACCTTACCTACCCTGTTTTACCATCTGAAGGTCTCCCGATGTCCTTCATTTACGCCACTGGCCAACTTGTTATGTTGTAGGTTTGGCTCTAATTCTAGCTGGGCTAGAGCTAAAACCCCGACAAACAACCTGTATTATGCAGATGACATAACCTTGCTTGCTGAAAGTGAAGAGGATTTGAACCACTTACTGAGGAAGATGATAAAATACAGCCTTCAGTATGAATTGTACCTCAACATCAAGAAAACAGAAATTCTTGCAACTGGGTCAGTATGTAACTTCATGATAAATGGAGAAAAGATTGAGATTGTCAGAGATTCTGCTTTACTTGGGTCTACAATCAACACCCACAGAAGCAGTAGTCAAGAAATCAAAAGATGCATTGCATTGAGAAAGGCAATTGCAAAAGACCTCTACAAAGTGTTGAAAATAAAGATGTCACATTGAAGACAAAGATGCACCTGACTCTTGTCATGGTATCCCGCTAACCAGTCCTATCAGAAACATTTTTCTGTACCTCTTTTGAAGTTCAAAGATGGGTCCCAAGTTCTGACCATTGACTAACACCTCCTACTTGGTTCAAGGTTCTGTGTTGGTTTCAAGTGTGGTGCTTGCTCTATATTGAACTTTCTAAATACTCCAATGTTTCAGCAATCCTTCTAACATAATACACTAGGGTCATACATACATAGTTTACATTTTATGAAATGCAGAGATAGGGTAGAAAGACTGACAACCAGAAATAAATGATACATATGTTGTTGTTGTTGTTGTTGTTGTTGACGTTGTTGGGTGCCATCGAGTCAGTATCCAACTCATAGCAACCCTAAGTATAACAGATGAAACACTATTGTCAGTGCTTCTCTGCTATTCATAGGGTTTTCAATGGCAGATTGATTTTTGGGAGGGGGTTGCTGGGTCCTTCTCCCAAGCCTACAGCACCTGGTGTTCTCAGGCAGTCTCCCATCCAAGTACTAACCAGGCCCGGCCCTGCTTAGCTTCTGAGATCTGACAGGATCAGATGTCACAGGGCTATGGCTGCAGGCAAATGATACATCAAAATGAGATTGTTTTACATAGTTTGGTATCCTCTAAGGAAAACCTTTTTTATCTAAACCTTGTCCACTGAAAAGCTACCAAAGTTAATTTTCTATTTCATAAACGACTCAGCATATTATTACTGTGACTTTTCTTCTCCCTCCCATACTTTGAAAGACACTTTTGATTTAATAGATGGAGTTGTATTATAGTTGCCTTGCACATGAACATGAGGATGATTTACAAGGGTTTCTTACAAACGTGTGCTGTGCAATCCAAAAGGGCTGACCTTTGGCTAGTATTAAAATTGGGAAGAAATTAGCTCATTAAAAGGCAATATCATATCCCTTATTCAGCTGTCATCAAGTTCAACTTGAAATAAAATATATTTTAAGCCCAAGCTTGTATTCTTTCCCAGTCTGTGTTTGATATGATGTTTTATACTATTACAACAGTAGCTCAGTGAGTTTTAAGAAATTCTATAAAATTTCACCCTAATATTTCTTATAATAGCAAGGATTCATTTATCCTACAAGAAAAATTATTCATCTTGGAATTTTATCATGCATTTCTCTTGTTTTATTACTAGTTCTACATGTGGCCATTATACAAGTCTCTCAGCACCACTATAACAAGTGAACACTGTATAACATCATTAGCTATATACATTACATTGATTAGAACATCCATTTCAGTTTAAAGGTCAGGAATGGGGTTTCTGCCCCAAAGCCCATAATTTTCTGCAGTTCTAAATGTGTTCAGTACTAGATTCATATTTTAGATTGTAAATAATTAAAAGGCTACAGATGAGTAGTCAAGATATATGAAGTGGTTTAAGTAGGGAAAATGCATCTTGTTTATTATTATACTTAGTGCTTCAGAGCTGGGTGTGGTGACCCACACCTATAATCACAGGAACTCTACAGGTGGAGGCAGCAGGATCACAAGTTAAAGGCCAGAGGCAGCCTGCATTAATTAGTGAGACCCTATCTCAAAATCAAAAGCCAAAAAATGGGCCAAGGGTGTTGCTCAGTGGTAAGGCCCTGGGTTCAGATCCCCAATACTGATTTTAAAAAATCTTTAAACAGTGCATATGGTGGAGATTATTTTTGTAAAAGGAAGAAAATAGAGGTAGGAAGTTAGGAAAGAGATGGAAGGAAAAAAGGAGGAGGAAAAGAAAGAAGGAAAGTTGGAAAAATAAGGAAGGAAGAGAAGGGAGGAAGAAGGGAGGGTTGGAGGAATAAATAGAGGGAGGAAAGGATCCCAAGATCAGGGGGCAGAATCGTAATCAGTACATGGCTACAGGAGGAGGCTGGTTTTCTAAGACAGACAGAACTATATGTTTCAAAGTCCAGAAGAAAATCCCTCTCTCCTGGAGATCCAAACACTAGCACAAAGGAAATTTCAGACGAGTAAGGTACCCCATTGACAAGACTGTTGGGTAGGAAGCCATATAGAGGAGGTAAGGAGGATGGTGAGGGAAGTAGGGTCTAGGAAGGGAGGGAGGGAGGAAGGAGACCAGAATAATATATCCACAGGCAGCAACTCATTTGGGTCTCCACCTCTTCTCTTTTGCTCAACCTGTCCTTAAACTTTGGTGCTACGATTATTTGGGCTGATTCATGACCATTGTCTTACCTGACCTTGACATAGTCACCTGGCTTTATTTTCTTTTATTGATGATTTTGGCTCTGTAATAAAATGTTACTAGTTGTTTGCTGGGCCTGTGACCTCCAGGCCCAATTAGTTGCCATAGATTCGTCTTCAAATCGATTTCTGGTTTTTGTTGAGATTCTTCTCTGTGCACCATTGATTAGGTTTGGACTGCTCTAAACTGAACCTCAGTTAAATATGCCACTTAAACAGAAAGCCAAATTCCTTGCAACAGATATTAACTTCACAATAATTTCAGCTGGCCCAGCTACTCCATAAGATGCTATACTCAAACTTCTCTGGAGCTCTAAATTTTTAAGCTTTCTGAAGGTAACCACAAATATTTTTATGACTTTTCAATAGCAGCCTGTAGAACTCAAAAAGTATTCATTCTTATATTCAGTTTGGGAAGGATTTCACATCACTAAGTATAAATTAACATGAAAGCAGTTTACATGAACAGCAGACAAAGGTAAACTCAGGCTGTCTGTAATTCAATTCAATTTAACTAAAAATAAAACATTTGAGCATCAGCTATCCAGTTTTTCTATCTATCTATCTATCTATCTATCTATCTATCTATCTATCTATCTATCTGATATGACCTAAGAAGACAGATTATAAACCTGAAGAAGAAACTTTGTGCATCAAAGAAGTTACAAAATAGTGTGGCCAATGAACACATTAAACAAACAAGTGTCACAAGGTAAAAAGTGAGACAGAAGAGGAAGAGATTACATTTAGATGAAAAGATTTAGAAAAGATTTCATGAAGGAGACAACATTTCAGAAAAGTCCTAAATACAAGTAAGATTTTTGTCAGGTAGAACTGGGAGAAGGGTTATTTGCTAGCTAATATGTAGTCAGTAAGTATTTTTGAACAATAGTGGTAAGGAGTTCAACATCACAATGATTTTACCCTCTGTGGCCACGGTTTGACAAGCCAAAGCCAAGAAACTGCCTCAACATTCTTGTAGCTATTTTGTTCATTCTAAAGATAAATTTTATGTACATTCTAATCCTGTTTAATTTGTTCACAAAAACCCTCATATATTTAAAACTGTAAATAAGTATAATGGGATAACCATTTGTATGATGTTTCTCAAGATCAAAGAAATTCAAACAATCATCTCTTCCTGTTTGGTAACCTTTGGCTATCATTTGGCTGATGACCTTCTTCAGAGAAGAATGACTATTTTCCAAAGCACCTTTATGCACTTCCTTTAAAAATTATTTACTCACACCAAGTAGGTGCTGAGGTTTAGCTCTGCTGGTAGAGTTCTTCTCTGTTCTCTTTGAGGCCCTGGGTTTGATTACCAGCAACACAAAAATGAGAGAAGGACATGGCAGCCCACTCCCCAAACAATATTGAAATAATCCCTAAACTATCCACTATCAAAAATGCCATGAAGGTCCCTATGAGTCAGACCTAACTCAGTAGCACCTACAACACCACATCAAATGAGACAGAAGTTATGCTATAGATATAATTATTAAGACGTGAAAACTTTCCAAGGCACCTTAATGTCACATTTCCTTGCAACACATCCTGAAGCAAATCTCCAAATCCTATGTGTATCTATGTACTCATGGGCCGTATGCAGTGATTTTCAAAGGTTTCTTAAGTCAGATGCACAGTGTTAGATTATTGAAATGTTCAAATAAAAATTCTAATTATTTCATCAACAGAGAAAATTTCAAGTCAATTAGAAAGCAAGTTATGGTTACCAGTTCTAGCTCCATGGGAGATTTCTGGAACTTCTGGGGCATACAACCTTCTAGAGTTCCTCTCTGATTCTGGAGAGACAGAAACTTTTTTGTCACCAATCTCAATTAGATTACATTATTGCTCTCCAGATACTCTGAAGGCTAAGGGCTGCAATGCCTTCCACTAAATTTATTTAGAGAATAGAAGTCCCATTTCAACAGTACTGTCTCTGCTTTTTAAGTGAGAAACAGCTCAAAGAAAGAATCATACATCTACTTATTCATCAAGGGTACCCTGACTTAGGAAGTCATACATTTTCTTAGACTTTCTTTTGTTAATTAAAGAGATAACCTATTTACTAAGAAATATTTTCATTAATGCAGAATGAAATAAGTAATAATTTAACATCTCCAACATATCTAGATGTATAATTCTCACACTTCTGTTTAAGAAAATAGGGTAATTCTAGGAATCATCCCATTCTTTCCTAAACCCAAAGCATCACTCTGGATGTCATTTTTTCACCTGTCCTCTCTCATCAGATTTTGTCTGTGGCATCCAATTTAGTGTTTTTCTGCTCTTTTGTATGATCCACAGCTATTTTGAGCACTTATTATCACTTTAGTTTGAAAAATAAGTTGACCTGCTGTTTACAAATATCATAAACATTGTTTTCCATATTTAACAGTTAACCTGGAAAACCTGAATCAGAAAGAAAAATCTTGCTTTGATAATAAATTTTCCTTGATGCTTCTCATTTACTGATTAACTTAGGGAAGACCAAAGACCCTCTCCTAAGAGACGCTGAAAGATTTTTGTTGTTATTTTTGTTGTTGATGTTATTGTTCTAAAGTTAAATTTTTCTTTTGTTCATCCAAACTTAAAATTAAATTGTGCCATAAAATCCACATATTATGAGTCTAGAATCATTAATGCTGCAACAATACCACTGTGGCATCCGATCCCATCAGATCTCAGAAGCTAAGCAGAGATAGGCCTGGTTAGTACTTAGATGGGAGACCACCTGGGAACACCAGGGGGCTATAGGCTTGGGAGAAGAACCAAGCAACCCACTCCTAAAAAACCATCAGCCTTTCAAAAGCCTATGAATAGCAGAGACGCACTAACAAGAGTGCTTTCCCTGTTATACATAGGATCGCAATGAGTCAGATACTGACTCCAGAGCACCTAATAGCAACAATAAGAAAATATCATTCTAAGTAATTATTTAAGTTAATATAGGAAATATAAGAAATCTGAAAACACAAGAAATCTGAAAGGAAAGAGAAACAGATTTGAAGGGCTAATCCTGTTCTTTTGAGTACAAGGATTTTATAAAATCAGCCATTGACTGAAATAAGGAAATTGTTACAGCAAATATAATACTCCCTTTCCCCTTCCTTTTTTAAACAACTGACCAAATGGTATTAGAACATTTAGAAAAATAAGTAAAAGAAATGTTGGTATGATAGCAGTATTATTTTGTTTGATTTTTTTATCACTCTAAAAGAAATCTTTTTGCCTAACAAACATCATTAAAATACCACCCGATTCTAGCCAATTATGACTTTTTAATACCAACATTAAATGAACAATCATAGTTCTTCATCTTATTTGACCTCTAAGTCACTTTTGTCACAATTTCACAATTATTTCCTTAATCATCTCCCAAGATTCTGCATTTTTGCCTTTAATCCTACTTCTTTTTTTATTATTGGAAATTTTTAATGTGCAACTTAATGTGTTTCATTCTGACATGCATTTTATTCTGACATACATTTCATTGTGACTTTTCCATATATGCGTTTCATTGTACATTGCACAGATAACTTCCCCTGTGCCCTCTTGTGCTCCTCCTTTCCCCTCTCCAATCCCTCCTCAATGACCTCTCTTCTAGTTGCATGATTTTTTATGGGAATATTTTTCTGTATATCCTTGCATCCCAATTACAACTGAAGTCCACACTTTTTTCTGTAGTAATTTATCTTTTTACATTGTCAGCAATATTACATGAATAATCTAGCCCATTTGCATTATTACCATTCTTTGATATTGTTGGTATTATTATAATTATTTCCCACACTATTAAAGTTGGGCTGTTTACTTTGAGGTCGCCCTCTCTCTCATTCCTTGCTCCTCTTTGTCCCTCCTCCCCCTCCTGTCTTCTCCCATCATTGCTTCCTTTTGCTAGATCCTTCCCTCCTTTGTGCTCCTTGAATTGTCCCTTCTCTGATTAGTTTACATTAGCTTTTTATTATGTTCCAATTTCTGTATAGGATCTTTTCTTTCTTTTAAATTTGATTCGGCTCCCACATATGAGTGAGAACATGTGGTTTTTCTCTTTTGGGGTTTGTGTTCATTGACTTAAGATAATTTTCTCCAATTCTATCCATTTTGCTACAAATGACATTATTTCTTTCTTTCTTTTTTTTTTTTTTTTTTTTTTTTTGG
Source organism: Pedetes capensis (assembly GCA_007922755.1). Taxonomy (NCBI): domain Eukaryota; kingdom Metazoa; phylum Chordata; class Mammalia; order Rodentia; family Pedetidae; genus Pedetes; species Pedetes capensis. The sequence goes on from VMDO01001952.1 coordinate 124,217, forward strand.
TTGCTGAGTAGTATTCCATTGTGTATATGAACCATTATTTTTTTGCTGATGGACACTTTGGTTGATTCCATATCCTTGCTATTGTGAAGAGTGCTCCATTGAACATGAAGATGCAGGTGTCTCTGGTATGATGACTCATCTCCCTTTGGGTATATTCCAATAGTGTTATAGCTAGGTCATATGGTAGATCTATTTTTAGTTTTCTAAGGTAACTCCATATTGATTTCCAAAGTGGTTGAACCAATTTACAGCTCTACCAGCAGTGTAAGAGGATTCCCTTTTCTCTACAACTTCACCAGCATTTGTTATTTGTTTTATAGATCTTGGTGGTTCTTACTGGAGTAAGGTGGAATCTCAGTGATGTTTTGTTTAAATCCTACTTCTGTGGCTGCTCTTTCCCTGTATCTTAGGTTACCATGTCCTCCTTCTCACTGCAAGTATGAGATTTCCCCAAGTTTTCTTCAATTGTAGCTTTCTGATTCCAGGTAACTGTCCTGGTACATATTAGCAAAGGCTGTGATTTCAGCTACTATCTGTTCAGCAACGATTCTCAAATCTGTATTTGTCTTTTAGAGTTCTCTCTTGAGACTAAACAATATAACCATATGCCTATCACATACCATTCATCTCTAAATCAATAAATCCTCAATTGAACTTATTTTTCCCAATTTTTTCTGAAATCACCCCTTCAAAACATTGTGATATAGGTCACCATCTACCCATATTGGAGATAAAAATTGATTTACCCCTGGAAATAGTTTAGTTTGAAATTTAAAATCTTTTAAAGGAATCCATCATCTTGTGTGTACATTGAAGGAGAATATGTGCCAAGAAAAGGAAAAAAGAAAGGAGGGGAGAGGGGATGGAAGGGAGAAAGAAAGGAAGGGAAGAAAAGGAAAGGAAGGAAGAGGAAAGGGAGGGAAAAGGAAGAGAAATGAAACCAAAGGAAAGGAAACAAAGGAAAGGAAAAGAGAAGAAAGGAGAGGAAAAGAGAGGAAAGAAATGGAAAGGAAAGGAAAGAAAGGAAAGTGAAAGAATTAGGAAATAATTCTGTGTAAAATCTTCAGTGGTCCTGCTTACCTTTAGAATAAAGAGCCATTTGATTAGCATATTTACCAGGTAATGTGGCACCTTTTTGTCTCCCCTGACTTGCCATCAATTATTACTAAATATAAATGCTGTATGGCATTGGTCATTAAAATTTTTGGCACCAGGGACTGGTTTTATTAAAGACGATTTTTCCACATACAGCTGGAGGGGGTTGGTCAGGGTGAGTCAAGAGGTAATGTGAGCAATGAGGAGCAGCTATAAATACAGATAAAGCTTTACTGGTTCACCCACTGCTCACCTCCTGCTGTGTGGTACTAGTCCATGGCCCAGGGGTTGGGGTCCTTGCTATATAGAACCACAAGTGAGAAAGTGCTACCTGATGCCCTAATGTCTTTTCACATGCTTTGCACACACTTGAAATAGCCAAACATGCACCTTCCCTGCACCAGATCCTTCCTACCTCCACCTCTCTCTCTCTCTCTCTCTCTACAAACACACACACACACACACACACACACACACACACACACACACACACGCATTTGCTTCTGGCTGGTATCTTCTTTTCCTTCAAAATACCCATCAAGGATAATTCTTTAGAAATTTTTTGACAAAAAAATAAAATTTGAGGTTAAATAGCATGCCTCTACTCTTTACCTACAGCCATACCACTGTGGTGTCTGTTCCCATCAGATCTTGGAAGCTAAGCAGGGTCAGATCTGGTTAGTACTTGGATGGGAGACCACCTGGGAACACCAGGTACTATAGGCTTGGGAGGAGGACCTGGCAACCCACGCCCAAAAACAATCAGCCATTGAAAGCTGTATGAATAGCAGGAAAGCACAAGAGTTGTGTTTTGTCTGTTGCACGTAGGGGTTGCTATGAGTTGGACACCTACTTGAGGGCACCTAACAACAACAACAACAACAACAACAAAATCTTTATTTGCATGTTTGTATATTATGTGAATCCTTTTATTATATTACACATCACACTGTAATGAAGTGCTTGGTTTCTATATCTATCTTCCTAATGTGCAATGAACTCAAGAATAAGAATCACATTTTTCATATCTATCTCCCTACTATCTCACAAAGCACTTTGATAAATGTTTCTAAAACTTTGAGACACTTTTTAATGTTTTAGTAAATTAGGAGTTACAAATTCCTTTACATAGGTTTCTTTGGATATTTTTATAGTTTTATATTCTTAGAGGACTTTACAGTTTATAAGGTAATACTTCTGCGATATTTAAAGAATAACTATAAAATTACTAACCCTATTTTTAAAATTATGTATAACGGGGTACTGAAGTATGAGTTACTACAATGAAAGACATTAAAGACAAAATAAGACATAAAATTGCATGGTTTTTTTCATTCTGTAAAAACAGTTAAATAAATTAGGCTGAGTTCATTTAGTGATTTTTGTTAAATTGGCTTTAAAACTCAAATTTATAAGCCTGTTAAGAAAAGAAGATAAATTGCTTCTTATAGTTACTATGTGCATTAGTCAGGCGGTACATCACTGCGACAGAGAAACCAATCAAAGCAAACTTATGGGAGGAAATATTTATGGGGGGCTCACAGAGGATTACAGTCCATAATAGTGGTGGAGTGCAATGGCAGGTGGCAGGACCCATGTCAGATGACCTCACAGCATGTAGATCAGAAGCAGAGAGCAGAGACAGTGACCACAGCCGTTGATTTGAGTCAGACCCTCCAAAATCCCATCTCTAGTGATTCTGCTAAGATAGAATCTCACCTCCCAAAGTTCCATAGCCTCCACAAACAGCACCACCACCTAGGGATCAAACATTCAAACACATGAACTTAGAAGCCCATTTGGACCTAAACCATAACAATACATAAAGAAGTTTTCTGAATGTAAACTAGCCTGAATAAATTCTATTGCAAATTGTTTTGGAGGAAAAAAAATCACTTAATGAAGATAAACATGTTATTATTAGCTAACATCATCTTTTATTGACTTTATTACATGTATTAATTATACAGACAACTAGTTAGACACGTAAGCTTGGATTTGTTCTTATTGAACATACAATTAAAAGGAGGAACTTGAAGGAATTACAATAATGATATATTCATGACCACCCTGAAAATATGTTTAAAATGTTGAACTGTCTGCCAGCATTGTTTATTATATTTATGATAAGGAATTGCACAAGGAATTTAAGAAATGAAAATAGCCTTTGTTTAATACTCACCAGGCCAGTTACACAATTACTGCATATTCAGTGTATAATCAAAATCTAGGGTAAACTAATAGCTCGCTGCCACCAACACAATGAAAGAGTCACTTTCATGTCTGGCAATGCTTCCTATCCATGATCAACATCTGGACATTCAGGGCCACCAGTACCCCACAGGTTATCAGGGCACAGAGCACAGAATCTTTATTATTCAATGTCAACTCTTCTGACTCTCTATCCTTGGACTTATTTTCTTGACTGCCTATACTTCTAGTTTTCTACGAGACTCATAAATGCTTTTTTTCCTTCATTTGTTTGAAAGAAATTCGCTTGTTTATTCTTTTAAAAAATATACTGAATACTAACCTTACATAACCTGGAGCCATACCCCTGGGGATTCCAATCCCATCAGATCTTAGAATCTAAGCAGGGTTGGGCCGGGTTAGTACTTGTATGAAAGACTACCTGGGAACACCAGGTGCTGTAGGCCTGGAGGAAGGACCCAGCAACTGACTCCTAAGAAACAATCAGCCATTGAAAACCCTATGAAGAGCCAAGAAGCACAATACTATTTCGCCTGTTATACACAGGGTCACTATGAGTCGGACACCGACTCTACGGCACCTTACAAAAATCTTACATAAGCTCTGTATCTCGTGCATGGTATATGAAAATTTAAGGTGAAAACAGCAAGCAGTGTCCTTACCCTTATGAAGTTTGTTGTTTTTTGCGGGGAGAAGAGGAATAGGCAGTATTCAGAGACTCACTTAAATATATACAATTCTAAACTTTCCATGCGGCTGGGATTTAGCTCAGTGTGTAGAGCAATGTTCTGCAGCCTCTGAGATCCTGGGTTCAATTCCAAGCACCATAAAAATGGGAGAAGGATGTGGTAATCCACTCCCGAGGCAATCCCCCCAAAAAAATCAGTGATTGAATATCCTATGAAGGTCACTATGAGTTACACACAACTCAACAGGCACCTAACAACAACAAACTTTCCATAAGGCAAAATCAATATGGTGATGAAGATGTCTAATGGTGAAGTGACAAAGGATTTTCTTCCTTGTTTTATTACATTTTCTCCTTAACTCTTCATTTTACTTATCTCCCTGATCAGAAATTTTCAAGTAGTTGCCCACTGACCAAAGCTTTCCACATCTTCCTGGCTGGGCAAATGAGAGCTTTGACAATTTAATTAACATTGGAACCTATTAGATGAATAATTATCCTCCAATTATTTACAGAAACAATACTCAGATGTATCTAAATGTTTTTAAATATTTATATACATATGTATGCACTTCTAATTATGTATAAATTTGCACCTTGTGCAATATTTCTTGGAGTAATTATATCATAAGCTTATGGCTCATTTTGTAAATGTGAAAAAAAGATATTTGGCCATTGAATGGCCTTAAAGAGAGCTTTTGGGCCTATTATAAATGCTGAAGCTCTAATACAATGAAAAACTAATATGGGGAAATGAAAATTTAGTTAAGACTCTTTTCTGTGAGAATTTGTCACTACAACTAGATGGGAGAGAAAAGGAAGACTCATTTTTAAACTCCCATGGTTTTTTTGAGGAACAATAATAAAGTTGTCTTGTTGTAGATAATTACTGTGCACTAATAGTGGCCCAGAAATCACCTATCCTACCACATTTCTTTGTCAAGGTAAGATTCAGTCATTAACACAGTAGTATTTAAAGCATCAGAAACTATAAAAGAAACAGTGTCCACTGTTTAAAACTTGAGCTTGGCTGATTTTGCATACGAAGCAAATTCTGAATAAATATTAATTTGACAACTGTCAGCAGAACATATTCAGAGTTAGTGTTACATAAACTGTCAACCCACAGGCAGAGGGGGTGGATATACCCTGGGGAACCCATCTTATCACTCTGCCCCACAATGCCTTTTTAAGGAAGTGAGCTGACAAAGTCAAGGGCAAAGTAAGAAGAGTTACAGATTTTATGGGTCCTCTCAGGTTGGAATTGTACTGCTTTAAAGGCAGCCTTGGCTTTAAAAATCCTCTTTCCTGTCACACATTTCCCTTTCTCCAGCACCAAGGAATGATTTAGCAATGAGGACAAGGGTCACTAACAAGTTTTAATTTAGAATAAAAAGCAAAACAAACAAACAAAAAACCTGAGGCCAAACATCTCTCACAGCCACAAGATCATGGAGCCCTGGCTAATCCCGCCTATGCTTAGCCTGTCTGGCCTACTTGACATTGTGCCAGTTCAAGTCTTTCAGATCAAACCACCTGCTTAGTCAGTCCCTCCCTAAGCCCTTGATCTAAGCAGACTGCCATTTCTCAGCCCCAGATAAGAGGCTATGACAGCAATTCAACTGGAACTGTGGTGCCTCTGGCTAGTCCATTGCTACCTCAATGGCTCATGCTGGTTCCCACCTACCAGAGGCTGTCAAAATCATGGGCACAAGTAGCTAGTTCCAGCTTTGAAAACCATAAACACATACATGGTCGATGCTTTTTGCAAAAACTTACCCTCGGCATGCATCTTCACTTTATCCTCAGTTGGATTAGTCCAAAACTTTGAAAAAGCTCCAAATATGTACTTTCTGGCTATTCTGATTTTTTTCAAGGTCAGAAAGATCTTACAGTATGACATCATTTCAGTTTTTTTTTTTCCAATTACTGGTAAAAGTTTTTACCTCAACCCCACAAAACAGTGATTTAGATATCCTAAAATTACTATTCATATACCTCCTCCCTAAAAAAGTTTTGCTACAATTGTATCATTTCTTTACCAAAAGAGTGTTGAGACAATTTACCTTGATCACTACATACAGGTTAATATTAGTTTTGGTTTGAAGATGACAGTGATAAAAAATGTGGCATATTTAGCAGATATAGCTTACTAAACCATATACAAGATTAGAACTTACTGTACTATATCCACTCTAAAGTGCTACATCCCTGTATGAATGGCTATTTGCAAAGCTGATTTACAGTGTGGCAAATAAGAAAATGGGATGATATACAGCAGTGGAGATGCTGCAAGAATTGCCATGTAGGCACTGTTCTCCAGTACTGCCTACCATAAATTCTCACATGATAAAGTGCATACCAGAGAAAGCAGTGAACCATTTTCTTTATATTCCTTCAATTCTGCCAGAATTCTGAAATTGAAATAGAAGAACAGAAACTACTACTGTGAAATCTGAGTAGACAGCACCAGAAGAGCAGATCTGTGACTAGTTCCAATTGCATGTGAACATACATGACCTTGGACAAGGCCTCAATATTCCCAGCTGCTTTCCATCATTTATTTTATTTTAAGGGACAATAAATATCTTCTCTGACAATATGAAGATAAAATGAAATAATATATAATTGTCATGCATCACCAAAAATTATACATATGTAATGAAACTGCATTATTGGAGCTGTGATAAAGAATACATATTAAATTATATCATAGATGAAAGATGTGCTTTCATATATCCAGAGACTAGATACTAAACATGCACAGGACATATTTGACACTAGTTCCTCATATTATGAGCCACTCAATTAAATGAGAGTTCCAATAATTGTGGTATGTAAGAGAACTTAAAAATCTTTCCATTTACCTTAAAGAAAAGAAATAACTTTTTGAGATTATGTCACCATGTACTCCAGGCTGGCCTCAAACTTGTAATCCTCCTGCCTCAGCTTCTTGCATTCTGGGCTTACAGGACTTCAGCTTCTCATGCACTGGACTTACAGGTATGCACCACTTGTTGTTGTTGTTAGGTGCTGTCAAGTCAGTGTCCAACTCATAGCATCCCTATGTACAACAGGCCAAACACTATTGTCAGTGCTTCTCTGCTGTACCTAGGGTTTTCAATGGAGGATTGATTTTTGGAAGTGGGTTGCCAGGTCCATCTCCCAAGCCTACAGCACCTGGTATTCCCAGGTAGTCTCCCATCCAAGTACTAACCAGGCCTGACCCTGCTTAGCTTCCGAGATCTGACAGGATCGGATGCCACAGGGCTATAGTTGCAGGCATGCACCACTATGCTTGACTTTAAAAGGGAAATAATTTTTAAGCTATATTTTTAACTGACAATATTTGGGGGGATATTAAAAAACAGTCATTTGTTAGGCTGAGGCAAGAGGATCACAAATTCAAGGTCAGTGGCGAACCTGTGCAATTTAGGGAGACTCTGTCTCAAAATTAAATTAAATTAAATTAAATTAAATTAAATTAAATTAAAAATGGGCAGGGGGTGCAATTCAGTGGCAAAACACTGGCCCAGTATGTGCAAGGCTGTGGTTGGATCTCAAGTACTTCAATAAAATTAAAATAAAATATCAAAAAATAGGTCTGCAACTAGTAAAAACATGTAAGATAATGGAAATGCACAGCAATTTGAAATCACAGAGTCAGTTGTCCCTCAGATGTCCCTGAAAAGATCTTAACAGAAGAAAAAAAAAAAGTAACCCATACTTTGGAATGAATGGTAATATGGAAGCTATTAATACTAAAGGTGACAACAATAAGGCAAAAAGTACAATCAGTGAAAGTTGCAATTATTTCAGGCTTTCTTCAAGGTCAGTGAAGCTTGATGTATGAAAAGCACATTTTAGAAACAAATTATTTGGGAGAATCCTACACTATAATCATTCAACAGTTCTAAATGCCTAATGTTAGATATGGGAAATACATTAGTTGAAAAGAGAGACCAACTTCCAACCTTCCCAGAGCTTACTATGCCAGCAAGAAATATACAAATTTAGCAGATAATTATGAGTTAAATAATTAATTATAAGAATGTACAGTGTTGTTTACTAAGTAGTTGAAATACATATAGAATTACTATGAAGAAAATGGAGTTTTAACTGGATTAAGCAAGTTAATATTAGGGACTACAAGTCACTTTAGATCCTTGATTCATGAGACAAAAATTAGATCATTAGGAAGAAAGAAAGACCAGCATCTGTAAGTGAAACTGGCCAAAGGACACAGGGGCCATTTGAATGCAGGCAGAATTTGAAGTTTTCTTTTCAGCAATACTTATCAGAAATTCATAAATATACTGAAAAAAAAGAGACTATTGCCATTTTGTCTCCAGATTTATGTTGATTTGAATTCCTGAAATTTAGCAATTGCAAACCAGAAAAGAAATATTTCCAAGATGCTGAGCCTAATATGTACAGATACTTCTCTTTAGCACAATTTTCTGAAATTAATAAACTCAATATAATTGCACTCATTAAAGTAGAAACATTATTTTCCCTGAATGGTAAATTATAGAAAACTTTTTAATTCTAATTGACATACAGAAGTTGAAATTAAAATTTAAAAGTTAAGATACAAGAAGAAACTTCAATGAAACTGCATTCCAGAATTTGTCCCCCAGTATATGCTTATGTTATTATTGTAAGGCATCAGTGAGTTGGTCCAACTTGTAGCAATCCTATGTTTACTACCCAACACTGAACCATACCTGGCACTCTGTCTGTACTTGCCTACTATTTGTAGGGTTTTTGATGGCTGACCATTTCAGAAGTGGGCTGACAGGTCCTTCCCTTAAGCCCACAGCATCTAGAATTCCCAGGTGGTCTCCCATCCAAGGACTACACAGACCCAACCCTGCTTAGCTTTCAAGATCAGATGGGTGGTCTGTCTATAGACAATACATGGATATACACAATTTCTAGGGTGACATAATTTTACTTGCTTCTGACTTTATAGAAATTGTGATCAAAGATTTTTAGGAAGTACTTTGCCAATTGTATCCTAATTTTACAACCTTTTTGAGCCTCCATACCTTCTTCATTCTACAAAATGGAATTAACAATGCTTCCTTCACATATTTGTGAGATTCTGTCAAAGGCTAATGCTTGCTTAGTCCATTTTCTGTTGCTAACTAAATATCACAGATTGGGTAATTTATACAAAATGAAAGTTTATTTAGCTCACATTTAAAGAGGCTGGGAAGTCTAAGAGCACGGTAATAAAGTCTCATGACAGCCTTCTTGCTGCATTCTAACATGGTGGAGGGCATCACAAGACGAAACAGCAAGGATGCTAGCTCAGGTCCTTCTTCTTACAAAGGCACTAATGTTATCATAGGGGCCCTACCCTTGTGACTTCATCTAATCCTAATTACTTCCCAAAGAGCACATCTCTGGAAGTCATTAGCATATGCCTTTGGGGACCAAGTTTCTAATTAAATAGGGGGAAACATTCAAACTACCACACTTGCCAAATTGAGTAGAATCCAAATAAAATTTCTTAGGGTCTTTCTCTCTTAATCCCTATCCTTTCAATTTTATTAAAGCAAATAAGAAAACTTAAAAGACAACAGAGAAAAGAATAGAAAGCTTGTCTTTCTTTATATCAAAGCCAGAGTTAAAATAAGAGCTGTCTTCCAGAAATAAGAAAAAACTAGTGACAATAAATTTTCACTTTAGCTGAGTGATGAGGCAAACAAACTCCGTCTCTAGCCCAATGACAAATATGAAGCTTAATAAATATTGAATTAATTGAATATAATAAAAAAACAATTGCCAAATTGAATACCTGAGCTGAATGAGTGAACAAATAAATGAATGTTATATCCATCCCAAAGGATCTTTATACCTTTATGCAAATACTGTTTGGGTGCTATTTACATTTATTTCAATCTTGTCTGAATCATAGAATTACACAGTTAACTTTTAAAATTGCCCCTAACAATAACAATAATTTGTAATATAACTGCATCAGAATTTGAGGGAGGGAGGAAGTCTATATTTTTAAAAGTTCCTCAGATATATTAACCCATTTTGTGCTACTATAACATAATACCACAGAGTGAAGGTTTATAAACAATAGACATTTATTTGGCTCAAAATCTGGAGTCTGGGAAGTCTAAAACTAGGGGCCATATCTAGTAGGGCCTTCTTGTTACATCATCATATGGCACAAGAGTGAGGGCAACAGAGAAAGGGAAAGAATAAAAGAGGGCCATACTCACTTCTATAACAAATTTACTCTTGTTATAACAAACTCTCTTTCATAAGAACAGCATTAATCCATTTGTGAGGATAGAATCCTATGAAGTAATCACCTCTTAAAAATCCCACCTCTCAACACTATGGCATTGGGAATTAAATGTCCAATATATGAAATTTAAGGGAAATATTCAAACCATAGAACTAGGTATGTACTGTCAAAGTTGACCGCAGTTAGAGGTTCTTCATCTGTTCTACATGAGCCTCTATCCACCTCATATATATTTACTTGATGACAAACACCATCATTCATTTTAGTACCATATTTTGTTGGCTTTGAAGTAGTAAATAGTTTATTACTCTCTTTTGTGCTAGTTTTCTAACTTAGGAGCATTAAATAATACAGCCATCTTTGGATCTTGTTCCATTTGGTAACTAGTTCCATTGTGTTACCATTTATAATGGCAGAAATTTTATATAGATTTGAAATAGACTACAATTCTTGATGAGCCATAGAATGACCAAGGGTGAATTAGTCAGCTGTCATCACTGTAGTAAAAAAGCAAACCAAAACAAACTTGAGGGAAGAGATTTATTGGAAGGTCACAGTTAGAAGATCAGTCCATAATGGCAGCAGGGCAGGCATGATGGTGGCTGACAGCAAGTTCCACTGCAGATGAACTTATATATTTGTAAGCAGGAAGCAGAGAGGTTCCAACATTGTAGATCTGGTGTAAAAACCTCCAAAGGCCCATTGCAGGCAGCTACTTCCTTCAAAGTCCTGTATCCCAACATTCCACAAAATTCCAGGACAGTACCACCAGTTGAGGACCAAACAGCCTGACATTTGGGGGACAATTTAGGTCCAAATCATAGCACTCCACCTCTGGTCCCCAAAGGTCATAAGGCAAAATGCATTCTGGCCAACTTCAAGAGTCTCCAAAGTCTTACCAGTCTCAACCATGTACAAAAGTCCAAGTCAAGCAGGGTGTGTTGGCGCACGCTTGTAATCCCAGCAGCTCGGAAGGTGGAAGCAGGAGGATCACAAGTTCGAGACCAGAGGCAGTCTGTGTAATTTAGTGAGACCCTGTCTGACAAAAGTAAAAATATGGGCTGGGGGTGCAGCATTGTGGTCCAGCACTGACAAAACATGCAAACGCGAGACCCTGAGTTCAATCCCCAGTACCACACACACACACAAAAAAATGCCCAAGTCCAAGTCTACTCTGAGAATCAGAATCTATGACACTGAAACCCAGGCATCAGAATTCTTCTATAAATCCAGGAAAATTTTCTATAACACAGAAATTATTGATATTCATATACAAAAGTGGACTAGGCCTTAGTTCAGTTGGTAGAGTGCTGCTCCATACTCTCTGACACCCTGGATTTGATTCTCAGAACTGTAAAAATGGGAGAAGGACATGACAATCGATTCCCAAAGCAATCCTGAAGCAATCAGCCATTGAAAACCCTATGAATAGCAGAGAAGCATGGACATAGCACCGGTCATGGCACAGTGTCAGGGAGTATTTCCTTCTATTGTACATAGGGTCACTATGAGTCTGACCCAAATCAACAGCACCTAACAATAAACACATACATAAGTTGCTACATACCATAACTTTCCAAGCAGCTGGCTCCAGTAGTCAACAGAGAAGGCAAAACAGAGTAATGAGATCCTCACTTAAACATAGTCCTGCTGGATCCTTTTGAAATGTGTAGCCCACAAATCATCATTACTGTTCTTGAAGGAAGGGAAGATCAGCATCTTGCCTTGCTCTCTCCAGTTGAAAGGATACAAATGTAGTCTAATAATAATACATTTCTTTGAAACTCAAATTTCCCATGTAATTGTACATTTTTGTAACCTGATTGTCTGATTGATCAAAGCTGTATATTTTGGAGGGTTATATTCAACTATAATTAAGTTTATTTGTTGCTAATATCAGTATTTCTCTTCTAAAAAGCATAACTAGCCAAATGCTAATTTCCATAAAAACATAAATGTGATCATATATTGGACATTTTGTTATTTGTTCTAGTCTGTTATAACTTGTTTTCCTTTTATTTAGTTTTAATATTACTTTCCCTGAATTTCACTTTACAACATTTATTCCACTGTCCCCCAAGAAAATCATGGTAAAAATATAGAAACTATTTTAGCATATTTTTATCACATGCAAGCATAGAGTGTTTCATTATTTGTTACATAGATATAAAATCTTATTAAATACACTTTGGTACTTCTTCTCCTTTTCACCCAGTAATACCTCATGAAAATTATACACTGTGCTTTGATATAGCTGGAATTCATTTTAATAGCTGCAAAATAATTTATTATATTTTGTTGGTAGGTGTCATCAAATCAGTCTGACTCATAGTGGCCCTATGTACAACAGAATGAAATACTACCCAACACTGAGCCATACACATGATCTTTTTGTTTGAGCCCGTTTTTGCAGCCACTGTGTTTCTCCTCATTTGGAGTTGTACCACATTAGTAAAAGGAGGTCCCAGGGGCTTTACTCCTTCCCCATCATTAAGGTTGACTCTACTGTGAGGAGGCAACTGAGCACCAGTCACTTTTTGAATGCCTCCCAACCTGGGGGCTTATTTTCCTGCACTATATTTGACAGTGCTTCTCTGTTATTCATAGGGTTTTCAAAGGCTACTTGTTTCAGGAGTGGACTGTCAGGGCCTTCTACCTAGTCTGTCTTAGTCTGGAAGCTCAGCTGAAACCTGTGCACCATGGGTAGCCCTGCTGGTAATCCAAAATATCGGTGGCATAGCTTTCAGCATCACAGCAACACACACAGACCCATAGCAAGATAAGACTTTTTTAGATGACAATAATGAATCTTTTTGCCAGAAAATAGAGATTAGAAACTTGGTCAAACATTAAATGCCCCTCAAGTAAACTATAGACCCAGGATACTAAAGCCAATTCCCCTATCTTACTAGCATCATTGCGGGCTTACCACCTAACTGAAAACATTAAAGAAGAGCAAAGACTCCCAGGATTTTTCTGAATCCCCAGCATATGTCCTGATGAACTGCTTTTTCTGGGCAGAGGATTCAGGTCTTCTCAGCACTATGTGAACTGAATGTGGAGACCCAATGCCACCAGGACACATGGTGTCCCATAAAGTGGGTCTGGAGAAGCAAAGCCATCAGAGGAGCCCGTCTTAACTGCTTTTGCATAAAACAGCTGTGCTGTGGGGTTTCAGCTGCTCTGGGGGCCTGCTGGGCCACTGAGTGCCATGTGACTCAAGGGACCAGATGTGTTGGTGCTGAGAAGCTACCATGCTTCTCCTTCTACCCCAGCGAATCAGGGCCCCCCAAAACCTGTCTGATCCTCTTGTTAGAAGCAACCTGCTGCTTGGGTGGCCCCAGGACTTGGGTGGCTACAAGGATAGGGCAAGGATGAAAGAGAGGTGGGAGGCAGCAGGTGGAGAACTTTCTTACCCTGGCCACAATACCATCTCTTGGAACTCACATTTAGGAAGGGGCATCACAAGGAATGAAGCAAAAGCAGTGGATGAAGAGTATTCTACAGGTGCCAGATGGGCTTAGCTGTGGGTTTAACATCATGATAATTGGTCGGGCAGCCCTACACATCTCCTGGCTTCCATAGCACTTGGCCCATTGTCCTAGCCCCTTTCCATGGATGTCATCTCCAGGGCCCAAATCAGATCCCCTAGAAGCACTAAATGGAGAGAACTGGTCTGCTCATGAAGGACACAGCAATGCAAGCACAGGGAAAAGTGCAGAGCCAGAAGGATGAGGCTGGCAGGGACCAGAGTTCACAGCCCTAAGGGACAGGTGGTGTCAGAGTGGTTATACCCACAGGTTGCCCCCTAACAGTACAGGCTCCTCCTCATCAGCCTTCTGGAACCAAGACCTCTTGTACTCTGCAAGGGAAGCAGTTGTAGTGGGTATTAGCCCCACTGCAGTGCTAGAGGCATCTGACCCTTGGAGACAGTAAGTCTTCCCAGGAGAACTACTGTCTCCCACAGCAATACCACAAGTCAAAACAAGAGGCCACAGAACACTAGTGGGGATGGGCTGTGACACCTTCCCCATTGTAAAGCAATGATCACATGTGGGCCAGCCTTCTGAGGGCCTGTTAAGTGCCTTTTGTCCAATTCACAACTCTTTAAAAAGGGAGGATAGGCTAGTCCCAACACAGACCCTCAGAGACGCTCAACCCATGAGGCAGCCCACGTCATGGCAGGCCTAAGGTCCAGGCTTAAGCTAGCTCCCCAAGCAGGCAAGGAGTGGGGTGAAGAGGCAGCAGGAACAGACATGTGGGGGAATTCATTATATGCAGGTATGATAAATCAATCATTATAATGGATAAGCATCTCTTGCCATTCTTTTTTTTTTCCTTCCTATTATGAACAATACTTAATTAACTATCCTAATATACTTATATGGGCTGGGGTTTAACTCAGTGGTAGAGCATTGATCTAAACCTTCTGAGGACCCATATTTGATCCTCAGCAATGCAAAAATGGGAGAAGGATGTGGCAGTCCACACACCCAAAACAATCCTGAAACAATCAGCATTGAAAACCCTATCAGGGTCACTATGGGTTGGACCTGACTCAAGGGCACCTAACAACAATATACTTATATACTGATGTTTTTAACTCTACAGTCTAAATACTCAGTATGTGATTGCAGGATCAAAGAGTGTATTAGGGATTTTTTTTCCTACCAAAAAATTAAGAATTTATATATCCACAACAATATTTGGAAATACACTTTTCTCTATACCACAATAAGCAATGGAACAATATGGCTTTTTAGTTTGTTTGCATGTTTTGTTTTTTGCTAATGTGGTGTATGGGCTGGGATTTGGCTCAGTGGGTAGAGCGCTGCGCTGCAGTCTCTGAGGTCCCGAGTTCAATTCCCAGCACCACAAAAATGGGAGAAGGGCCTGGCAATCCACTCCCAAGGCAATCCCGAAGCACTCAGCCATTGAAAACCCTATGAGGGTCGCTATGAGTCGGATACCGACTTGATAGCACCTAACAACAACAACAACAACAAGTTCAAGATCATTTTATGATCAAAACTCTCAAAACATGAGGTGTAAAATTAAATACCTCTTCACAATGCAGGATGTGTATGACAAACCCACAATCAACATCATATGAAACATAGAAAAGAATATTGTTTAAAGGTTCATCCTACCCTAAGCAGATTCAATGCAATTCCTATTAAAATGTCAAAAACATTCTTCACAGCAGTACAAAAAACAACAAAATTTACATGGATTTACAAAAATCCCTGAATAACCAATGCAATCCTGAGCAAAATGAATAAAGGTGGTGGCATTACAATATTCAAGTTCAAAATACAGTACAAAGTGATAGCAACCAAAATAGCATGGTACTTACTATGTTCAGAATATGAAATATCACCTACAGGACCATATGTTAAATCATAAGTCTCCAGCTGGTGGTGCTATTTTGGAAGGTCCTAGAGACTTACTCCAATGGCACCTAACATCAACAACAGAGACTTACACAAGTTACAGCCTAGCTGGAGGTAATAGGTCATTGGGGATGGGGCCTTGGGAGTATCTTCTCCCTAATCCCTTCCTGTCTTTCTCTCTGCTTCTTATCTGCTCAGGTGAGAAACTTCTCCATCGCATACTCCAAGCCATGATGTTTTGCCCAAGCACATGTGGCCAAATGTGCATGAACTGAACTCTCTGAAACTATGAGCTAAAATAAATCTTTCTTCTTTTGAGTTTTTATGTCAGATATTTTGCTCACAGCTATACAAAAGTAACTAACACAGAAAGACTCTCATGATAACATACATGTAGACATGTAGAAGGAATATAAACAATGCAGGAATATATTTATGGGTTTACAATTAACTGATTTTCAACAATATTTGCAAGAACATATTGAGAAATTAAAGTCTTTTCAATAAATGATATCAGGAAAATGGGATACATACATACAAGAAACTAGACCTGTATCTCTCACTCTGTAGAAAGGTTCAACTCAAAATAGGCAAAAGACTTCAATGTAAGGCCTAAAACTATGTACTAGAAAAAATATATAGAAGAAAAGCTTCATGACCTCGATCTGGTCAAGGATTTTTTTTTTTTATGACATCAGGAGTACAGACAACAAAAGCAAAACTTGACAAATGGGAACATATCAAGGTAAAAATGTCTATATAGCAAAGAAACAACAAAGTGAAGAGATAATCTAAGTGGGATAAAATAATTGTAGACTGTTTATCTGTCAAAGGATTAATTATAGAATATATAAGGAAATCAAATTTGGGCTGGGATTTAGCTCAGTTGGTAAAGCACCGCTCTGCAGTCTCTGAGGTCCTGAGTTCGATTCCCAGCACCACAAAAATGGGAGAAGGATGTGGCAACCCACTCCCAAGGCTATCTGGAAACAATCTGCCATTGAAAACCCTATGAGGGTCGCTATGAGTCAGACATGACTCGATGGCACACAACAATAACAGCAACATAAGGAAATCAACTCAACAGCAAAAAGATAGTCTGATTTTAAAATAGGCAAATGAACTGGTTAGATATTTTGAGAGAATACATACAAATGGCCAACAAATATATGAAAAAAATTGCTCAGCATTATTAATCATCAAAGAAGTTCAAATAAAAACCATAATGAGATATCATCTCTCCCCAATGACTATTATCAAGAAGACAAAATAAAATGCTCATAGGGTTACACTTTCAAACACTGTTAGTGGGAACTTAGTACAGCCATCATCAACAGTATGGTGATATTCAAAACAGAAAAAAGAAAACATAAGAACATAACTACTATGAGATCCAGTAATCCCATGTTAGGTATACATCCAAAGGAATTGAAATCAGCATGTCAACTAGACAATGGAATCTGCATATTTATTGTAACACTACTATCAATAGCAAAGAAATCATATCAACCTACATGTTGACACATGGATACAGAAAGTATGGTATATACACACTGGAATGTTATTCAGCCACCAAAAAAAAAAAATCTGTCATTGGCAGTAACATGGATGGAACTGGAGGATATTCTGATAGGCGAAATAAGTTAGGCAGAGAAAGACAAATATTACATATTCTAATTTATACATGGAAGCTAAAAAATTTATTTCAAAGGGATAGAGAATGGAATAGTGATTACGAAAGCCAGGAAAGAGCAGGGGGAATGAAAAAAGAAAGGTAAATGATTATAGGAGTACAGATGAATTAGAGGAATAAATTCCAATTTTCTATAGCACAATAGGGAAACTGTGATCAACAATTAGGTAAATGTTTCAAAACAGCTAATGATAGGATTTAGAATATCTCACACACAAAGAAATGACAAATGTTTGAGCTGATAGAAATTCCCTGTTAATCTTATCAAAAAAGTTGTATACATGTGTGAAAGCTTGCATAACACTAAATAAATGTAGAAAATTACTGTGCCAATTAAAAATAAAGACATTTTAAAGGATTTCAAATGCTGATAACTCTCCTCCACTACCACAGGCTGGAGTCCTTTCAATATACTTTTACAAGACACTTAGAGAGTTTTTCAAGGTTAAGTTGCCATATTTATCACACTGTTTATGTATATTTAATCATTTAACATTTATAAAACTGTCCTGCCATTTTTATTAAGTAACTGTCTTTTTAAAATATGTCATTGATAAAGTTTTTGAATGTTTTATTCAGAATGACACTTTCCCTATAAACTTTGCCATTTATTAACTGCACGGTTTTGCAGAGCACAGTCATTTTTAGGAATGCATATGTTGAGCTGTGATAAAAGTGCCTGGGTTTTACATTATCTTTTCTCCATTTTCTTTTTCTTATTGTTTTTTTTCTGGTTAGGTCATGATTTGTTTCATAATTTTTGTTATGTTAATGGGCATATTTTATATTTTTTTACCTTTTTTTAGTACTTGGGGTTTGAACCCAGAGCCTTGCACATACTTTGCAAGTGTTCTACCATTAGCCTGTACCCCTAGCCTATTTATTTATTTATTTATTTATTTATTTATTTATTTATTTAGAAGACAGGGACTCACTAAGTTGCACAGGCTGCCTCTGGCCTTAAACTTGTAAACTTCCTGCCTCAGCCTCCTGAGTAACTGGGATTAGAGGTAGGTGCCACCACACGCAGCATTTTCTACTTCTTAATGGTTATGCTAATGAGATTCTTTATCAGAAATATCTTTCGCATCTCTCTACTATTCAAAAATCAGATGCTAACTCTTTCTCTAACCAAGATGCTGTAAGTCCACTCTGCTTCTTGCTTTCCCACTCTTATTCACAACCATTCATGTAAACAAATATTGTTGTTGTTAGGTGCCATCAAGTAGGACCTGACTCAGTGACTTTAAGTACAGCAGAAGGAAGCACTATCCAGCACTGTGCCATGCACATGGTCTTTTTATGTTTGAGCCCAATGTTGCAGTCACTACGTTTCTTCTCATTTGGAGTTGTGCCACTTCAGCAAAAGGAGATCCCAGGGGCTTTATTCCATTCCTATTATTAAAGTTGACTCTACTTTGAGGAGGCAACTGTGCCACAGTCATTTCTTGAATGCTT
Organism: Pedetes capensis; assembly: GCA_007922755.1. Lineage (NCBI taxonomy): Eukaryota > Metazoa > Chordata > Mammalia > Rodentia > Pedetidae > Pedetes > Pedetes capensis. Next base: position 143,026 of record VMDO01001952.1, read on the forward strand.
TCTAGGCTGGGGTGCTCATTTTCCAGCACTATATTTGACAGTGTTTCTGTGTTATTCATAGGGTTTGCAATGGCTAATTGTCTGGGGGGCTAGGATTTAGCTCAGTTGGTAGAGCACTGCTCTGCATCTCTGAGGTCCTTAGTTCGATTTCCAGCACAGCAAAAATGGGAGAAGGACATGGCAATCCACTCCCAAGGAAATTCGGACAGAGTCAGCCATTGAAAACCCTATGAGGGTTGCTATGAGTCAGACAGGACTTGAGGACACCTAACAACAACAACAATTGTCTCGGGAGTGGGCTGCCAGGCCCTTCTCCCTCGTCTGTCATAGTCTAGAAGCCCAGCTGAAACCTGGCTACCATGAGTGTTCCTTTTAGAATCTGAAATACCTGTGCCATAGCTTTCAGCATCGCAGCAACACACAAGCACTCACCTCACAACAAGCTGACAGATATGTGAGGGAAAGACACACTACACACAGCAAGGAGTTATGCTTAGTTTCCCCTTCTTCCACATACCCCAGTGAAAAACTATTTGAATATTTTCATTTCTCTCCAGTCCACTCAGAACTCTTAGGTTTTACTCAAATAATTTTTAGTCCTTTTGTTTGTAGGCTAATATTTGTTCCCAATGTAATCTTTCAGTTTTAAGACACCCCCCCCCCAATATTTAACAGTTTCTTTTTCAGTGCTTAGAAGTTGAACCCAGGGCCTTGCACGTATTTTGCAAGCACTTGACCACTGGGTTGCACCACTAGCTCAGTTTTTATGTTTTACTTTGAGTCAGTGTCTCACTAAATTGCACAGGCTGCCTCAGGCCTTGAACTTGCAATCCTCTTACCTCTGCCTCCTGAGTCACTGAGATTATAGGTATGTGCCACTGTGCTCAGTTTAATACTTCAAGACTATAAGATATTGTACACTCATATTGGGCTATATGATTACTTATCTTCATCTTCTATTGTAAGTTCCCTCTTCTACATTACCTTGGTTTGAATACATTACTTTCTAAATTATTCTCTTCTAATACAGCATATAACCTAAGGTTTTGCATTATCACAAGTATCTTTTTTACCTTAAAATACAAATATATTTTATAAATGAACGTATAATTCCTGGCTTTCAGTCTTTTTACCTTCCAGTTATTTTTCCATGCCCTTCTTCTATATTTACCCTTTACGTTGAGAAGCCCATTGACAGTTGGATTCCTTTTCCTATGTAATTTATTTTCTTTTTTAAGCTGGATGTTAATAATAATCTCTCTTTAAACATTTTATCATGAAATTTTGAAGCATATGCATTTTTACATCAATCATATTTAAACACCATTACATTGTTATAGGTTTCTCCTCAAAGAAAATGTTTTTCTTGTGGTCAAGCAATAGTGTAGATGTCCTTGCTAAATGATCTGCCATCCTCACATAGACAGGAAGTCTAAGGATTATCACATTCTCTTTCCTTTATTAAAAAAAGTTCATTTTTCCCCCTTTGGGTACTACTGAAATCCAGACTCCCAAATGTGGTAGGTTTCAACTCTAAAGGCCACGTTCTCTTTAGTGTACAGTGATTGATAACATTGTCCAAGACTCTTTTGGTGGTCTTAAGCACTTACTTCACCAAAGGGAAGGAAATGAAGACTTCCTTTCCACTCATGCCCTTCATAGACCCCAGAAGCCACTTACCTCAGTGTCCGGGTTCAGCTCAGACCCGGCAGAGGTCAGAGCCTTGCCCTGACACCAAGTGGGTATCAGGGACCCACTGGACCAGGTTGGTGTGGTGGCCAGAGGCACCAAAGAAGGGCCTCGGGAGACCTTCTGCAGGAAACAGGAGAGGGAAAGTTTATTGGGTTACTCCCCAAGTGCGGTGCAACCAGCAGGCAGCCCCTGTCAACTGCTCAAGTGCTAGCTCTAAGCCTGTAGCATATAATGCTGCAGGCTCACTGGTGGTACAGCTCAGCCTTAAAGGCACAGCTACAAGCTGTGTTCCGCTGGGCTGGAGGTCCGGTGGTCTTGACTCTCCCAGCTCACCTTCTCTGCCTCCCTCCTTCCCAAGGGTGGGAGGAATTGGGAGGCTCTTCGTGGCTTGCTTGTAGCCTTCAGTGCTTCAGGACCCCTGGTCTTGACTCGTCTAGTTGCTAGGTGGTCTTCCACAGGATTGGGGAGTGCTGGGTCAAGGTGATGGGGTCCAGTAGCAGGTGAAAACAAGAGGGTCCAGGTGAGGTCCTGGAGCTTGCTTATATAGGCTCCTGGGAGGGGGTGTGTACCAGGAGCAGCCAATCAGGGCACATTCCTGACAGGTACAGCAGGTAAACTGTCATACCTTCCAGGTAGGGGCAGTTATTTAACTGAGGTGCTAGGGGTAGCCAATCAAAATTGAGGTGGTTGAGGCTGGTCAAGCTGGTCAGGGGCCATCTTTGGTCACTTGATGGAAGGGGGGATAAAGGAGTGAGTAGAATGTAGCCTGATTGTTAGCCCCTCATGCTGGTTAGAGGGACCCTATTTATGGGGTGCTTTAAAAATCCCCAACACCTCAGGAGAGACAGACAGTTGGGATAGAATAAGTTGTAGAGGCAAGAGCCCATTTTTCAGTTCACTATCTTCCTAGACTGTCCTGAATTGAGTCTGTTCACATTAACTTGAGAGAGATTTTTCCCCAACAAAAAAGTTCAATTTTAATCTTTCAAACTCTACCTACTTAATAAAGAAATATATGAGCAAAACAAAGAAAAATAAAATTCTAAGATATTTTAAAAGAAATGTAGTTAAATCTACTCTAAGGATGTATGCTGGTACAAACTCAATTATTGATTGTTAGTCAACTTTCTGTTACTATTGTAAATACCTGAGATAATCAACTTAGAAACAAAAAAAGGTTTGTTTTGAATCACAGTTTTGTAGGTTTCAGTCATAGGTGTGTGTCAAGGTAGCACAATGTGGCAGAAGTGCATGACAGAGAAAAGACATTCACTTCATAGCCAGGAAGCCAAAAAAACAAGAAAGAGGAAGGGGTTGGGGTCCCACTATCTCCTTTAAGGGTACATACCAAAGATATGAAGACTTCAGGTAAAGTGCTACCTCTTCATCTCTACCACATCCCAATTAAACCACTCAGAGGACCTTTAACACCCTTCAAGAGCATTTTAGATCCAAACAATAGCATTGATGAATCAAGGTTTCATTATCTTTACTTTAGTAAGTGGCAACAATTTCATTGTAACTGGTATTAACTCCATGACCAGGAACTGTGCCTTTTTTATCCCTATCTCTAAATGCTATAAACAGATTAAATAAGTCTTATAAAATTTCATTTTTACCACCAATTTTTAAAACAAATAAGTGAAGCTTCAGATTAAATTGTTTGAACTTATAAGTTATAAATAATTTTCAATTCAAATCAATGAGATTTTATTCTGAAGAAAAATATAAAGTAACCTTGTATATAACAATAATATCCATATGACCTTGTATTGGATTTTAGTAACCAGTACTTTCAAGATCTACTTCTACTAATTACTTTATAGAATAATCTTCAATAAAAAGTTATTTTCTATTTTCTATGTAACAATCACTCACTATAATTAAAGAGACTTGAAAATATCTTATTTTCCCTGAACAAAAGAAAATGCTTAGAAAGAATTAAAAGTTATTATTTTTGACTTAACAACAATTATGCTTTCATTCCTTCACAACTCTAACTTCCAAACCCAGGTTTGATAATTTAGAAAAAAAAGAGACAAATAATAAAAGGAATTCTATGAAACTACCTTTTTTTCAAAACCACCAATTCAAACTTCACTTTTAAAGGTCAAATGACAACTGTACTTATTATTTAATAAGCTTGTAATTTCTAACAATGAGTCCAAATTTTATAATAGTCATGCCACTTGATTTTCCCAGGAAGTTTGCCATAATGGAATTACCTTTCAAATTATACACTATTATTATTCAATAGTACAAAAATACTCCTACTGTGGAAGTTAATTTTCACAAACTACCATTGCACTTGGCACTGATGAAAACACAAATAATAAATTATAAATGTGAGAACCACATTTGATTCTGCAAATATGTGCAGTATCACTGTATGCTGAACAGAAGGAACTGGCTCTGGTTACTGAGTAAATATATGACTTCTTATAACTAATATGTTTCCTTAAAAAAGAACTTCATATAGTCACTTACAATTATGAGGACTCTAAAGAATAATTTGAGGATAATTTCCCTTAAAAATAATTTGAGGAGAATTATAGGAATGTCAGGGTAAAGAGAATGAAGAATTTATCTCCTTACCTAGACAGTAATTGCACTGGATGAATTTGTTAGATATAACTATTGTGGAACCCTGGAGTCCACTAAAGTCCTGTAATTTCCAGAATAAGGCTTATACAATGAAACGCTATTTTTCTATTTCAGTTTTTATCACAAAAGAAGCTACACAAAAGAAGCTACACAGAAGAAGAAGTAGCTTCTTTTGAGGGGTAGCTTTGAGGGGTAGCTTCTCACCCCTCAAACTATATTACAGATAGCCTTGCATGTGTTAGCTGCATGCAGCTAAAGGGAAAAAAGAATGTGTGCTTAGGAAATGAGAATCTGTGCTCTGATCAGTGATTGCTGCTTCTGGTCTCAGAGGTACAAAGAAGAAAGTGGCCATTTCTGCTCCATCTCCCCATTTCTGAAAGCCCTACTACTTCTTTTTAAAATGTTTTCCAGGGCATTTAAAAGGCACATGCTCTTTCCTCTATTTTTCTTTTCCCTTTTCTGAAAGCCAGATTCTGAAAACTAGAACATTGAAAAACAGCTGCAAATGTAAACAAAATAAGAAAGTGACTGCAGGTAGTAAAGCTATATCCTCTGGGCTGGATGTTACTGTCATTATCTTAAAGCAAAGAACTATATGACCTCCAGAACTTGATCCACAATCACAGCAATGAAATCAAATATATCTTTCATTCTTGAGCTTATAATGGTTAAGGGCCTATTAGCTTTCCCTTGTGGAGGGAGAAGATGCTGAAGAGACAAAGCCTCAGGAGATCTTGACTGCTTGTGTTCCCTTGTGGAGGGAAGGGGAAAGCCATGAGACTCTCACAAGTTGCTCATGAGATTGAACCTGATGACATTTCCTTGTCAAGAGAGCAGAAAGGCCATAAGGCCCACATCAGAGACAATTGCTTCAGGGTAGGACTCTTCAGAGGGACTCTTCAGTAAAGCAGCTGCCTGTAAGACTCCTTGGCAGGACTTGGAGGGTAGTGTAGCTGTCCATAAATGCTATCCATAAGTCAACCACACTTTTATAAGCAACCCCAATAAACTCATTGGTTCATCAAGAAATCTTTTTGTCTGTGTGTGCTCTCTCTGTCTGGGATAAGTGGACATCTCATAAAGTCTCCAAAAGAAAAGTAGTTCATACAACAGTCCACATAAACAGAGTTGGACCAAAACCTGAAAAGCTCTTAAGTTTGCATGTCAGTCTGGTAATCTGATCCTTGGATACAGAGACAGTTTATAACACTAAGAACAAACAAAGAGAGGAAAGAAGGAAGGAAGGAAGGAAGGAAGGAAGGAAGGAAGGAAGGAAGGAAGGAAGGAGAAAATAAAAGAAAGAAAGGAAAAGCAAGCAAAGAAAGTAAAGCCTTAAAAATGGTGAAAATATGCTTTTCAGAATTACTACATTGTAGAAGGAACAAGGAGGAGTGAGGAATGGGGAAGGGGGTGACCTCAGGCTGAACAGCCCAACTTTAATAGTTCTGGAAATAATTATAATTACAACAATAATACCAAAGAATGGTAATAATATGGATGGGCTAGAAAATTCAGGTAATAGTACTGACAATGTACAAAGATAGTTCACTACAGAAAAAGTTTGAATCTTAAACATAATTTGGATCCAAGAATATATAGAAACATATTACTACAAAAAGACATGCAAATGGAAGAGAGGTCTTTGGTGGGGAGGTGGAATGGGCGGGGAAAGTATTCAAGAGGGTAAGGGGAAACTTATCTGTGCAATGTACAACAAAATGCATATATGGAAATGTCACAATGAAATGCATGTCAGAATGAAACAAATTAAGTTGTACATGAAAATTTTCCAATAAAAAAAAGGATCACTACATTGTTAAATTGAAATAACTGGTTTTCACATACACATGCACACACAAAAGCCTACAAAAACACAGGAAGGTATGGCCCATTGAATGGAAAAAATATATATATGAACAAAAACTTTCCCTGAAAAACACCAGATGCAGACCTACTAGACAAAAACTTTAAAACAATTCTTAAAGATGCTTAAAGAATTAAAGAAAGATATGGAAAAAGTTAAAAAAAATTATGTTTGAACAAAGTTGAAATATAAAGAAAGAAAGCAGCTACACATTCCCCCAGCTATGTTGCTATGAAACCTGAGGAACACATTAACCAGACCAACAAATTTATTGTGGACATTTAACAAGGAAAAAAAATTAAAAAGAAACAACAGACTTCTGTTATAGGATGGCAAGTTAGAGGCAGCATTCATGTAACAGAGTAAAACAAAGAAGTCCAAATAGAAAGAAGTGGACTCTATTCCAAAGAAAGAAAGACTGGAAAAGCACAGAAACCAAAAAGAAAGTTATAGGATTGTCTCAGAGTGCAGAACGGAGCTGAGTAGTGAGAGAGTGAACAGGACACAACTCCAGCCATGGCTCCCTAGTTGGAGAGGAGAACCAGAGGCCTCACCCAAAAAGGTAAACTAGACACCCATGGTGGGCAGACTGGCAGTCCCACAGGATAAGCCTAGAGTTCTTGAAGCCCTTGGATCCATTCAGGGGTTTTGGTGAGGCAGTGAGGGGTAGCATTAGAGAAAAGATTCATTTTGCTATGCTCCATATCTCAGAGGGCCATGACTGGGCACCATCTTGAAAGGGAACTTATTATGTGACACTGAGCCACTGCTGGGACTGAAAACAAAAAAAAGTAATCACTGGTCAGGGAACCTGGAGGTACCTGCACAACTCCAAAGTGTAATATAGCTGCACCAGGCAGTTACAGAGAGAAGAAAACAAAGGGAAAACCCTTCAAGACATACACATAGGCATAGGAAAAGATTTTCTGAAAAAGATCCAAATAGTTCAGCAAACAATAGCAAGAAATGACAAATGGGATTGCATGAAATTAAAAAGCTTTTGCACAGCAAAAGACACAATTATCAAAGTGAAGAGACTGTTGACAGAATGGGAGAAAATCTTTGCCAGCTATACATCACAGGAGATTAATATTTAGAATATATGAAGTGCTCAAAAAATTAAACACCAAAAATCAAAATATCCAATAAATATGGGCAAATAAACTGAACAGAGAATTCTCAGAGGAAGAAATACAAATGGCAACAGTCATATGAAAAAATGTTCAACATCATTAGCCATCAGGGGAATGCAAATCAAAACTACATTGAGATACCATATCACCCAAGTCAAAATGGTTCCCATCAACAAAACAAACAACAATAAATTATGAGGATGGAGGGAGAGAGGAACCCTAGTACAGTGTGGTAGGAAAGTAAGTTGGTACACCTGCTATAGAAACCAATATGAAGGTTCCTCAAAAAACTACAAATAGAACTACCATATGACCTAGCTATACCATTCCTAGTTATATTCCTAAGGAATATAAGTCAATATACCATAGAGATACTGGCTCATCCATGTTTATGTATAATGATTCACAATATCCAAGACCTGAAATCAACATAGGTACACATCAACAGATGAATGGATAAAGATAATGTGAGATATATATAAATCATGAAGTTTTATTCAGCCATAAACAAGGGCAAACTTACGGCATTTGTAGCAAAATGGATGAAACTAGAGATCATCAGCTGCAGCAGTATCACCATGTTGTCCAATCCTGGCAGATCTTGGAAGCTAAGCAAGGTAAAGCCTGGTTAGTACTTGGATGGGAGACCATCAGGGAATACCAGGTACTGTAGGCTTGGGAGAAGGACATGGAAACCCACTCCCCCCATAAAAACAGCCATTGAAAACCCTATGAATAGCAAAGAAGCAGTTACAATACTGTTTCGTCTACTGTACATAGGTTCGTTATGAGTCAGATACTGACTCTGTGACACCTAACAACAAAAACAAGAGATCATCACTTTAAATGAAGTAATCCAGACCCAGAAAGACAAATGTTGGGTTTTTCTCTCACATGTGGAAGTTATATTTCAATATATATTCAATATTAAAATTTATAGGTCATGAAAGTAGAAGGTTCCTATGTAGGGGGACATAAGGGACTAAAGGGGTAGGGATCAACAACAAAGGGTAATGGGGGAAGGGATGGGAAATATCACATTTTGCCTTCCCAGAATATGGATGGGTGGATGGGTAGACGGATGAATAGATAGATGATAGATGGGTGGGTAGATAGATAGATAGATAGATAGATAGATAGATAGATAGATATACATACTTGCAAGACATACAAGTGGAGGAGGGACCATTGGTGAGGAGAAAGCGGTTCAAGGAGAGAGTCAAGACAGGGTAATGGGTGAGGTAAACATCAGTAACATACAATGATATACATGAATAAGAATGTCAGAATGAAGCCTGTTAAGTTGTACACTTACTAAAAAATTTACTAAAGAAAAAGAAACAGAAAGTAGAGAAAGGGTGCCACAGCAGGCTGGAAATGGCGAGGAAATGATTCTCTTCTAGCATTTCTAGAAAGGAATATACCACTAAGAAATAACAAATTTAGCCAGTGAAACCTATATTACACTTTGGAGTCACCAAACTATACATGATAAATATATTGCTATAAAAAAGTAACAGAGATAATATTTGAAGAAATAGTGGCTATAAACTTCCCTAACTTGGTGAAAGACATGAATATAAACATTCAAGAAGCTCAGTACATTCCATTAAGATCAACATAAGGAGACTCATACTGAAACACAAGGCAAAACTTCTGAAAGACAAGGGAGAATCTTGAAAAGAGCAATGAAGAAGTGACTCATAACATACAATAGATTCTCAATAAGACCACACCACTTTTCTTTAGGAATTTTGCAGGCCAGTAGGCAGTGTGCTGATATATTCAACGTGCTAAAAGAGTGGTCAAAATTATAAGACATTAAGTATAATGGTAGTTGCCAAGGGCTGGGAAAGGAATGGAAATTATTATTTAATAGGCATTGTTGTTTTTGTTAGGTTCAGTTGAGTGAAATCTGACTCATAGCAACCATATGTACAATAGAACAAACAATTCCCAATTCTGTGCCAGGCACATGATTTTATTTATGTTTAAGCCCACTGTTACAGACACTATGTCAACCCATCTACTTGAGGGTCTTTCTTTTATTTCGTTGACCTGCCACTCTCCCAAACATGATGTCCTTCTCCAGGGATTGGTGCCTTCTGACAACATGTCCAAAATACATCTGAGGCAGTCTAGCCATCCTTGCTTCCAAGGAGCACATCTTCTAAAACAGATCTGTTGGTTCTTTTGACAGTCCATGGTATATTCAATATTTGTCCCTACTATCATAATCCAAAAGCATCAATTCTTCTCCTGTCTCCCCCCTATTCAATGGCCAGCTTTCACAACCATATGATATTACTGAAAATAAAATGGCATGAGGCAAGCATACTTTTCTCTTCAATATGACATCTTTACTTTACAGCACTTTAAAGAGGTCTTTTGCAATAGCTTTTCCCAATGCAATGCATCTTTTGATTTCTTGCTTCCATGGGTATTGATTGTAGAGCCAATAGAGTTATGGTTTAACAAAATGAAAAGAGTTGTGGAAGTGGATATTGGTGATGGTTGTACAACATTGTGAGTTTATTTCATAGCGTGGTACTGTATACTTAAAAATAACTAAGAATTTAACTTTTATGTTATGCATATTTATTACAATTTTTAAAATTTGGGAAAAAAGCCTAAAAAATAATAACTTGAGAAAAGAATGATAGATTAATATTTAGGATTTATGTATATAAAAATGCCACCAATTTTGTTGCAGATACTGGGAAAATAGGTACAAATTAAGTCTATGGAAGAGGCATAGTTTTTTGGAGGAACAGACATAATCATGATTATTACTATCTACTGCTATTACTTACAATGGACTTGCACACAAGATGCAATGAGAGCTATATATTATGATTACCCTAGTGGCTACAATGAATAAAATTTAAAATCTCAGTGGTTTAATTAAAATTTATTTCTCATTTTCACAGTAGTTCCAAGTGTGATTTACTGATTGGCCAGCAGTCTTCCAATCAATGACTTGGTAGCCTGGGATTCCCAGTTTCCAAAGCTCTGCTGTCTTCAACAAGTGGCTTCTGAGAACTCTGTGAGAGGGTCTTTTAAACTAACCATCATGTAAAAGAGAATAAAGGATCACAACTGGGAAGAATTCATTATCCAAGCCTGAGAATTTACACATTGTTTCCACCTACATTCCATAGCCATGCCAAACAACCAGTTAGGCTGAGAAAAGTTTTATTGTGTGCCAGAAAGAAAAAGAAATTTAGTCCATATTCTGCAGCAAAATATGCACGAAATTATAGAGAAATTTTAGAGTGACATTAATTTTTCTACTAACTCTATAAATGGTCATTTTTCCAGATGGATAGCACACAGTAATGAGCACTCCATGAGGAAATAACAGCTTACGTAAATGCAAGGAAATATGGTCAGGCACTGTGGTACACACTGATGATTCAAGTCTGAGGCAGGAGGATTGCAAGTTTTGAGCCCAGAGGATATCTATACAATTTAACCAGACCCTGTATCAAAAATTAAAATGTAAAAAGAGGAATGGGTGCAGCTTAGTGATGGAGCACTTGCCTACCATGCACGAGGCCATAGGTGTTCATCCCCTCAGGGCTGTACATACATACATACATACATACATACATACATACATCTATAAAGGCAAGGAAATATGTATAAAGGCAAAGTCTGGGGTGATGAGGGAAGAGATGGTTGTTCAGTGAAGCTAGTATGTAGGATATAAAATAGTAGAATGTGAAACTAGAAAACTAGGGTCAAGATCATTTAGTTCATCTCTGCAAAACTTGCCAAATATTATAATCTATACACTTTTAGGATTTGAAATGAGGAAAAGTATTATTAATAACATCCTTTATCCTCAAAGAGCTTCCAATTCAGTAGCGATGAAGAAAAAGAAAGCTTTGATTATGAAAAAATTAGATAGATAGATAGGTTTCAGTCATATTTTAGAGAAGAATCACTAGGAGTATTTATTTGTTTGATTGGAAGGAAGTTGCCAGGAAAGATCAGAGGGGTAGATTAGGGGTAAAAAAGTATAAAATGAGTTGTATGGGTGGCAAGTGCCCATAATCCCAGTGACTCTGAAGGTAAAGGCAGGAGGATAGTGCATTCCAGGCCAGAGGCCACCTATGTAGTTTAGTGACACCATGACTCAAAAATTTAAGAAAAAAAATTTTTTTTAGAGACTGGATAAGTTTGAGATATTACATGAATAGAAATCCATTTAATCACAGGTAAATCAATTCATGAAAATTAATTTTAAACTTTTTGAGCCCCAAGAACCTACACAGCATTCATCTATCTATTTAATTTTTTTCATAATCAAAGTTTTCTTTTTCTTGATCTCTATTGAATTGGAGCTGGGATTTAGCTCAGTTGGTAGAGCACTGCTCTGTAGTCTCTGAGGTCCTGAGTTTGATTCCCAGCACCGCAAAATGGGAGAAGGATGTGGCAACCCACTCCCAAGGCAATCCCAAAACAGTCAGCCATTGAAAACCCTATGAGGGTCACTATGAGTCAGACTCAAACTTGATGGCACCTAACAACAAAAAATTGAATTGGAAGCTCTTTGAGGATGAAGGATGTCATTAATAATACTTTTCCTCATTTCAAATCCTAAAAGTGTATAGATTATAATATTTGGCACGTTTTGCAGAGATTAATTAAATGAGATAAACATAAATATGATTACAATTTTGCTCAAATTCAACTAGAAGTGTTGTTAGGTAATGTAGAGTCAAACCCAACTTGTACAATAGAACAAAACACTACCTGGCACTGTACCATGCCTGGCACTATGTCAGTGCTTCTCTCCTATTCACAGTTTTCAAAGGCTAATTATTTCAGGAGTGGGGTTCCAAGTCCTTCTCCTAAACTTATAGCACCCATTGTTCCCAGGCAGTCTCCCATCCAAAGACTAACCAGGTCTGACTCTGCTTAGCTTCTGAGATCATGTAGGATTGGACACCCTGGTGGTATGGCTGTAGACTCAGCTGGAATTAGTCTCCATAAATTATTTCTGTTGATTCACTCTTTTTGCAGCATCTCCTACATAAAATTCTTCCGTTAGTCAATAAAACACATTTTTATTCCTCAATTTTAAAAAACAAGCTTTCCATATGTTCTCACATAGCTATCTCTGCATTAGACAGAAAACTTAACATTTTTTAAATACTAAAGGGACTTTTTCACCCTCTCCATCCACTCTAGATTTCTGTCCCATTGCAAAAATGAAATGGCTTTCATTATTATATATCATCCATGAATCTATTCACTGACAAAATTAATACTGTTTTTACTGAGCCTATTAAATTTATTTAGGAATGTGACACAGTTTGACCAGTCTCTTCTAATTAATACTATCTTCTACTTGATTTTGTTGAAAATGCTTTCTCTTGTTATTCTTACTAAGTGATCCTTCTTGGTTTCCGTGAATGTTTCCTTTTCCCTTCCTTTCTATACCCAGTCCCTCTTCCTTCTGCTTTCATATAACAACTTCACTTATGTCTCTATAGTTAATTGTGAACTTCATCAAGACTCAATTGCCCCTAATTAGACTCATTGCTCAAATACTTCCAGAGGGGAAGAAGATGACCCAAATGAGTGGAGAGTGAGTGTACACATATACCTTGAGGGAAGAGTTGAAATTATAGCCCACACAGGCATCTACTCCTCAGTTTCCTTTGGTATATGACATGTGAAAATGCCAAGCACTATTCCTGGATCACCTAATTTATTAAGAAAAGCTCAATTATTTTTATGTTATGTGTTGTGATATTAAATAATCCATTTACTGTTAAAATCTGCTTGGGAGCTAAAAAATACACTACCTATGTTTCTAACTTGCTAATTTGCACTCTCTGATATTAACAAATGATTTTTCATGAATTTACACTATCCTGACCTATGTCCTTAGGTACAGAATCAGAATTTCAAATTGGAATTTCCATTTTTTTTAATTACACAGGAACCTCAAGTTCAACATAGCTAGCATTGAGATATATAGAATGTGGCAAGTCCAGTTTCTCTCTTTCCAAAATCTGCATAAGGGCATATGGGAAATATTTCACATCCATCACCTCATTTTCATGTCAATGATAGAGTCAATAGTTAAATTCAGATCCTTGAATGACTTATATGCAACTAGGTCATTTCAGTGTGTTGACCAATCCATACATATTAACAAGTAATAGTAGATGTAGTAGAATAACAATAGGCAATACCTTATTTTTCTATTACTGCATCAGGCATTGTAGTAAAAATTAAAGAATCTTCACAACAGAAAAGGTACTATCACTATCCTCAACTTATAGAAGAAACATAGGACCAAATAACCCATGGACAGTAATCTTAGTAGCAAATGGATAAATTTAGGATCCACATTAACATATGACTAAGAGCTTTGTGAGCTATACTCAGCTGGCATTCCAACCCATACCAAATAGAAGTTGTTGAATCTGAGGTTCAAGATGTTTTGAATAATTTTAATAAGAAATTAATCATAAGTAATACTTCCCTACCAGAATGTCCCTGTAAAATCATGATATTTTAGAACATGGTGTATTAGTTACTCTCCATTTATGGGAACATCTGCAATTATGGTATGTCCAGCCTCTCTCCCTCCTTCAAGTCAGGAAACCTCTGCTTCCCATTGGGTGACTGTCTCCCATTCCAGAGTTTGTGGTGAAGTGAGTGATAGGAATGAGTATTAGTTTACTAATTTGCAGAGAAAAAAATGGTGCTACCAAGATTTTACTGTGAGTGTACAGAGAATGGGGGACTTGTTCAAAGGGTACAGAGTCTCTGTTAGACAAAACAAGTAAATTTTTGAGATCTACTGCACAACATGGTGACTACAGTTAACAATAATATAATATATATTTCAAAATCTGAGTCATTTTTAAATATTGATGCCACAAAAAATGACAAGGGAGATGATATATTAACTAGCTTAGTTTAATCACTACATTATATATGTTGTGTTATACTACATAAATATCTACTATTACTTGACAATTCAAAATAAATAATTTTAAATGTGGGAAGAGGCATACCCTATTCCCTGAGATTCCTAGTTATAAGAATGGCATGGGTTTAAAGCCTATCTATAAACTTCAAATGCACTGTTCACAGTTATGTGGAAAAAATCCCATCAAGGATCAAAGTTAACACAGAGGAGAACAAGTATGACAGAATGAGAGGAGGAAACAAATTTCTTATATTATTTGAAGTCACATTTTTAGCCATGCTTACAACCAGGAAACCCCTTTTCCTTCAGGCTATGTTGTTTTGCTTTTTAAATTAGTTCAGGCTGGAATTCTGTCAGGTTCAGATGAAAGAGGCCTGAAAAATATACCCTTGCAAAGTAGGGATCTTTGGCAATTGGGCATCAAATAGGTTGACTTATTTTATATTGCTGTACAAATTAATCAGTTTTGGATTACCAGACACTGCTAACATTCAGTGCATCTCCTGAAACCATTATAAGGCATATTTTTCCCAAATATTTCCCTATATGCAATTTCTTAGGTGGAAGGAGGAGTGGAGCAGGAAGAGGTGGTGGATAATTTTTACTAATAACATAAGAACAATTTAAAATCCTCAACTCATTTTTCTACCAGGCTTTACCAACATATCCAGTTTAATATGTGAAACAAAATGAGCATGAATAAACAATTCACAAAGGAGAAATTATTCTAATTTCTTATACTGTATATGCAAAAGAAACAAAGTTGCCATTTTTCAGGTATGGAAACTTATAAAAAAAATATGTACTAATCCTAATGGTGGTCAAAAAATATATTCTAGCTCCACTCCTTTGGGGTACATGGTTATACTTCTTTTGTAATTTATGTTGGGGGAAGCTATGTGACTTGCTATAACTAATAGGTTCATTTATGAACCACAACACTTTATGTTATTGTTGTTATGCACCATCAAGTTGGTGTCCAACGCATAGAGACCCTATATACAACAATTGTTGTGCTTCTCTGCTATTAATTGTTGTTGTTGTTGTTAGGTGCTGTCGAGTTGGTATCTGACTCATAGCGATCCTCTTAGGGTTTTCAATGGCTGACTGTTTCAGGATTGCCTTGGGAGTGGATTGCCAGGTCCTTCTCCCACTGCTATTAATAGGGCTTTCAATAGCTGATTGTTTTTTAGGAGTGGATTGCTGAGTTCTTCTCTCAAGCCTATAGCACCTGGTGTTCCCAGGTAGTCTCCCATCCAAGTACTAACCAAACCCAGCCCTGCTTAGCTTCCCAGATCTGACCGATCAGACACCATAGTGGCATGGCTGCAGACAATACTTTCACTTTATAGCTGATGAAAAATCCTCTAGATCTCTCCTGGATGGGATTCCAGAGAAGGATAATACAAAGCATAGTGTCTGCTCAGCCTACAAAAGACAAGCTTTGAACAAGATATAAACTCAAGTTGTTTTATATCACTAGTTTCAGAGGTTGCTTGTTACTATGGACAACACACCCTGCCCTGACTAAAACAAAATTTAAAAAAAATAGTTGGACACCCTGGAGCATGCCCATAATCACACCTATTCAGGAGGTAGAGGCAGAAGTATTGGAAGTTTGAGGCCAGAGGAAGCCTGCTCAACTTAGCAAGACTCTGTCTCAAAATGAAAAATAAGAGCTGGGTGCGGTGGGGCATGCCTGTAATCCCAGTGGCTCGGGAGGCGGAGGCGGGAGGATCGCAAGTTCGCAAGTTCGAGACCAGAGGCAATCTGCGGAATTTAGCAAGACCCTGTCTGAAAAAGTGAAAAATGGGCTGGGGGTTCAGCTTAGTGGTCCAGCACTTGTAGAGCATGCAAGCGTGAGGCCTTGGGTCCAACCCCCCAGTACCACACACACACACACACACACAAAAAAAAAAAAAAAAAAGAAAAAGAAAGAAAGAAAGAAAGAAAAGAAAAGAAAACAGAAAGAAAAGAAAAGAAAGAAAAAAGAAGGGGCCGAAGGTGGAGCACTTGCCTAGCAGGTGTGAGGCCCTGGATTCAACCCCATGATACGGAAACAAACAAATGAACAAAAAGGCAAAAAGTATTAGCTGCCTATTTTGACAAGGTAAATTAAAATTATCTACTTACATATACTTATAGAGGCAGTATCAAGTGAGGGAAGCTTTTCAGAGAAAATTTGACAAGATGACCTAAAATGTCATTAAATTATTTGTTTTTCTCCTGGCCATAGGTTCTAATATAAAGCTGAAAAGGGATAAAAAGAAAAGATAGCCAAAGTTTTATTTTCTAGGAAGTTCAAAGACAGATTTGTTTTAAAAGTTCTAATATACTATAAATTAAGAGAAGCCACTCTAAGTATTGATTTTGAATCCAATCCCCATCTCATGTTGGCTCTTGTTGCTTATCTTTACCATGATTCCATTTTCCCATCTAAAAAATGGAGCCCAAAATACCAAAATGAGTCAGATAGAATAAATTTTTAGTTAATATCAGCTTTAGTATGATTATCATTGGGTGTGACCTTTCATTCTGTTCCCCACCTTGTCCAAGTCTACATGAGCTGTCCTAATTCATATGTCATCACAGATGTTTCATTAATATTAGTATATCATTACAATTTTCTTTTAATTCTAGTCAGTCATGTATTGAACAAAGCAGAATATTGCTGAGAGCATTTTCAAATAAAATAGTCCTTTCCTCTATGTTCAAGTTTGGGACTAAATAACATCCAAACATTATCTTTATTACTAACAAAAGTGATTGGAGATTATGACTTGGCCATAGTGAATTTGTTAAATCTTCAACCTTGAAATGGACAGATTTGTCTTCTCCCCCTCGGGTTATAGTGATAGCCAGGAAGGTAGAAACCCATGGGGCAGGGTGCTTCTCAAATGGCAACGAGTCAACAAGAATACACTTCTTCTGCTGTCAGATACAAGAAAAAAAGAGAAAAGGTCTGTAGCAATTATATTTAACCATTTTTCAAGTCATCAATCCAAGGAAGTTGAACATCAGAGCTGGATAGAGAATGTCTGTGATCCTAGTGGAAGTTCTTACACAGTTATTGCTGAGTCCTGACACAAGCATCTCATTTAAACACCTGGATGAGTTTTGAGTTTCTTCAGCATCTGTAGCCTCGGAATTTTTTTTTTCCTAGGATGCATGTAGTTTCTCATTGACAAGAAATCCAGAGAGTTAAAAGATGTTCATGATCATCAAGGCATGCATGTTTGTTTCTGAAATTGGTCTTTTTCTTCTCTGCCTTATGAAGGACTCTCACCATTTGGAGGCTTTCAGTGACTAATTTACTTTACATTTTCTTCATCTCTAATCTCACAATATCTTTCAATCTCTCCTCACCCTCTCTTTCCAGGCCTGGGCATTTGCTTTTCAAACACCATTTTTGTATCTCTGGGGTTAGCACATGAATCCAATGAGTTCTGTATGCTCAAAATAATCCATAATTGTTCACCTTCATTCCCCTGGATTAGATAATCCCATCAAAACACTAACACATCCTGGCCTGAACTTAATCTTCTGCTTGGCTTTTCTTTAGTATGTTTCTATTTGTTTGCATCTTCCTTTAAAGTTCCAAATATCTCATTTTTTGAGAACGTTCTCTCAAGAGACATTTCCTTGATAGTTTTCCATTATTGATAGCTTTGTCACCTCTAGCTCATTCAGCAATTCCTTCAAGAGTTTACATTGCCCTTTCCTCCTCCAATCTGTTCAGATTTTCTGTAACTATTTAGCGTAACTATTGGATCTTCAAGAAACAGTTCACCACTTGCTCCTTCTATATGCTTTGTTGAAGAGGACAAGTCAATACATTATAAGACCAACATTGTCCTGGAGGCTGGGGATGGAGACAAATGACAATAGTTGTGCAGGCCAGCCCTGAATCTTCCTAAACTTCTTGTGGCCTCACTCCTCCATCAAATGTCTAATCCAAACCAGGAAGAGATCCTCTATCACATATCAAAGGAAGAGAGTAATTTTTAAACTCATTAGTTTGAGCCTTAGAACATTTCACTAGATCAACAGATGGTAGGCAATATTAGATCAATGCACTAATATATCTAATGTACACTCCATAAACATAATAGGATTAGCAATTATAGGAGCTTAGTGTATTTTGTGTTTTTCATTTTATTCTTTTAGAGGTACTCTATTGGTTTGCAAAATCTAGGGCCTTTAGATTTCAAGAATAATAAAGGAAACTGTGATTTATTATAGTAGTTTAAATTAAATTCTTTTAGGAGGCAAATATAATAAATTGGCTTGATTCATTGAAATCAGGTAGTAAATTCATTATGTTAATACCTATTTTTGAATGTCTTAAATTTTTTTGTTTACCTTTCATTTATTTTTTGAGTCTCCCTCAGGCAGCTTCTGACCTTGTACTTGTGATCCCCTGCCTCCACCTCCGGAGTTGCTGCAATTACAGGCATGTGCCACCATCCCCAGCAGAACATCTGAAATATTTTATGATAAAAATAGTAAGTTATTTTTTAAAATTCCAAACTTGAGTCCCATCAAGCACCAAAATAATAGGTTTTACAGAGCTAATAGTACCTGCTATGGTTTGAGAATGTTCTCTGTATATTAGAACCTTAATTCCTCAGTGTTGGGAAATAGATCTAATGGAGGAGTTTGGGTCAAGGGAGCAATACCGTTAGTGAATAATTAATGCCTTTCTCACAGAGTTGGATTAATCCTCAGGGTAGGGAGTTCTGGCCCTCAGGAGACTGAATTAGTTACCTGGAGAGCAGGTTATTATAAAGTGAGTTTGTCCCTTGGGCTTTACCTCTTTCACATGCATCCACTTGCCCTTCGGTTTTATGCCCTAAGTTGAAATAGTATGAGACCCTCATCAGAAACTGAGCAGATCTTGGACTTCCAGCCTCCAGAATCATAAACTAAATAAGTTGTTGTTAGGTGCCCTCAAGTTGGGTCCAACTCAAAGCAACCCTATGTACAACAGAAGGAAACACCTCACCATGGTGCCATGCTGGGCACTAGTGTCAGTGCTTCTCTGCTGTTCATAGGGTTTTCTGTGGCTGATTGTTTTCAGGATTGTTTTGGAAGTGGGCTGCCAGGTCCTTCTCCCATTTTTGCAGTACTGATGATGGAACCCAGAGCCTCAGAGCACATTGAGTAAGCACTGTACCAACTGAGCTAAACCCCAGACCAAGCTAAATAAAAGTCTCTTTCATAAATTACCCTGTCTCATATATTCTTTTATAGCAACAGACAAGGGACTAACACAATATCCTTTTCCTCTCCCTAGTTCAGAAACAATGGAGAAATAGGCACAGAAATCAAATGAAGATCATGTCATCTTCATTACCTGTGAAAGGTTGGAGAACATTATTTAGCTCACTGGCCTAGTGGCCTTGCCAGCCCTGATCTCAGAATTAATTCACTCATCAAGGCACTGGCACAGTAGGAACTCCCAGAAACCAAGACTCCCCCAAAACAGAGGCAGTCAGATCCAGGCAAACCCTCTCTTGTAGGTGGGCAGATATGGAAAATAGGGGCATAAGTCACTAAAATGACTGGAGAAAAGCAAGATGGGGCTCTATGAAGTACTTGACATGTTCTATTTCTTTATTTTATTTTTATTTTTGGGATAGAGCCTTGCTTTGTAGCCCAGGCTGGCTTCAAATTCACAATCCTTTTGCCTCAACCTCTCAAGTGCTGGGATTACAGGCATGTGCCACCCAGCCTAGCTAAATACTCTATTTCTTTATCTGTGGTGACTTTTTAAGTTCTATTATTCATGTAAGATTTGTATGTTTTTACTATATGTATAAGTCTGGTAGCCAAACTAGATGACTAATGCAATAAAAATTGATTTTCTCTACAATACTGAAGGCTGAAAGTCTAAGATCAAGCTGTCAGCAGATTTGGCTTCTCAGGCCTCTGGCTAACTTCTTACTTTGTCCTCATGTAGTACTTTTTCCTGTTGATTCACAGCCCCAGGGTCTCTTCCTTTTATAAGAACACCAGTCATATTGAATTACGGCCTCACCCTATGGGACTTCATTAATTGTAATTACCTCTCTAAAGGGGATAGGGTTTAGCTGAGTTGGTAGAGTGCTGCTCTGAGCTCTCTGAGGCCCTAGGTTCACTCCCCAGCACTGCAAAAATGGGAGAAGGACATGGCAGCCCACTCTCAAAACAATCCCAAAACAATCAGCCATTAAAAACCCTATGAATACTAGAGAAGCATAGACATAGTGCCAGTCGTGGTACACAGTGTCAGGGAGTATTTCATATTGTTGCACATAGGGTCACTATGAGTGAGTCAGACCCAACTTCATCACACCTAACAACAACCACCTCTTTAAAGGACCCATCTTCAAATACAGTCTGTATTGGGGATTAGGACTTCAACATATGAATGAATGGGTAGTTCAGCCCATAACACCATTTATATGATATACTTCAATAGCAAATTAGAGGCAGCACACACCTCTAATCCCAGCGATTTAGGAGAATGAGGCAGAAGGATCTCAAGTTCAAGGGCAGAGGCAATCTGCATAACTTAGCAAGACCTTGTCTCTGTATTAAAGAGAAAAAAAGTCAAATGACCATATAATGGGAACACTTTGAACAAAGAGATTGAATTCACTGCATGATGACTCTAAGATACCTTCTTTACTAAGGGGCAAAAAAAATATTTCATAGGGAAAAGAGTACAAGAGAACTGATAGGCTGTGGCAAAGAAAGGAAACAGGAAAGGGACACAAGGTTTGTGGGAGGTTGAAATCTAGAAATAAAGACTAGCTTTTTCTGATTTACAACTGGAAACTAATTTGGAAGAAGCCATATCCCCTTGTCCTGGGACATGTTGGTGCTCTTCCAATGATAGAAAAAAGAGGGAGAAGAAAGGTAGAAAGTAGGTATGGGAGAGATGGGGGCAGATGGGACAGAGTAGTGGTAAGGAGGTAAGAAAGAAAGAGAGAGAGGGAGGGTGGAAGAAGAGAGGAAGAGAGGGATAGAAGAGAGAGTGATTAAAGAGGCAAATACATGGCTAATGATTAAGTAAATGAGCTCTGAAGGATGACAGCCTGAATTTATGTCCCTGCTCAGCCATTTAAGTTATGTGACAATGGAGAAATCACTTAATTTCTATATGCCTCAGTTTCTGGAGAAATCACTTAATTTCTATATGCCTCAGTTTCTTAATCTGTCAAATGAAGTCAAGAATAGTGCCTACATCATATGAGAATTTACAGAAGCAAATAAGCCAGTGTATGTACACCGTGGCATATGTTTAGGCAAGTGTTATGTAAATATCTTCTATTATTACCACTCATGTTTAACATATATATTTAAGATCCAAGATGTAAACAAGAAATGAGGACTTGCTTCTGTGAAGGTCTGGTGAATGTACCCAGTTTAGGAAATAGTCTCTTTCTTCTTCTCATGCTTGTTTCACCGACTCAGCTTAGGTATGTATAGTCACGGCCAACTCTGAACATCGCATCTTTAGACAGATTGCAACATTTAGCTATACTGAGGTGACCCAGATGTAGACTGTAGTTCTTTTGTGATTTTATTTAACCCTGTTATCGGCCAACATAGACCTAATTTCTCATCTAGGAAATGTTGATATTCTGCCTTCCCATGATAAGGCTAAACAAGAAGTCTGCAGTCCTCAAATGTAATTTTTCTACATGGATTATCTTACTTGCTTTTTTCATTGAAGAAGTCCAAAAAAAAAATCCAGCAAAGACCTTTTTATTCCCCTTTACTTCACTATGCTTCAGGTTGATAGACCACACTAATCCCTAAGGAGGATCATTTTTGAAATGTGAGAGTTCAGGTGTTTTGCTTCCTTTTACATGGGCACTTTTTTTCTTTCCAGTGCCTGTCTCCAGAGACACCACCACACAGAAATCAAGAGCTGAAAAACCACAGGTAATGTCTACTGTGTGTCTTTATTAAAAGTTGTTAAAAACTAATTGCATTGTATTACCCACTTACACACATCACAGATAGTATTATTACCATGAGTCTAAGGAATGTTTCCCTGGCACAGATTTTTAATAGGTTTTTAAAAGAATACGGCTCTAGAGGAGATGCCAAATTTGTGGCTTCATCCAGTGAACTTGGGGATAGGATGTGGTTTAACAATTATGGGGGTTGCAGTGAGTCAGCCATGGAGACAAATGTTTCCATGGTGACCCTCCCCATTCATTCAGTGTGAAGCCCCCATATGCCCATGGGGATTAATGGCATGGCATTAACACTGATAATCAGAAGGAAGGGAGCTGGATGAGAGTGGGGCAATCCAACCCTGACATTTAGGATGAAATAGGGAGGAATTTAGGCAATGTGTTGAGAAAGAAAATATTGAACTACAGGGAGAAGAAATCCATTTCTTCTCTCCTTTATAGAATAATGCTCCTGCTGCTGACAGCCTTCTATAGTCTCCCCTCTGGGAATGCTCTTAGTATTACAACAGAGTGGGGATGGGAAAAAAAAAATAACCCAAAGAAGTGATTCGCTTAAGGTCAGAAGAACCAGGATGAGAGAACATAGAAGGCACACAGGTTTAAACTCTATTCTGTTGTTTTATTTGTTTATTTAAAAACCATAAAATTTTCCTTAGGAAAATCTTTTTCTATAGCTTCATGGTACCACATTTGTCCCTTCAGGGAAAAAATACATTCTTTGCATTGCACTAATAGCAACATTTTATCTTAGTGTACTGAATTGCGGAACATTGTACAAGTTGATAAAGTGAAACATTAGGAGCCTACAGTCTGATTCAGGTGCCAGCCTATGTAAAACTATAGACACAAAAAGAGACTACTACACTCTCTCAGAGCAAGGCACAGACACTCACTAGTTCACAGAGGACTGTGATTTGTCATTTACTTTGCATGACTATCTCCTTTATTAAATTTCAAGATTCTATGGAGCATAAACTTCATGTTATTCATTTTTGTCATTGCCAGTTCTACTACTTAGACACACACACACAAATATGCACACACACAAATATGCGCACAAATATATCTATACATACACTGACCCAGCATTCTGCTTTGTATATCACACAGCACATTACTACACGTCTATTAAATAAGTAGATTTGATTGGCAGGGTAAAACATTCAATGAGGCAATTAAGCCCTTGTATATGACGTTTAGAAATCCATAGAGTCAAATTATAGTGGTTTATAAAACTATGTAACACTGATTTGTTCCTTTAAATGATTATACAAGTAGACTTGACATAAATACAATAAAGCCTGAGAAGCAGTAAATGAAAGGGGAAAAAAAAGGTTTTAAGAAAATCAAGATACTCTCAAAGCAGCTGGACTATTCAGATTGATTAAATGATGTCTGCAGAATGTGGATGCCTGGACCTACCATGGCACTTCTTAATCCATCAAATATTTATTGAACACCTAGTTTAACAGCTATTTTCTTTGTGCCAAGCATCATCCCAAGTGTTTATGCAGATTAATTTATTTAATCTTCTCTAAGAGGTAAACACTTTTACTAAAATACCTATTTTTCAGACAAGTAAACAGAAGTAACTTAATAACTTGCCTAAATTCACATAGACAGTAGGGAATGGAATTGTAAGTTGAACCAAGCAGTCTAGTTTCAGATCACAAGTTCCCAACTATGCAATCATGCTAATCCCTGGGCTAGGAACTGGGGATAGGACAATATTCAAGGGGTGAATACATCTTCTCTGTTTTCACAAAGCTTGAAGTTTGAAGGGAAGACATATTGAAAACAATCAATTACAATCATAAGTGGCAATTGCTTTAAGAAATGAGGAAGAAATCTAGTGACAGGTCAATGCAAAAATCCTAATCTAATGAAGCTAGTCATAATCAGGAAAAGATATAGATAGCAAAAGAGGTGAGTGTCATTTTCCTACTGACTTGGTTTTTTAATGCCCTTTGGTAATGAGTAAGGAATGCTTCAGCCAGAGATGTTGAGTCATATTCAGGAGAGAAACTTTCCAAATGGTTCCTAAGGTCAGAATGTGAACTTTGAGAAACACACCTCTGGGAGGTGTGTCCCATGGCAGAAAGTTAGTGTGAAGTAGTCAGGGACTATCACCCAGGTGGAACCAGTCTGTCAGGACAGACTTTTGAAGGAACAATATTTCCATCAAGCCAAAAGTGTAGACATGGACATTCTATAGAATAGGGCCATCAATAGCAGATAGTGTTAAACTATATTAGGGTTAGTGTGAGCACTACAAATATAAGAAACTTAGAGAGGACAGGTGCATATTAAGTAAGTCCTTCCAAAAGTCAGTCCAAATGTTGTTGTTGTTGTTGTTGTTGTTAGGTGCAGTCAAGTTGGGCCCAACACATAGTGACCCTCATATGATTTTCAATGGTTGATTATTTCAAGATTGCTTTTGGAGTGGATTGCCACATTCTTCTCCTGCTTTTGTGCTGCTGGGGTTGGAACCTGGGTCTTCAGAGTATGCAGAGGAACAGTCTACCAACTGAGCTAAACCCTAGCCCAGCCCAAATCTTAGTCATCCATTAAATATTTTTATATTTAAATATTTTTATATATGGCTACAATGTTTAAAACATCTTGAAGAGTTTATATACTAAGGTCTATACAACAACAACAACATGGTAAGATAGGGAGGCAGAATGATGATGCTGATGATGTAGGAAGTTCACACTTTCTCTCTGAAGGTTCAATATTTGAGTCTGCTGTAATAAATTGACAGTAGATTAGTAGGAGGAAAACTTTAACAAATTTATTTGGTCACAGTTTTATGTGACATAGGAGCCTTCATATTAATTATCCAAAGACCCAGAGGGAACCATCCATTTTTATGGATAGGTTTGATGAATCAGGGACATCCATATAGAAATGTGATTAGGCAAAAATTATTACCTAATAGTAATAAACTGGAGGTGGAAATCCAGCAAGGCCTGGCTGTTCAGATTCTTCTCTGTGTAGCATTCCTTCCTTCTGGGAATAGGGCAGGACCCATTCTGTAATGGGGCGTCTTATGACTTTAATCAAATAAAGTAGATCAAGAACTTCTTTATGACCAACTCTTAGCCAGAAAGGCAAGGGAAAGGTAGACTAATATATTGAGGTTTTGTGGCTAGCTTTAAAGAAGAAAGATTTCTGGTTTCTATAATCCTCCTTGGGGGAAACGGGAATTCTAGGTTTTGTTTTGTTTTGTGCTATGTTGTTTTAACATATGGTCTTGCAATGTCGCTGGGCCTGCCTAGAATTCACTATGTAGTGGAGGCAGGCCTTGAACTATTTTCCTGCCTCCACCTCCTCAGTGCTGGGATTACAAACGTGTGCTACCATGCCCAGTCTGGGACTTGTAGTTTCTACACCTTGCATCTGGGGTTGAGGTTTACCTCAGTTGGTAGAGTACTTGCTCTGTACACTCTGGGTTCCATCCTCAGCACCCCAGAAACAGGAGAAGGACCTGACAGCCCACTCCTGAACCAATCAGCCATCAAAAACCTTGTGAATAGCAGAGAAGCACTGACAATAGTGCCAGGCATGGCACAGTGTCAAGTAGTGTATCATTTTCTTGTACATAGGGCCGCTATGAGCTGGCAACAACAACATAGCTTGCCTCTGAAAAGAAGAGGGAATAAGACATAGGAGAGCAGGAAAAGTCAGAGAGAAATTTTGTTTTAAGGTTCTCATTTTGGGATATCATTTCTTGAGCCCCAAGATTCTTATCTTCATGAAAGTTATGACATGACAGAGCTGGGCTTAGAACCCAAGGCCAAATCATTCCAAAGCCAGTTTTTACAGTAATTATTGTTTATTTCCAAAATGCTTGCTGGGTTTTGCAAATGAGGCAAAGTGAATGTCAGTTCACAGCAGGAACTAATGACTCACTGGATCTGAATGGAGAGCTTGACCTAGGATCTGCACATAATTACCAGAAGAAATTTGTCACTTAATGCCACTGATGTCCCTATATAAAGAATGATAATCAAATCTACAGGGAAACACTGGGGAAAATGCAAGGCTTTTTTCCCCCCTTCAAACTTTTTAAGAATTTTGGATTAGTTGATTAGCTTCTTTCATTTAACTTTAATTATGGCAGGATATATAGAGGCAGGGCAAAGGGGAGGCCAGCAGAAAAGCAAAAACTGGGAAGATGTTTATTCAGGGAAATAGGTTAATAGGAGAATCAAGAGGATGGATATAATTATGCACATAAGGAGTTTTACAGGCTCCAGCAAAGAGTTTGCGGATGACCAACAGAAATGCTAGATGAAAAGCAAAATGTATGACCCAAAAGGCAGGTCTTTAGAAATTGTCAGAAGAGACATAGAAACACAGAAAGTGGAGAGGAGACAAGGGAAGACTTGTCTGCTCTCCTCTGCTTCCTGCCTTCCCCTCCTCCCTGCTGAGAGAGAGTGAGCCAGGGCCAGTACCATACTGGCTGAAGGCCAAAGGCAGCAACCAGGAGTAACTGTGTGGCCAAGGCAAGATAGTTAATGGGGTACAAAGTGGCTTGTAGTGTTTCATGTAAGTCAACCTCAAGGGGCTGAAGTATTTCTGATGAAAATATCATTTATTTTCAAGAAATACATGCCTGAAAAATTATTCCTAAAACATTTTAGGATAGAAAGAGCCTCATATGTGAGTGACAAATTTTAAGTTTTCTAGAATTTTCCTCCTACACTTTTGCATCTGCCCGCCCTGTGCCTTGCTTCCTTCATTCTCTTTTGACTATTTTAGTTTCATTCTTTGAGGATCAAACAGACCAAAAGATGGCATATGTGGGCATAGTGTAAGATACAAGTTGCTTCAGACTTGTTTTTGTAGAAAAGTACATTCTATACGCTCTGAATTTTACCTTTGTATTTGCTTACACTTACTTTCTGGCTTATCTGTTAGTCTAGCTTGCATCATAGATAGGATTGCTAAATATTGGAAAAGGCGAGGCTAACACCCTTTTTAAAATATGGCAATGACTAAATAAATATCTGTTCAATTCCAGGCATGAATCTACTCTACGAGTCCTTCTCTAGCATGTAGGTTTAACCTAAGGTTGTTTCACTCAAATAATGTACTTACCCTTTTGAAAATCCCAGACCTGGGAGTTTCAAGGTGAGCTTTCAAAAACTAACCAGCTCACTAAAAATGTGGGCAAAAAGGAATTTCCTTATTTTAATAAGAGGAAGTATTTGTATCACACGTAGTGACTTAGATAGTATTTTGAGGAACTATGAAGAAACAATTTCCTTCCCTGTGTGCAGACTTCTAACTACAAGGCATTGCCCTTGATCTTGGTGCTCCTGGCTAACTTACCAAGCATCTGATGTATTGTCTTTTGTCCTTTTGGCTTCCTTTTGTCATTGTCTTCACTTTTTTGGGAATTTTTTTGCAATGGTACTACTTGGTTTTAGAACCTTCTTTTTGCTTTTACCCCTTCGTACAAAATGCTGTCTTGTCTTTTCAGCGTTTCAAAAGGATTCCCCAGTGACTTGAATTTGAAGAAAGCTGCAGGGTCATAGCACCGTGGAAAGCTTAGAATGACAGAGAAATCCCTAAGCAGGGACTATTCTTTCTGAAAAGGGAAGTCTGAATATAAAAGCTGTCAACAGCTGGGACTATGCGCCAAGACAACTATCACTGAAATGCAGAGGAAATTGAAAACATAAGTAAAAAACAGCATTGCTGGAAAGGAATTGGGTGTTAAATAAGTTCCAAGGTAGAAACTTATGAATGGTCAACTTCATAGTACGTGGTTTATCACCACAAGTAGTGGTGATATCCAAGAGATATCATCCCAAAGAATGCAAGAATATAGCAAGTAGCTCCAATTCAGTCTAACTGGAGGGCTCTATATTCTTTTTCCATTCTTTTACTCTAAGTTTTTCTATTTCAATACATTAAAAATGTATCCCATGTACATACCACATAGTTGGGTGCACCAATTTTTATACAGTCCAATAGTCTTTGCCTCTTGATTGGCTATTTGGATCATTTGAATATAATCGTTGATATGGTGGCATTTCAGCCTGCAATCTTGGTTTTGTTTTCTATTTGTCACATTCATTCTTCATTTTTCTTTTGCTTCTTTGAAATTATATGAGAATTTTTTAGTATTCCATCTCATCTCCACTCTTGGTTTATTGACTGTATCTATTTCTTTTGTATTTTAGTGGTTTCTCTACGGTTTACAATATGTGTCTTTAACTTATCACAATATACTTTTCTAAGATATCAAATTACTTACCTAATTTATTAAATAAATAATAGTATTATTGAACAACACTATACTTCTTTATACATAATGTAAGAATATTATGGGCTGGGATTTAGCTCAGTTGGTAGAGCGCTGCACTGCAGTCTCTGAGGTCCCGAGTTCAATTCCCAGCATTGCAAAAAATGGGAGAAGGGCCTGGCAAGCCACTCCCAAGGCAATCCTGAAACAGTCAGCCATTGAAAACCCTATGAGGGTTGCTATGAGTCGGATACCAACTTGACAGCACCTAAAAACAACAAGAATATTATGACTATAAACTTACACCTCCCTTCATCTTGTATTATTGTTGTTCATTCACGTTTATGTTATAAATCAAACAGTGCATTGCCATTAATTAATTTTGCTTTAAATAGTGTAAGATCTTTTAAGCAAATGAAAAATAAACAAAAATAAAATAAGGAAAAGAAGAATTTGGGGGAAGATGACAAATTTCTAGAGATGGATGGTGATGATAGATGGTTATACAACAATATGAACTACTTAATTCCCCTGAACTGTACATTTAAAATGGGAAGATGGTAATGTTTTATGTTATATATACCTTGCCACAAAAAGATTTTCTATTTAATGCATATTTATCATTCCTGGCACTCTTCTTTCCTTTGTATACATTCATATGTCTACTTTATAGCATTTTTCTTCAACCTGAAGAATTTCATTTAATATTTCTTGTAGTTGAAATCTGCTGCCAATCTGCCAATCTGGGTTGATAGTTATATTTTCTTTAGGGACTTAAAAAACTTCCTTCATAATTTTCTGACTTGTATTTTTTAAAGAGTCTTTCACCTAAGTATTGGTGAAACAAGTGCAGTTTAGGACCTGTGCCTATCCTCCCATATTTCCAGAATTCTATAGTTCACATTTCTTGTCATTCTATGAAGAAAACCCATCTCACTATTTCTGTTCTATACTTCTATTTTTAGTTAACCTTAAGGAAGACTTTGTTAATAAGAAGCCAAAGCTAGACTCTAAATTTTTTATTTCTATTTCCTCAAGTATTCAGTAATTTCTCCCTAAAAGAAAATGTGTGTGTGTGTGTGTGTGTGTGTGTGTGTGTGTATACACACATTTAAAATATGGCAATGACTAAATAAATATCTTTTCAATTCCAGGCATGAATCTACTCTACGAGTCCTTCTCTAGCATGTAGGTTTAACCTAAGGTTGTTTCACTCAAATAATGTACTTACCCTTTTGAAAATCCCAGACCTGGGAGTTTCAAGATGAGCTTTCAAAAACTAACCAGCTCACTAAAAATGTGGGCAAAAAGGAATTTCCTTATTTTAATAAGAGGAAGTATTTGTATCACATGTAGTGATGTACACACACACACACACACACACACACACACACACACACACAAAATTCTTCTTGCTTAACATTGCTGATTCTTCCCCTGAATTCATATTTTGTTGTTTGTTGCCTTGGTTTCATCTATTAGTTGGTTCCTCAGTGTTGTGCCTTCACATTCTGCTTTAGTAAGATTGTCCTGCTTGTTTTTTCCCTGAATTCATCCTGCAACTTCTTTTCCTATGCATTTCCACTGTCTTCTTCTACACACAAACCACCTTCATCCATTGACCATTAGGCAAAATATTTCTATGAAGACTCAGCTCAAGTGTCATCTGTATGTACCAGCTTTCTGTTTTATCTAACCTGCCTTCCTCATGGCAAAAACCTTCCTGTCCTTTGGGGCTCCAGCAAGTCCTACATAATCCCCTGACTTTGTCCTCTTGACTCTTAAATGTACTTGTTTCTTTACCTGACCTTTATAGGCAATTTTAGATCATATACCTCATCCCCTTCCTCTTTTTATTCCATGTGTCTATCAAAGTGTCTGCATTGGAAGATACTGAATGAAACTGTGAATGATTCAGTAAATACATGAAGGAAGGAAAGAATATAAAAGTTTCCATATAGTAAGCAGTGGTGGATAATTTTAAGATGGTAACTACTTTAATAAAGAAACAATATCTTAAAATGAGGAAGTTAAGATAAAAATGTAAAGAATATATTATAAAGATAGAGTAAGAAGTGATGAAAGTTTCTACTTTAAAATTCTAAATACAAATTGGAACTTGTGTATGCATTTTTTCTACTTTTCTTGAGAATGTAGTTTGGCATGCAGTGTATAGCTAGTCAGCAGAAGAATTCCACAGATATTTGACCAAGCAGAAGGCATAAGGATGAGAAAGCTGAAGGGAAGGAATATCTTCTCTAGATGGATAAAATGTAGTAAGTGTGCTTGGTCACTTCAGGAATTGGGAGAGGAAAAGAATTTAAAATTCTAAAAATTTGAAGTCCAAGGCAGAGAATAATTTTTAAAAAATAGTCTTTTTTAAAAATCAGTAGTTTAATGATGAATAATTTTGACCAATTAAAGTTTAGACTAATTGCTATGGTGATTTTGGAGAAGAATGAGGCTAATGACTTTCTGGATGTCAACCACAATTTGAGTGCTTTTAATTTGTAATCTTTTATTTAATGGAGAAAGAATTAAAGACTCCTAAATGTATTCAAATAGCATTTTAGTTTTTTCAGCTGTATTTTTGTATAGGAATTATATTTTTACTATTCACCCTGTTTTTTTTAGAAGAAAGCCTTAGAAAGTCTCCTCAGGACTGTCAAATCATGTACTATGTCAGATTCCAAAAGTAACTTTACTTGATATTATACAAGATAAGAATCTGGCTTGATAAACTAATCTTACGATCTAAAATAAATAGCTGACAGATTTCTTGACCCAGGAAATCATTCAGATAATTCTTCTAGAAGCAATTGTCTTGCCCTTTTTTATATAATTTTTTGATTCATATCAATTTTCCCTAAGGAACTTTGAAGAAAATGTCTTAGGATTTTTTAATTCACTATAGTTTAAATGTCTGTTTCAGGTAAGTAGATACTAATCTTTCACTTTCCTACTTTTGCAGAAACAAATGGGGAAAATAATGAGTGACAATTTTTTCCTTCTTGCTTTTCTAGGTATTAATTACAATAAATATAAAATGATAGCACAACTAGCTATACATTTAGATCTACTTCAGTTTACACAATTACCTAAAAATCAATAGTTAGAAACCTAGCCAAACTATGCACATACATAAATAATTGGTGCTTATCCACACACTTGAGGTTTTTTCCTCTCATTTTCTAGTATTGATGTTGACAGAGATAGAAGTGATATCACAAAGTCGAAGGCAGCAATCACATGAACCCAAGCATACACAGCAGAGAAGTAATGAGCTGATTCTTCTAATTTTCCTCCTTGTATTTTCCCCTTTTGATTTTTTAACACCAAAGTAATGTTTGATATCAGGAAAAAATAAACCAAAATAAAAACATAAGAAGCCAGAAAATAAATAAGTAAAAATTAAAAAGCCATCAAACCAAGGTTAACTTTCTGTGCCTGCATTTCATATTCACACTGCCAATTATTTCAGGGTCACAGAACTCAGACACCAGGATTGCCTACTCCGACACCTACATTGTTTTCTCCTGCATTGTCAGGGTGGCAGATAACATGAAAACAAACGTGAAAAAATATGTATTTGCAGTGTTTATATTTACAGCTAATGGTTTACTAGCCCCACATAGGCTAAACTGTTATAAAGAAAAAAAAAAAACTCCCTTGTGATATCACCCTTTCTCGTCTCTGCAATTGGAATAATCTAACATGAAATACCACTAATTCTGAAGTTTTTTGTTGATATATTTTGGACTGATTTAAGATCATTGACTTTTTTCTGTCTAACTCAAGGGGATCGATCTTTGGAGTAAACTTAACTCAAGAGAAACACACATAGTCAAGTATCAAGTTCAATACAATTGTGATCACTTCTTGTTAGATGCCATCAAGTCATGTCCAACTCATAGTGACCCTCATAGGTTTGTCAATGATTGATGGTCTTGAGATTGTTTCAGGAGTGGGCTGCCACATCCACTAAAGATCATTAAACTTCACAAGTATTATGTAAATAATGATGCATGTTATTTACAGTTCTATTACTATAAATTATATATGATTTTCTGTGTTTTTATTACAGATATTCATATACTATTTCCTCAATCAATATTAGAGGCAAATATACAAATTTGAGGAGAGATATTATGCCCCTCTCCAGTTGTTGTTACTAGATGCTGTCCAGTCATATCTGACTCATAGTGACCCTCAAAGGTTTTTCAACGGTTGATTGTTTTTTGGGAGTGGGTTGCCGGGTCCTTCTCCTAAGCCAACAGCACCTGGTGTTCCTAGGCGGTCTCCCGGTCTCCCATCTAAGTACTAACCAGGTCCTACCCTGCTTAGCTTCCAAGATCTGATGGGATCAGTCACCATAGTGGTACAGCTGCAGGTCCCCTCTCCAGCAGAAGTCAGTTACCAGAGCAATATCACATTTAAGTGATACCTGTGGTATTTTTTACCATAGCATTTCAGGATACAGTGTATTTTCAAAATATTTTTCTGTAACCATTCCAATAATTCTTAAAAATCATACCATGGTACTTAAATGATAATTTTATAATATTTACAAACAGAGGATTTTAAAGATTTTACAGACAAATATCTTTCTTTGACATTGGAGAAAAAAAGGCCTGGAGAGATGAACTGCCCAAAGTCAAACCTTGTGTTCTTGAAGGAGCCAGAACTAGAAAACAAAGACTTCCCATATGAAATAATATTTTAGCAGCACTAAATTCCATTGAAGTATCAGAACATTTTCATTGTCCTTTAAAATTCTCATTTTTCCCCAGCAGTTTATGTTGGTAAAAGCAATCCTTAATGGATTATTTTCTCACCCACTCTCTGAAATACAAGCTTTTATTTTCAAACTTCAGGGTTTTATTTTTTAATTAAAAAGATACTTTCTTTTGAAGATGTATGAGTTTTATATATGATGAAAGAATAATTTAGAATTTAGAAATTTAAAAGTGTCAGTTTATATATCATCTGAATATCCACTTGTCATTCAAGATATTCATTCAAGGATTAAGGGGTCCTGTTCATTATACAATGTCAATAGTTCACATGCATTAATAGAATATTTATTTCTAGTTTGTTTTTATTTCCTTTTTAAAAATCTCACTTGGTATTTGGTAGCAAAAACAGGCTAAAAACTCACTTGGGGAGAAGAATCTTTAATGACTAATTTCTTTGAATGATTTTATAGACTGCTGAATAAAGGTCCTAAATATGTATTTCTATCAACTGAATCAAACTGGTTGACCTCATTTGGGGGGTAATGTGAACATCTTAAACACTGTTTGATTTTGGAAAAGAGTATTTTGTTGGTTATAGAAGACTTCTCTGTCTACTGGTTTATAAAACACTAAGCAAACATTAATGGAAGTTGTTAAGAGTATTGCCTGTAACTTTTTTTTTTTTTTGCTACAAAGTATAAAGTTTTTTATTTTAAACACATTTATATTTGTAAGTGCCTCACCATTTACTGAGTCACTAATTAGTCTAAAAAGACTACATATTTAAGAGATCAAGCCATAGGAGGTCAACAAAGGCATCAAAACCCCTCAATTAACAAATATATAGCCTGTAGCCGTAGCCCTGTGGCATCTGATCACGTCGGATCTCGGAAGCTAAGCAGGGTCGGGCCTGGTTAGTACCTGGATGGGAGACTGCCTGAGAACACCAGAAGCTGTAGGCTTGGGAGAAGGACCTGGCAACCCCCTCTGAAAAATCAATCTGCCATTGAAAACCCTATGAACAGCAGAGAAGCACTGGCAATAGTGTTTCTCCTGTTGTACGGAGGGTTGCTATGAATCGGATACAGACTCAATGGCACCTAACAACAACAACAACAACACACACACACACACACACACACAAATATATATAGATATATATTTGTGTTTATATATATATTTGTGTATATATATATATATACACACATGTATTGGTTTTACAGTATAATCCAGTTTAATTGAGCCGGGCGTGTTGGCGCACGCCTGTAATCCCAGAGGCTTGGGAGGCGGAGACAGGAGGATCGCAAATTAGAGACCAGAGGCAGTCTGCATAACTTAGTGAGACCCTGTCTCAAAAAATATAATAATAATAATAATAATAATAATAATAATAATAATATAATAAAATAATTGGGCTGGGGGTGCTGCTCAGTGGTCCAGCACTTGCAGAGCATGCAAGCGCAAGGCCCTGGCTCCAAACCCCAGTACCGGAAAAAAAAAATGTCCAATTTAATTGATATACTCTTGTAGATTAAGCAGTGAATCACACATACATACAAGACAGAACCAGCACAACTAACCTGATTTTCTATACTGAGAGAGATGTGTAAGGGATTGTTTTAAACTGAATAATTGTAACTCCTTCCATTACACAGAGTGTGCTCAGCTGTTGCTCAGTGACAGTAACTGCTCTCCATGGGATACAGTTCTGTATGTAGACCTCTAGTCTAACAGTTATAACGATGGTATTTTTTAATCATGATCACAAAGCATTTAATTGCATAGAGCAATTTAGAAAACAGATCATAATCTAAGACAGATAACACTGATGTGGAAAGCATAGAGGGTATGCAAACAACAAAATAATAAGCAATGAATAATTACAGAGATAAAACTTCATAGTTGCACTGTATTTTTGTTCAGAATAAATAAATGCACTTTGTACAAATCACCTGTGATTGCTAAATGCTTTAAAGGGCCATCAGGTGCTACTATTTTCTCTCTGAGCTTTCATTACTCTGGGGATCATGAGTGCTTACCACCACATCACAAGATAAAAGGTTGTGGGGAATATAGTGAGAAATAAGTAAGTTCAAAGAGTCATTGCTGTATAACATCACTTGAGTGAATTGCTACTTCTAATAATAAAAATTATTTAATGCTCCTTTCCTACATTTTATTGTTCAGGAAAATCACTTGCAAATATATCTGAAATAGCATTCTGTCACATTGTTTCAAAGCAAAGCAACAAGGGCATAAAGCTGATCAGCTAACCAGAGTTCTCACCTTTTGGAATCTTGCTTCCTGATTTTATATTAGTTCCTGAAAATCAGAAATGTTATCTCCAATATTGATAACTGACTGTCCTTGTTAGGTGCTCTGGAGTCAGATCCAACTGATTAAGTTATTATAAAATTCTTTTATTAACTTTTGTAGTTGTAAAAATGAAGTATGTTTTCAAAAAAGTAAAAAGAAAATCTAGTTAACGTTGCTATGTCAGTATAGGTCAGCAGGAAAAATAAACATTGTAATAAATTTATCTCTGATACTAAGAAGAAATTCTAGTCCAAGCTTTAATATACTTCCTATGTTTTCACTCAATGCTTCTTTTACTGCTGCTCTTAATTCTTTTCCACATTTCATATTAGAGAACTGATACAGCCTTTAAAACTTCATTAGCAAGATCAAATCAAATACCCATTGATTTCTTCTCAAAGGCACTCTAACCCATCAGATACCCCAGTAATTTCATTCTCATGAATATGCCAGCCGTGAAAAACTCGATAGGGCACAAAAAATGAATAGAAAAAGTAATCTATTGAGTTTTGGAATATTTGGCTCATTGGACTGATTCAGAATTATGAAGCCAAAGATCACACTGTATATAGGAAGCTGGGTACAAATAGGTCCTTCCATAATATGCTTTCCATTTACACTGTAGGCCAAGAAATCTATTTGCCTCTGATATTCAGATTCATCGGTCATGAAACCAATATGATAACATCATAAATTATCCCTTGCATGATGAGAATATAGAACACCACCTCTAGAACATACATGTCACAGCCAGCAGCATATATACCCAGGATGACTTCTTCAGCTTTAGTTTGGGAATTCTGAGTACTAAGGATAGGACTTCATACTAAGTCTTCATGTTGGTAGTGGCAGGAGCAGTTCTTGGCCTTAATCTTTTGACTACTAATTTCAAATCAAAATATATGACAGTATTTATTTTGAGAAACTCTTCATTACAATGCACAAAACAAGGACATGATTAGGAAAATAATTAGAGTGCATAATATGAGTTTGTAAAATATGTTTTTCCACCACTTTTGTGAATTTCTGTCAAGTTCATACACTATTTTTGACATATGTTCCCTGATGGTAGTATAGTCAAAGGGTTAAGCCCAAAGTGGCCTGCCCTTCCTCCCTAAGCCAATTATTTTATTTTTATTTTTATTTTTAATATTATTTGTTTGTTTGTTTTTATTTTGCAGTCCTTGGGAGTTGAACCCAGGACTTCACACACACTTTGTGCAAGTGCTCAACCACTGGGCCATACCCCCCATCCCTAAGCCAGTTATTTTAATGGTACATATATATATATAGCTAATTAACAAATAACTTTTCCACATCATACAATAAGGATCAATATAAATGACAATATTTGGGGGGATCATTTTTAAAAGAATTGATTAAAAATATAAGAACAGAGCCAGGCACAGTGGCGCATGCCTGTAATCCCAGCTGCTCGGGAGGTGGAGGCAGGAGGATAGCAAGTTTGAGACCAGAGGCAGTCTGCGTAACTTAGTGAGACCCTGTCTGAAAAGTTGAAAAAATGGGCTGGGGGTGCTGCTCAGTGGTCCAGCACTTGCAAAGCATGCAAGCCTGAGGCCCTGGGTTCGACCTCCAGTACCACAAAATAAATATAAATATATATATGAACAAAAAATTTTAGGAAAGGGTAAATATGATAAAGAATATATATTGAAGGAAAAAAATAAGAGCAATAATGAAAACAATAAAAACAGAGTTGACTTTTAAATTTTCCTATTGTGATGTTAAACATCTTGTGTTTTTGGAAAATTATTTTGGTATGTATCAACTAACTTGGTTCCAAGTAGGACAATTTGGGCAATTTTCAGGTATTTGTATATTACTGTGATAATTCACTGTCCAACAGAAAGGATACTAAAGAAAAATGCAGTTGTTTTCATGGAATGTTCTTGGATAAAGACTAATATATTTTAGTACCTACAACATGGAATGGCATATTTAAATGAAATATGTCAATATGAAAAATGATGAATATTTTAAAGTCTATTCCACCCTTATGATGAACACTTTAAATTCATTTTTATGGGGAAGCAAAGTAACTGTGATTATAAAATAAAAAGTTTGTTCCAAAATAAAGATTGTAAAAGTTAAATTGCAAGTTTTGATCAAATTATACTTTATTCTGTTTCAGTGCAACATAGCAATTTCTAAAAATCCCCACTCTGCAAAAGAGCACAGTAAAAATCATGAATGTTAAAGCACAATACTCAAAATTTGTTGGTGGAATATTTTTAAAAATTGAATCAGCTAATAAAATGGTAGCAAAATTTTGCATTTATTAAATGGTTAAAAAATACACAAATTTTACAATATCTATTGCACTTTTTTCTTGAAAAGGACATGAACTTTGTGGAAGGTCTGTAGCTTGTGAACTATTGTGAAGTAGTAGAAGAAACATCTAACATCAACATGAAATGGTAACATTAAAAGTGAACAGTTGTAAGCCATTGATTGTGCTTCTAAGGTATGAATTTATTCTGGTGTATTCCTATCAGTTTTCTGCATTTACTTAGTTTGTCTAGCAGATAAAATAATACACAAGTGAAAACAAAATTTCCTATATGCCAAACTTGTTTCCCAATATATCAGTTGCATAGGAATAAATTCACATTGAAAAAATCAATCATTATAGCAAACTGATTGTATAATATTGGTTAATTCAAAGTTTCATTGGCATAAACCAAATGTAACAAAAACATTTATTGAGGGTTCAGTTTTCTGGCTACACACAACCTCAAATATCAATTAAATGAAAATAAATGAGCTTGTCAAGGAGACATGGAAACAACAGGATAGTGACAGTGGATCAAATTATCAGACCACTGGTTCCCAAATTTTAGCATGATCACAATTAACTTCAGTGTTTGTTAAAACTCAGATTCACCACACTTTCAGAGTTTCTGTTTCAACATTTACATTTTTAAACATTCTCAGTTGATGCTGGCTTTGGTTACAGGACCACTGATTAAAACAACTTAGTTACACCATACTAACTATTGCTGAGGAGCTGGGGATTAGCTCAGTTGGTAGAGCACTGCTCTGCAGTCTCTGAGGTCCCAAATTCAATTCCTAACACCACAAAAATGGGAGAAGTATATGGCAATCCATTCCTGAGACAATCTTGAAACAATCAGCTGTTGAAAACCCTAGATGGGTCACTATGAGTCGGACACAACTCAGTGGCACACAACAACAACTGTTGCTGAAATCAGTTTATTACAGTGTGCCCCAGTATTGTACAAAGAAGAAAATCTGTTTTGATCATGGTTACACCAAAAGAATGTGACTTTCTCACCAAAATGATCCCAAGAACATACTTCTAAATTACTTTACTCAAGTGCTAGTGGCAAAAGAGTCAATAAAGGGAATAAAGAAAAATTTAATGTTTAGGTTCTCAGCAGTATGGTCAGCATCGAGATGATCTACTATATAGAAACTATGTTTTTATGGTGCTGTTGATTTCCTACACAGATGTTCTTTGATTAGAGTAAATCAGTTAGGTTAATCTAATTTATCCTTGGCAGTCATGAGTGGTCCATTCAAAAAAAATTTTTAGAATTTCAGCTCCATGGTTTGGGAAGCAATGTTTTTTCTCATTTATAAACCTGAGTGGAGAAACAGGTCACTTAGAAGTTGCTGGGAGCTGTTTTACATCAATAAGACCAGCCAGATTTAGGCCAAATCTAAATTTCCAGAGACTGTTGTTGTTAGGTACTGTCGAGTCAGGTCCCACACTTATTGACCCTATGTACAACAGAATGAAAAACTCCAACTCTGTGCCAGGAACACAACCTTTTTTGCAGACACTGTGTCAATCCATCTGGTTGAGGGTCTTCCTTTTTTTCTTGACCTGCCATTCTCCCAAATATGGTGTCCTTCTCCAGTGATTGGTCCCACCTAACAACATGTCCAAAATCCATTAGACTCAGTTTAGCCATCCTTGGTTCCAAGGAACATTCTGGTTGCATATTTTCTAGGACAAATCTGTTAATTCTTTAGACAGTCTGTGGTGTGTTCAATATTTGTTGCCAGCACCATATTTCAAAAGCATCAATTCTTTTTCTGTCTCCCTTATTCAAAGTCCAGCTTTCACAACTATATAATGTGAAAGAAAATACCATGGCATGAGTTAGGCAAAACTTCATCTTCTATGTGACATTTTTACTTTACGATTCTTTAAAGAGTTCTTTTGTAACAACTTTTCCCAATGCAATGAGTTTTTTTTATTTCTTGACTATGGCATTTGTGAGTATTGATTGTAGAAAAAAGTAATGTAAAATACTGTACAATCTCAATCTTTTCTCCATTTATCACAAAGTTGCATATTGACCCAGTGATAAGGGTTTTTGTGTTATTGATGTTAAGGCATAATTCATACTAAAGGCTGTGTTCTTTAATCTTCATCAGAAATGTTTTAAATCCTCTTTACTTTCAGCAAGCAGAGTTGTCATCTGTATAACATAGGTAGTTAATGAGTCTTCCTCCAATCAAGATGCCTTGTTCTTCATAAAGTCCAGCTTCTTGGATTATTTGCTCAGCATAGACTGAAGAGGTACACTGAAAGGAGACAGCCCTGACACACACCTTTCATGACTTTAAACCAGGCAGTGTTTCCATGTTTTGTTTGACTGACTACCTTCTAGTCCATGTACAGATTCCTCATGAGTACAATTAAGTGCTCTGATATTCCCATTCTTTCAAATATTATCCATATTTTATTATGGTCCACACAGTCAAATGCCTTTGCATATTCAATAAAACATAGGTAGATATCTTTCTGGTATTCTGGTATTCAGTTATTATCTATCTGACATTATCAATAATGTCCCTGGTTCCACACTCTCTTCTGAATCCAGCTTGATTTTCTGGCAGTTCCCTGTTTACATACTACTACAGTCCCTTTTGAATGATCTTTAACAAAATTTTACTTGTATGTAATATTAATGAAAATGTTCGATAATTTCCACACTTGGTTGTATCTCCTTTCTTGGGAATATGTACAAATATAAAACTCTTCCAGTCAGTTGGGCAAGCAGGTACACTCAAAATCTCTTGGCAAAAACAAGTTAGCACCTCCAGTGCTGCATCTCTTTGTTGAAATATCTCTATTAGTATTCCATCAATTCCTGGAGGCTTGTGTTTTGCCGGTTCCTTTAAGGTAGTTTCCAGTTTGTCCTTCAGTATCTTTGGTTCTTGATCATATGCAATCTCTTAAAATGGTTGGTCATCCGCCAATCCTTTTTTGTATAATGACTCTGTGTGTTCCTTCCATCTTCTTCTGAAGTTTCCTGTGTCGTTTAATATTTTCCCCATAGAATTCCTCACTACTGCCACTCAAGACATGAATTTTTTCTTCAATTCCTTAAGCTTGAGAAAAACAGAGGATGTTCCTCTCTTTTGGTTTCTATCTCCAGCTCTTTGCACGTCATTATAATATTTGATTTTGTCTTCTCAAGCTGCCTTTTGGAATCTTAGGCCAGCTAGATTTAGGGCAAAGCTAAATTCCCAGAGACTGTAGCCAAAAAAAGAGATATACAGCCAAACTCTTCATTTATCAGAACTTGAAATCCATAGCACCACAGAACCTTTCAGTTACATCAATGGATTAATCACTTTTCATTTTACAAGAGTTTGGGTTGAGTACTCTGATAGTTTAACCAAAAGTAAAACAAACAAATCAAAAGGAAAATAGCCTCCTATCTAAATAGGTAGAGACAAAAACTGAGAAGAAATCAAAGTTAATAATTAAATCAAGCAGCAAGAATATCAAAAGGATGCAAAATT
>VMDO01001953.1:0-136773 GCA_007922755.1 Pedetes capensis
CTTGTTTTCTAACCTCACCCTTTCCCCAGTCTCCAACTGCCCTTGGCATCTTGCTGTAAGCAAGAAACCTGTCTCCTCCCTATTTGTTTGTGCTTGTTTATTTCTGGTATAGACTTATGGATTTGTATTTTTCAATGGCTTATAATTTACCATTCAATGCTCTAGTTATTCTGGATGAAAGCCGGCTATTATTACATTTCAAAATTCACCATTTATTGCGCTATACAACAATCCATGCCCCCAGTCAAAGATCTCAGGTGAACGGTATTATAGAAACATGGCCCTTTCTCCCCAGGCCACTCCCACAGGTCATTGTGCTTCACTGTTTTTTCTCTTGTCTTCCAGAAATTTTCTAAGCACCTACAGTCACTATTGATATCACTCTTATGATGTCCCCATAACAGGGATAGGGTTTCCCTTGGCCGTGCTGGGGCTGCTCACCAAATCCCACAGCATTCCTCTCCGCTGCAGAGGGTCCCCTGGTCTTCCTCCCCCACCCAAAGCTGGTGCAGAGGCTCCTAGGGGAACCAGGCACTAGGGCAGGCATTAGGAAACCCAGGCTCCAGCCCTCAGATCCCTCAACAGCAAAATAAAGCAATATGGTCCTGTAGCAAGGGATCCAGCTGCTAGCGAAAGACTCACGAGGGAGCCTCATAAAAGAAAGGTCTCCATCAGGATGAGAAGCAGCAGAGTGACTTGGCAAATGGAAAGCCACAGTTTGATTAACTGTAGCAAGTGGCAGAAGACCCCGGTCTGACTTTTTTAAGTAGACAAAAAAATAATGGGGTGGCTGATAGGATTGAATAAGATATGATTTTGAGCTTTGGAACAGCTGGATCAGGGTGCCCAAGCGATGTCATTGGGAATCTTAGGTCTGCCCTGTCTGCTGCCTGTGTTCCTCTGAGTTGCCTTTACTCTCAAGCAGGCCTCCTCTAAGCGATTGCACTAGTTCAGCAACCCAGAGCAAGACTACACCTTTTCCCGGTACTTCCAGCCAAGTTCCCTGAACTGGGCTTCATTCAACCTTGCCTGGACCCATCCCTGAGCGCAGAGGGATAGATTGCTGTTGTTCCCCTGGCTGAGACTACATGTCGTACCTGGAACCAGGAGGAGGGCAGAGGCAACCAGGAAGAAAAGAAAGGACAGGCAGAGAGGAGCGGATGCCAGCAGGTGAGACAGCATCATGCACCACCGAAGCCACAGCTGGAAAGGAGAGAACCTGGAGATGGCGTCCTTTGCAAACTGTGAAGTGCTGTACAAGCAGAGGAGGCTGGTGTCTGGCCCACAGCACAGGGCCTGGTGCGCAGCCCCAGCAAACAGCTCCGCCTCTCTGTCCCATCTGCCAGCTTCAAGATCTCTCGTCAAGCAGGGAATTTCCAGCCTCAAGTCTCCACCACCTGTCACAGCGTCTCCTCCAAGGCAGACCCCCTCCCCCGAGAGACCCAGAGAAGTTGGGATGCAGCTGGAGTTTGAGCAGGGTTGGGGAAGGGCACCTAGCTGACCTCTCAGAGGTGACACCTTGCTCAGCAGGTAGCTGTCATGTGCCTTTAGATAAAGGGGAAAGGGTCTAGATTGGTCTAGAAAAGGTAAAGAAAATCTGCACTGTGCTGAAACCGGAAGAGGTGAGCGGAGCCCAGGAAGAGACGCCATGCTGACTGTAGGAGTCCTGGGGGAGCCTGTTTCTCTCGGAGGTGGTGAGCCCTGCCCTTGTGGACAACCAGCAAGGGCAGGTCCTAGGGTGTCCGCTCTGGTCCTCGCAAAGGTGCCCCTGGGGCCCAGAGGGAGGGAGGCATGTGAACAGGGACGTGAGAGGAAGGCTCGGGGATCTTGCCACCCATCCTGACAGACTCTCAACAGCAGCCTGATGTCTGGTGATTCTCAGCCGCTGAGGTCCCTCCAACTGAAATCTCGGCAACAAAAAGAGAAAGAGGAGAACACTGGGAGAAGCCACTGGACGGGGCCGCCACTTAGACATGGTAGGTAAAATGTTTAAAAGCAACACATGAGAAATGTTCAGCATAAAATAAAAACATTAACACCCTCAACATGGAAAGAAAATTAAAATCACCAGCCATTCTTCAAACGGAATGCTCTACACCCACCTCCTTTTCCTCACTTTGTGATGGGCCACCTGTCACCATCTGACATCAATCCCATGTTTGGCGAAAAACTGACAGGTTTTGTGCAGCCTGAGAGCCATGCGAATCCTGACTCACTGCCTCCTAGCTGCCAGATCTTAAGCATCTTAACCCTCCTGAACCTCAGTTTCCTCACCTATAAAATGGGGTGGTAATGCTGTCCCCAAGGTGCCTGTGCACTCAATCGTTGATATTTCTTCAGCACTGTTGTGAGCCTGGCACCATGCTAGATACTGGTAGGTGACGGTGAATGTCAGGCATAGCCCTGGTTGGAAAATGACAGAATTGTGTCTGTCAGCTTGTCATGCTGTGGGGCTTATGTGTTGCTGTGATGCTGAAAGTTATGCTACTGGTATTTCAGATATCAGCAGGGCCACCCATGGTGGACAGGTTTCAGCTGAGCTTCCAGACTAAGACAGACTAGAGAGAAGGACCTAGTAGCGCACTCCTGAAACAATCAGTCATTGAAAACCTATGCATA
This sequence comes from Pedetes capensis, assembly GCA_007922755.1. Lineage (NCBI taxonomy): Eukaryota > Metazoa > Chordata > Mammalia > Rodentia > Pedetidae > Pedetes > Pedetes capensis. The sequence goes on from VMDO01001953.1 coordinate 2,620, forward strand.
GCAGAGAAACACTGTCAAATACGGGGTTGTTGTTGTCAGGTGTCCTTGAGTTGGGTCTGACTCGTAGTGAACCTCATAGGGTTTCCAATGGCTGATTGTTTCAGGCTTGCTTCAGGAATGGACGGCCATGTCCTTCTCCCTTTGTTTGTTTTTCTTTTTTTGTGCTTGGAATTGAACCTAGGTCCTCAGAGAGTGCAGAGCAATGTTCTGCCAACTGAGCTAAACCCCAGCCTCACTGTCAAGCATAGTGCCAGAAAATGAGGCCCTCAGACTGGAAGGCATTCAAAAAGCGACTGGGGAAGAGTTGCCTCCTCAAAATAGAGTTGGCTTTAATGATGGGAATGGAGTAAAGCCCCTGGAACCCTTAGCTGCTGATGTGGCACAACTCAAAATGAGAAGAAACATAGTGGCTGCCACAATGGGCTCAAACATAAAAAGATCATGTGCATGGCACACATGTTCTGCTGTACATAGGGTCACTGTGAGTTGGACCTGACTTGACGGCGCCTAACAACAACAATAACAACATGCTAAAGATCACATGATTAAGTAATGACATGTTTAAGTGCTTTGTGGAAGACCAAGATATTACAAGTGTGTTTACAAACCTAGGGGTGAGCCGACTACCTAACACCTCCACAGGATGATAAGGATGACATTAAATCCATCATTCATGATTTTGTCATATTAGCCAGTCATCAGTACTAAAATATTTTTCTTCAATGGACTCTTTCTTTCTTAAATAAACTGAGCCTCATTCTAAGAAGGGCTGGGGTTTAGTTCACTTTGATAGAGTGCTTTCTCTGTGCACTCTGAGCCCCTGGATTTAATCCCTAGCACTTCAAAAATAGGAGAAGGATGTGGCAGCCCACTCCCAAAAACAATCCTGAAACAATCAGCTCTTGAAATCCATGAATAGCAGAGAAGCACTGACATAGGGCCAGGCACAGTGTTGGGGAGTGTTTCGTTCTACTGTACACACAGTCAGTATGAGTTGCACCTGACTCGGGCACCTAACAACAACAACATTCTAAGAAATACTACTCAATACTTATATATTTTATAGGTTTTTCTCTATTTATTGATCATTTTCCTCCTGACACAAATGAAAATGAATGCATCAGTACAAAAGAAAGTTCCAGAGCTCACTGTGGGCTGCAGAGACATTTGGCTGTGTAGCCCACAGTGCTTGTGCTGTTGGGGTTTGCATATTGCTGTGATGCTGAAAGCTATGCCACCAATATTTCAGATACAAGCAGGGCCATCCGTGGTGGACAAGTTTCAGCTGAGCTTCTAGACTAAGACAGACTAGGGAGAAAGACCCAGCAGCCCACTCCCAAAACAATCAGCCATTGAAAACTCTACCAATAGCATAGAAGCACTGTCAAATATAGTGTCAGAAAATGAGCCCCCCAGGCTGGAAGGCATTTAAGAAACAATTGGGGAAGAGTTGCCTCCTCAAAGTAGAGTCAACCTTAATGACAGGAATGAAGTAAAGCTCCTGGGATCACCTTTTATTGATGTGGCATGACTCAAAATGAGAAGAAACACAGTGGCTACAACAATGGGCTCAAACATGAAAAGATCGTGTTCACGGCACAGTTTCGGGTAGTGTTTCATTCTGTTGTACACAGGGTCACTTTGAATTGGATCTGACTCAGTGGCACCCAACAACAACAGGCTTCTTGAGAGCAAGTCCTGTTTCCTGGACTCCACTCTCCTAGGAAGAAAGTGAGCATTGTGACTAACACTTGGCCTTCCCAGCTCTTCTCTCCACAGCTGGCTGTTTTGCCCCAGAAGGAAGGCGAGTCAGCCTTACCACTGCTCACTCACACACCTTAAAGACAGAGTGATCACCAGCTGGGCTCTGCACTCTGCCTTTCATGAATGGGAAAACCTGGACGTGGGCATCCCAGGGCCAGAGCAACGTGATGTTTAGCTCTGTTCCAGGGAAATCCTATCAATCAAGGGCCATCAGACACGCACATCCCTGCATATCCCCGTATGCACACATAATCTCACAAACCACACAGATACATTCACTCACAAGAAACTGGCTCATCACAGCTACACACTCATGCTTCATACACACTGACACTCACAATGTCTATATGAACACCTACCAGCGCGCGCGCGCACACACACGCACACACACACACACAAGCTCTTTCTTGAGCAATTAAAGATTATTTGAGCTTTGTCAACCTTCTTAATTTGCTTTAATAGCACTTCAAGTTTCAGAGATGCAGGGCAGATGTAGGTCAAATAAGTTTAATTCTGCTTTTAAAAAATAAGTGGAAACCACTCCCTGGCATGCAGAGTGGCAAACGTCATGCTGGCAGAGAACAGAGACAGTAACAGCAACCTCACAGAATGAAGGGGCCGGCTGTTTTGGACACTGACATATTCTGTTTGCATATGAAATTCATAGAAATTTTCTCCCCTGCCACATAGAAAGAATGCTCTGTACCATTAATCCTCCAACAAGTGGTCATTTCGGTTGACCTTTTGTTCCTTTGTTTTTGATAGAGACACAAGTTCAGGAAATATTTGGCTTTCCCCTTCACTGCCCTGGCTTAAGAAAGCCAGGAGGGAAGCTGTGTGAGGGCAGCTGGCCCTGAGCTGGTGTCTGGGGTACTAGAGGGGAGGGTGGGGACTGTGGCAAACTGAAGAAGGCATGCTCTGATTACAGGGAGAGGCTGGGACTGAGATCCTCAACTGTCACCATGCAGGAATGCAGACCTCATTTGGCAGATCTCCCAATGGCCCGAGAGAAGCCAGAAATCTGGTTTTTTATATGGAATCTCCTGATTTTTAAATGCTGGCAACTTGTTGAAATCAAAACACTTTCAGGCCAAAGAAAGCACATCTGTGGGACAGAGGTGGCCACAGGCTGCCTGATTGTGATCGCGATGAAGAAGGAAGAAAACTGGTCTAGAATCCAGAGATCTGGGTGTGACCGAGGCTGAGACCAACCCCCTTTGCTGGAACATTCCTGGGCCTCTTTGAGCCTCAGTTTCCCCATCTGTACAATGCCAGGGCTGGCCTAGACAATATCCACACTCCACCATCCAGGCCCCTTGGAAAAGCAGCCAGTGGAAAGAATGGTGTATCTAGGCCACGAAAAGGGGGCATAATTTGACACCGTTTCAAAAACCGGTAATTCAACCAGAAATGTTTCTCTTCCCCGGCTGAGGTTTTTGGAGGCAGTGGGCGTGATTTTAAAAAAACACAACACACCAAGTCAGGAATTTCATCAGGAAAAACGTGGCAGCCCCGAATGGGCCACATCTGGGGATCTGCTTGCTGGGAGGGAGCACGCACTGTTCTGCTTCCTGCAAATGACAACGTCAGGAAAGAACCCAGAGGCTGGGCCTTAGGGCGCAGTAAGGGCGAAGTGAGGCTCCTAGGGATCAAAGCTCACCCGGACCAACTGGGCTACCCTCCTCTAATACAAGGAAAAGAAGATTGAAACAAACGGCCAGACCGCAGAGATCTCGCACACCAGGGTCTTTAAATCCCATCTCCACCATGGCTGCGAAGCTCAGTCAGCCTTTGGCTGAAACGCAAGCCACCTTTCTAAATCCATCTGGAACAGTAGTGGTCACCACAGCCTCCTCTGGGCGTGGTGCAGTGCTAAGCGGGCACATGCAGGACCTCATCTAACCGAGAGGAACCTTGACTTCTCCCACTCCACCGATGGGGAAACCAAGGCTCAGGCAAGTGAGGTGAGGCTATTAAGTGAGGGACTCCAGATCACCCTCAGTTGGAGCAAAATCAAAGATTTTCATGCTAGGGCCTACTGATATTTTCTCCAAGTGTGAGTTTTAAGGGATATGAATTTTCACAAGGTTCATCCAGCAAATGTGTCGTGGGCAAGAGGCCAGAGATGGGTCCAGAAGAACTGACAGGTGCCTACAGTTGCGCATTGGGCAGCTCTCTGTGAGAAGGAAGAAGGTCTTAGGGACATGGCAGCATCCTTTGTAGTCTCTCCGTCCTCATTTCCTCAAAACAAAAGGGAAAAATGAAACTTGGAGAGCTAAGGAAACCAGAGGGGTGGCATAGGGAGAAGCAGGCAGAGTGCTGGTCTGGCCCGGGCCAGCTGGGCCATCTTGTTGTTGTTGTTGTTAGGTGCCATTGAGTCAAGTCCAATTGACTCATAGTGATTCTATGTACGGCAGATCGAAACACTTCTTGATTCTGTGCCAGGCACATGATCTTATTTATGCTTAAGGCCATTGTTGCAGACACTGTGTCAATCCATCTGGTGGAGGGTTTTCCCTTTTTTCGTTGATCTGCCACTCTCCCAAACACGATGTCTTTCTCCAGGGATTGTTCTTTCCTGACTACATGTCCAAAATATGTAAGACGCAGTCTGGCCATCTAGGTCACCCTATTTATACTCCTCAGGTCCCCATCATACCCCGTCTAAAATGGGCCCAATAAAATAACTCGCCTGTGAGGACAGAGGAGAGACCATGTGGCCAAGCAGGTGGCTGGGGCCAGGGGCACAAAGGTGTTCCCACCTTCCCACCCACTGCCATTCCATCTGCCCCAGCCAGCCCTTTGCTCCTGGAGTCAGTTCCCAGGACAGCCACAGAGATTCTGCTCCCCCTGTTAGATCTTGTCCCTTCCTCTGCCCAGAGCCCTTCAAGGGCTCCCCCCTCACTCAGAGCTGAAGCCAGAAACTGCACAGGGCCTAAAGCACCCTACATCACCTGCCCTGGCTACCTGTCTGACATCTCCTGTTCCTCTCCCCTGCTTGGCTCCAGCTGCAATAAACTCCCAGCTGCCCTGGAGCATACCAGCTGTAGCCCCACTAGGAGCTTTTGTGAGTTCACTTCTGCCAGAGCACCAAGGAAGCCCTTTTCCCCCAGAGGTGTGCTGGAGATGGCTTGGCCGGTCTGCCAGAAACAGTGGTACATGCTACGTGAATTTTGCAAGCTGGTTGTTACATCCCTGACATTGGCCATGGTGGGAGTATTTACACCAGGGTAAGTGGCAAAGGCTCAAATCAGGGCCTTTCATTTCCCTACAGCCAGCTCACCAGCAATCCATGGGAATGACCACTCTATTTTAAATCCAACTAATTTAAATTAGAAGAAAAAAACCCACTCTTTCATAGTACTAGCCTGGAGAAAGCTGATTTCCTTCCCTGGCCCTGCATGCCACTGAGCCACAGAGAGCCAGCAGGCAACATTTTGAGCCAGTCTCGGGGAACTTCACGCTGAGCCACAGCTCATAAAAGCCAGAGCTGGAGAAGACACCCTCAAGTCATTCCTTCCCTCTGCCCACTCTCCAACAAGCCTCAATTGCTGCCCATGCTCCACGGGAGACCCTTCTATTGGCACCCAATTTTGCAAGAAGCATCCGCCGTGCCCTCTCAGCTAGAAATGAAAACTTCTCCAGAGATCCTTTCAAATGGTTGAACCTCTCCTCCAGGCTGAGTTCCTTCTATAACATCTTAGGCAGGCAGTCATAAACAGCCCTAGTGGCTGGCAAGTCCACCTATTATTAAACCAAAGTCAGCCAGCTCATAACCTCTACTGCCAATGCTGAGCCCGCTAGAGCGCCATGCAGAGAAAGAGCAGCTGCCCTCACTTATGCTCCCTATACCAGCCTGTGGGGGGTTCCAGGAGCCAGTAAACTATGCTTCTTAGCAGGGGATGGTGTGTGCATGCATGTGCGAGATGCCTTCCTATAATGCCCAGGGCAGACCTCCACGGCAAAGACCCAGCCAAGCCTACGTTAATGGTGCCAAGGTGGAAAGACCTCCACCTACCCAATCACCACTATTTTCTCATATTTTTAAATGAGTAGGGACGTACTAACGAGTAGGGGGCTGAGATTTAACTCAGTTGGTAGAGCACCACTCTGCAGTCTCTGAGGTCCTGAGTTTGAGTCCCAGCACTGAAACACACACACACACACACACACACACACACACACACACACACACACACAAAAACAGGAGAAGGACATGGCAATCCACTCCCAAGGCAATTCTGAAACAATAAGTCATCAAAAACCCTATAAGGGCTGCTATGAGTTGGATACAACTTGATGGCTCCTAACAACAACAACTAATGAGTAACTTGGTTTACACTCCATTTTCATACTTTTGATGGAGACCTGGATACAGGAAATACTTCTTTTCCTTCTTAAATCTACAGTGGGAGAGCCTCCACCATTATTCCAATGGTAAATGGTAATTAACCTGGAGCCTTAGTGCCAGAGAGACAACAGAGAGAGGTGGAGACTTCGGGGAATTAATTTATGTATCTAAAAGGGAATGGGTTGGGGTTTAACTCAGTTGGCCGTGCTGCGCCCTCTGAGGCCCTGAGGGGTTCTATCCCCCACACCGCAAAAATGGGAGAAGGACATGGCAACTCACTCCTGAAACAATCCTGAAAATAGCTATTGAAAACCATGAGGGTCGCCATGAATGGGACCCAATTCTATGGTGCCTAAAATAACATCTAAAAGGGACATCCATATCCAAGCCCCAGGCAGCTGAAGTCAGGTGACAATGTGGGCACAATGTGGACAGATCTTGTGTTTTAAAAATGGAAGCCAGAAATCTGCAGTTTTGTATGAAATATCCAGATTTCCAAATGTTAGCTCCATTCTTATCTTTAAATGCTCTACAGACCAAACAAAATGCATCTTGGCTGCCAGTTTGCAACCAGGGTTGCATCAGAAGTTACTGCGGTGCCCCTGGATGGGACATGGAAAAGTCCAGTGGTGGCAAGCATGTGTGTGTGTGTGTGTGTGTGTGTGCGCGCGTGCACACACATGGGCACCTGTGTGTGCGTGAGCATACACGCAAAGCTCAGAGGAGAGAAAGCACAGGATGATCATCAGAGGCCCAGACATGTCAGCCTAGCGAGGGTCCCCCTTCTGTTCCTATGGACACTGACCCATTTCCCACTTCCTCTCAGAAGGCCAGAGCATCTCCCATGCTCACCTACAGTGCCCCAAGTATCAAGTGCCCGTTTTATACAAGATATGACACAAAAAAAGACAACACCGTCTGGCACATCCTTACTTGAAAGAAAAGATAACCCTCCAGGCCTGGATGAAAGAGCAAGTGGGGGCAGAAGTCTAGCAGGTCTTAAAAGGACAACCTAATAGGTGTGTTTGTGGAGTTAAGGAGCAAATGCACATGAAGAGCCTCACACAGTGCCTGGACCAAGCACGAATTTCATACACAGCCCTGTAGCCCGGGAGGAGAAGAGTGCAGGTAGGATGTTTAGGGGTACGTTAGAAAACAGTTTGGCGCGACAAAGAGCCTATCCACCCCATCCTACTTCTAGCAAATGCTGCTGACTTTGGGGGGAGGAGCCAGGTATATGTGTTTGTCCCTCTTGGTTCCAGAGATGGCACAGTACAGAATCCTCCAGCACAGGGATGGACTGAGAGGTGGCCCCATGATCTATGTTTGAGCTCTGGGACCAGCCACACCTGAAACCAGACTCCTCAGAACTTTCCATTTCCCAGGTCAATCAATTTCCTCCTTTCTTAGACCAACTCAGAAGCCAGTTGTCTGTCACTTACGCTCAGAATAACCTCAGCAGCTATGGGGTCCCCTTGTTGGGGGTTTGCTCCAAGGCAATTTCGGAGTGAAGGCAGACAATGGGTTCAGTATGGCCAACCAGGGCATCCCATGTCTTTAAAAGCCCCAAGGCCTTGCCTAACCACCCTCCACCTAATTACTCAACTTTCTTTTCACCTTGTATGGAACAGTTCAAGGTCCTCCTTCCCTCCCTTATGCCTGTAGCCATTGGAATCTATATCCCAATCCCAGCAATGTGAACAACACAAGTTCTTTGCCATCCTGAACAGTGGCTGACAACCATTTATGAAACCTGCAAACATTTCACCACTTTTAAATCAACCCCAGATGACATAATAATCATCATCGTGGAACTAATGGAAAACCGAAGGAGGACGGATTTGGACCATCACGCCATTACCCGTGATGAGCCGCGGGCAGGAAACTCCTGAGAAAGACATAAAAACGGAGCAAGGTGATTGCTCCTTGGAAGAAGTCTCGGCCCCGGCCCCATGAGACGCAAGTCCTACTTTTTCCTGGAAACAATTTTTAGCATCTCTTGGCATCCTTTCTGGTCGGGAATTGGTAAAACGAAAAAGGGAAAGAGGGGGGCTTCATGCTGGGATCTGTGGAGATGTTTGGGAGGAGTCACAGACGGTGCACCCATAGGTGGCTCCTCGTGGTGATTTCAAAACTGGGCTCTTTCTCAGAAAAATCCAGATTTTGATGTTTTTCTGAGAAACCAAAACACCTGGCAACAGGGAGCCTGTTCCTAAAGGGGAGGGAGCAGAGCCTTCAGGATTAATTGCTACGCCCACTTCGTTAACTGTTCCGTGTCTGGCCTCTCTGGGTAGCTGATTCCAGATATAAGATCTGTGTGTTCTTAAAAATTGTTTTCAAATTATAACAATTTTATTTTGGACATGGCTGGCTGACACAGAATAGTGGTTAGATTCTAAGCAAGGGCCTGTCAGATGCGAATGTGGATCAGGATCCCATCCCTCACTGGGACCTCATCTCGCTAAACCTCCTCCCTCAAGCTGCCCAGCCACAATGGCCTCAGGGCTTTTGCACTTGCCTCTTCTCTCTAGGATGTTCTCCCTCTGTCAGCACTGTGCTCACTGAGGTCTCCCTCCCTTGGGCACTTTCTCATAGCATTGTGTGACTTTTCCTCACAGGCTTATACCACCTGGCATTCTGGGTACTTTACATATTTATGTGTTTATTTTTGATCTCTTCCACTCAATTACAGCTCCATGAGGGAGTAGATTGGTACTTTGTTCCCCATGTCTGGAACAGGGCCTGGCACATAGGGAGCTCCCTGCATATTTCTGGATGAGCAGAAGCATGGATGAGTGTGCAGTTTCCATGTTCAAGAGGACATGGCCGGGGGACTGCGAGGAGGAGGAAGGTGAGGGAGGCAAAGACAGGAAGGCTGCTCGCCTAACATTGAAAATGGGCAGATGCTTCTGAAGAAAAACCTATTGTCCACAATAGAAGAAAGCAGGCAAGAAATAAAATGCAAATCTTAAAGTGAGTGCCTAGAGTTGAGGGCCGTCTCTCCAGGGTCTTGCTCAGCTAACATGCTCTGCTCCTCTCTTCTCTGGGCTGCACCACCCAGGGGGTCCTGGCTCTTCCTGAGACAAGAACCAGGGGTCTCTGCACTGCTGCTGACTGCCCTCCCTGGCCTCAGTTTCCTCAGTGGCACAAATCCTAGCCACAGTGGCTGCCTGGTGAGGACAGGTAATTTCCCAATGAGGCCAAGGAAAGCTGGAAAGCTGGAAAGCTGTGTCTTTGGCCCAGTCTTCTGTCACGTGAAAAAGTCTGAGCTCTTTTCCAGCTTGATCTTTTGTACCCCCAGGCCCTTTTCTTTCTCATCGACTCCAAAGTCTGCCAAAGATCGTTCGTTCCCCCACAGGGAGGTAGGATTTCCAGGGCTAACTTTACCTCAGCAGATAATAAACAGCTCTTAACAGTCCCTGTGTCTGCAGGGGTCATCCAACATAGCTCCCATCTGTGAACCCCTCACTTCATACTCGAGGATACTGAGGCTGCGAGAGGGTAAGCGAACTCACAGTCATGAGGCCAGAAGTACAGTCAAGTACTCCATAGCAACACCCCTGTCAGCGATGGACAATGTGTATGGCAGTGGCCCCTAAGATTACAATGGAGCTGAGAAATTCCAGTGGGTGTGTCATCGCAGTGCAGCACGTTATGTGTGTGTGCTGTTCCTGTTGGTGTAAGTAAACCTGCTTTGACAGAGTGCTTACAGTTACACACAGCACTGAAGCCTTGATAACGGTAATGCCCTGCTGGATACCAAAATGGATACATTCACCATCCGACACTTTGTATCATTGTGGTAGGGGTCTCCTTCCACACTGTCAAGCCAGGGGCTGTATCATACCCGAGGCAGCCTTAGGCAGCTCGTGTTTACTGCTTCTCTGGATTGCACTCAATTTGACCTGCACTGTGCAGGTCTGTGTGAGTGCATTTTATGGTGTTCTCACCAGGACAGAATCGCCTAATGACGCATTCCTCAGACTGTGTCCCCACGCATGGCTGCAGTAGACTTGAACTTGAACCTTCAACAGCCTGGCTCTTAACACCTGCCCTGTGTTGCACCTGAAGCCAGTAGAGAACACAAATGTATCCCTGGGAAACACTAGATAATTGTACCTAAGACTTAACGTCTCCTTCGGCTCCTTCTCATGCCTGTCCTTAATTAATTCATCATGCAGTGATGGGAGGGCCAAAGAGATGGTGAGCTGAATTCTTTCTGTGGAGTGAAGCAGTCAGGGTAGTGTAGGGATTTGGACAATGGTCTCTAGGGCTGGTGACCTTGAACAAAGTCACTTCACATCTCTGTGCCTTACTTTCCTCATCTAAAATGGGAACAGCCATAGCACTGCCTTCATGGAATTGTTGAGAACAGAGGAGTCAATGCCTGTGATCATTCAGAATCCATCCCATGCAGAGCTGCCGTTTGTGTAATTACCAACATTATATTCTTCCAAAGCTTGACCATTCTTTCAAAGGAGGAGATGTGGACTAAACGCACCCAGAAATGATCACACACTAAGAAGACTTTACCAACAGAGACCTCAATTGTTTCATTTCATGCCCCTGAAAACAGTGCCAAATTGCAACTCTGATTAGCAAGAGACACCAGTTATTTGGGGGAATTTGTCGTTAGCAGCTTGCAGAGAGGAACATTACAAGTAAAACATTTCATTTTTTTATGAGCAGATCATGGAGGCAATGTCACACCATCAGATTTTCGTGTTTCTGAAACTTCACTCATGCACTCAGCCATATGTGTGGGCCACTTTTACTATTAATTACTTTATGGGCTTGGTTTTTTTAAGCTGTTTTTCTCTTGAGCAGTAAAATCTTGGGAAACCATTTGCTTAAACTGTTTGTTATATCTTTTCCAAACACATAATAAAGACATAACTAAAGAAAAGAATGCTCATGCATATTTTAAGCTAATGTGGAAGGGTACACACTCCATTAAAAAAAAAGACTGACAGAATTTTCTGGAATGTCTATAATCCCCAGACTCTAACTACCTGAAGCACAAAACAAAATTTGCCTAGGGGTAAGTAACGTTCACTTTCACCCTCTGAGTACTTCCAGGGACAAATCTAATTCCATAATAGAATTTTAAGTTGTATAACATTATTTTGGGCTGGGGTTTGGCTTCAGTTGGTAGAGCACTTGCTCTGTGTGCTCTGAGGCTCTGGGTTTGATTCCCCAGCACCGCAGAAAAAAGGGGACAGACCTGGCAGTCCACTCCTGGAACAATCAGCCATTGAAAACCCTCTGAATAGCAGCGAAGCGTGAACATATTGCCAGGTATGGCACAGTGTGGGGGAGTGTTTCGTTCTGTTGTACATAGGATTGCTATGAGTCGTACTCAACTTGACGGCACCTAACAACAACAATAACAACATTGCTTTATTTAAATATATAACAAATCAGATATAAAAGGCATCTGCTCCATGAACTGACAAGAGTACTAGGGCTCAGGGGGCTCTAGTGACCTGCCCTCAGTCACACAGCAAGTTGGTGATGGGGTGGGGAATCCACCTCTATGCCTCCCCCGACAGCTGCCACACCTCTGACAATCTGCCCTGTAGCTCCACGTCACGGCTCAGGGCCTGGCCAGGGCTAAGGAGGAGGTCACTGCTCTCGGCTGCTGGGAGTGGCAGAGGTTCTCAGAGGATCCTGTCTGGAAGTCCTCACAGCCCCTCTCTCTTCCATCTTCCATCAGCTGTCAAGAAAAACTCCACCAGTTCTCAAGGAAAACAGGGATAAAAGGCCTAAGAAACTCCAGCTCATTGAAGATAAAGGATTTTTCTTTTCCTCAGTGCTGGGTGTGGAACCCAGGGTCTGGCCGTGCTGGGCAAGTGCTCTACCTACAGCTCAGCCCTGAAGGATGCGACTGAAATGGAAGAACAGGCCATAAATAACCAGTTGGTCAGGGTGAAGTCTCCCATGTCCACTGTGATTGTGTGTGGGTCATGTGGTAGGACAGCCAGTGCTTTGGGTCAGACAGACCGGGAAAGGAATGTCACTGGGCAGCCACTTGACCTGTCCAGGTCTTGGTGTCCCTGTGTGGTAAAGGGACACACTTACATCATGTTTTTGTTTGGTTTGGTTCAGTTTTTGGAGAGTATTAAACGCATTTTGTGAAAGTGCACAGCACATAAAAACTCCTGAGAGATTTTTAAATCTGCTTTTTCCCTCCTCACCCCCTCCCTGAATATTGAGCCTATTTTGATTTATAACTCTCCCAGGCATGACCCCCTGCTTTCATTCTTCAAAATCCTGAGGGCTGCGGAAGTTTCATTCACTAGATAACAACCAAAGGTTAAAACATCCACAGTGACAGCGAACTCTTCTGTCCTCCCATTTCCACCCTATGAGACCTTCCCTGTTTCATGAATGGGGAAACAGAGGCAGAGCTAGGATTTGAACCCTGGAAGGTGGGCTCCCAGGGCTGGGCTCTCCATTATATGCTCCACCATCTGTAAAATGTGGTAAAGAACACAATTTAAGTTATCTGGGAGAATTTATCAGATCTGGATCATTCCGAGGGGTACCATGCAGAACCACCATGCAAGGCTGGGATTAGGAGGCTGCCACATGTCTTTGGCAGGATGTGGCAGTAAGAACAAAATGAGAAACCTTTTGTTTTTCTTTTTTTTTTGTTAGAAATTTTTAATGTACATCATAATGTGATTCATTGTAACCTATATGAATAATGCTTATCAAATAGCATATATGAAAATTGTCACAATGAAAAGCATGTCAAAATGAGAAACCTTTTGTTTTTCTTTTTCAGTTCATTAAGGTTAGTTGAGGGGAGCAAGAACCTCGTTTTTTTCTTGCCATGACTTCCCTTTCATTTTAACAGGGAAACGTGCATTTCAAAGACAGCTCAATAGCTGCGTTGAAGTCTCAGGTTCAATCACAATATCCCCATTGTGGCCGGGGGACTCCCTGGCCTTTCAGCTTGGGTTATAAAAATTTGGTCTGAGCCCAAAGTCTGGCTTTAATAGAATATTTTAATTTTGTTTAATGAATATTATTTTAAGTCTATTTGGCAGTTTTAAAATGTGTTCTTTTATTTTCAAATTAAAATTTACTCCTGTTCAGTGCTTTCTTGGAGGAGGGGGGCCGTGTGGAACGGGAGTGATAATAATATGAGCTACCATTTATTGAGTGCTTACTATGTGCCAATCACCCGCTATGTGCTTTATGCGTGCCACCTCATGTAACACACATAACCTCCCCTGAACAGCAACCTCTATATGCCTGTCTGTATGGCAGAGTTAGGGAGCAGTGGAGTGACTGAGGCTCACACCAGCTCTGGCTGAGTCCAGGTCCTGTGCTCTCTACCCAGGACCTGCACTCTCAATATCAACCAACAGCTTCCAGGTATATCACTGGCCCTGTATACAACCCTGAGTCATCTCGATAGCTAGTTTATTCAGAGCAGGCAAGCACAAGAGCAAAGCTAAGAGGTCATGCCTGCTGTAAATTCTCACCATGGCCCTTGGAAGCAGTTAATATTATCATTATCCTCCCCATTTTATAACCAAGGTGCAAAGAGCCTAAGTAAGTTGAATAATAATAGCAACAGCCACAGGAGCTGTTATTGTTAGATGCCTTCGAGTTGGATCCGACTTGTAACAACCCTAAGTACACTAACACTACCCAACACTGTGCCATCCACACGCCTTTTTAAATTTTGAGCCCATTGTTGCAGCCACTATGTTTCTTCTCATTTTGAGTAGTGCCACACCGCAAAAGGAGGTCCCAGAGGCTTTCCTCCATTCCTGTCATTAATGTTGACTCTACTTTGAGAAGGTAACTCTTCCCCCATCATTTCTTGAATGCCTTCCAGCCTAAGGGGCTCATTTTCTGGCACTGTATTTGACAGTGCTTCTCTACTATCCATAGGGTTTTCAACGTCTAATTGTTTCAGGAGTGGGTTGCCGGGTCCTTCTCCCTAGTCTGTCTTAGTCTGGAAGCTCAGCTGAAACCTGTCCATCAAGAGTGGCCCTGCTGGTATCTGAAATACTGATGGCATAGCTTTCAGCATCACAGCAACACGGCAGTTCCTGACAGCACGACAAGCTGACATAGACGTAATTCATATTCTGTCCAGCACAGTTCCAAACATTCTATATTAACTCAATCTCCATAATAGATCTCTGAGGAAGGTGCACTATTATCCACTCTGTTGTACAGATGGAGAAACTGAGGCACAGAGAAGTTGTGTGACTTGTTCAAAGTGAACAAAATACAGAGTAGGAATTTCAGTCAAGGCAGCCTGGCTCCTGGGATGTGCTTTTAACCCCCCGCGGCAAGTCAGCAGCAAGGCCCATGTTCAGGAAATCTGATTCTCTACACTCCTGCCCGCTACACATCATTTCACAGGGAAGCAGAGAATTATCTGTTGGGATGGCCAGGGGCAGGGGCATGTCCCATGATGCAGTTGGAGGCATGCTCTTACTGAACTGGGCTTCTTTGTATGAGGGTCTACAGAGGTGGGTTCTCCCCCTACCCTGCTGCTTGAATGATGGAAGGCTCTGGAAGTTATAGCAACACCCTCCAGAACATTTGGAAAGAAGAAGCAGGCACTACTGACGTAACCCTCAGGGATGCTACAATGCGAGGTACTGAATTCCATCCTTCTTGCTACCAAATCTCTAGTAATTAGCCCTGACCATGGCTAAAGGAGTACCATTGAATAAAGGAACAAGAGAAAGAAGGCACTGGCAATTTTCCCCCAACCCTGTGCAAAGTATCAGGCACCTAGGAGCTACTTGATAAATGTTGTTGTTGTTATTAGTTGCCGTCGAGTCAGTATCCGACTCATAGCAACCCTCATAGGGTTTTCAATGGCTGACCATTTCGGGATTGCCTTGGGAGTGGATTGCCAGGCCCTTCTCCCATTTTTGCGGTGTTGGGAATTGAACTTGGGACCTCAGAGACTGCAGCGCAGCACTCCACCAACTGAGCTAAATCCCAGCCCACTTGATAAATAATATCTTTAAAACGGCTTGTGAAATGTCCCAAGGGCATGCTCTTTGTTGTGAACAAAGCTTTTCTTACCATATTTCAATAACTCTGGGGCCAGACAGTCAATATTTTAGGCTCTGCAGGCCACACCATCTCTGGAGTAACTACTCACCTCTGTCATTACAGCAGGACAGCAGCCCAGGCCAGCCAACTGCAGCAATGCAACCACCGCTTCAACAGCTTCTGGATCCAAACATGCATTACCTTTCACAAGGCCAGGTTCAAAACTCCGTGAAGATCAGTGCGTGTCTCTTAACTTTCCCGACCATTGGCTAATATCCATCCAGCAGCCAGGCAGAGCAAGGGCAGTTCTTGATACACCAGGGGGCAGGCTGTGGACCCTAGTGGCCTTAACCCTGGCTCTGACACAAGCTGTGTGACCTTGACCATGTTGCTTCACCTCTTTGATACTCACTTTCTACATCTGTAAAATAGGGATGTTAATAACACCACAAAAGGCTGTGGCAGCTCATTCCTGAAGCAATCCTAAAACAATCAGCCATTGAAAACGTTATGAATAAGTACACAGAGTTGCTATGAGTGGGATCCAACTCCATGGCACCTAACAGCAACAATAACAGCATATTCTACTCACAATAAGGGTTCAATAAATACGAGCAACTTCTTATTGCCAACATGTCTTACAATTCATGTTTTTTAAAAAACAAAACAAAACAAAAAACCCAACAATTTTTTCACTGAAAATAGCATTAAAAAAAAAAACAGGCAAAATTTCCAAAATCAAGTTCTTAAAGGTACTCCGGGGATCTCCAGGGTTCACAATACTCTCTACTCTAGATGAAACCACTAGCAACATCCTCAGTCTCTCTATGCTGCCCCCCCAAAGTCTGCATCTATGTCGTTTTTATCACTTTGTGTTTCTTGTGGGTGCCTGAGCAATGCTGAGACATTCCGAGCGTTTCAGACATTTGCTGAGTTTAAGACATTCTTTCTCCCCTGCTTCCCCCCTTCCCTCCACACCCCAGCCATTAACTTCTCCAGGGAGTATGGCCTGTTTAGCAAGAGGAAAGCACCACGGAGCCCTTTGCAGACCGGAGGTGAATAATCTTCTCGGCTCCATTCTTTGTCACGGCTGGATGGGACCAAAACTCTGTTGACAACACAGGGGCAAGTCACAACTTGTTATGCCACATGACACCATCCCAGCACAGCAGTGAGTTGGCTTCCCTGGGCTGTACCAGCAGCACAAAAGGCCAGAGGTGCATGATCCTCCCCCTGGGCTCTTTCTCTTCCACCCCTTCCCAGCCAAGCATGGCATTCAGACCCTTCTGGAGAGAGCCATGTTTCTGGAACACTCTGAAACAAAAGTCCTGATATGTGCAAATAATACACACCCACCAAAGAAAACAACCTCTTTGTACCGACAACTTTTCTGTGTCTCTGAAGAAGAGTTTTACTCCCTGCATGGAATTTCCATCAGCACCTGAGTTGGTACCAAACACAGAGACAGGACAGACACCATCTCCCTCTCTGTAGGTAAGGAAGCTGCTGATCAACGAAGATCTCAAGGTTTGTCCTAGTACTTGCACCTCAAATGCTAAAAAACACAGTAGGAACAGAAAAGTTGTTTTGGAAACTATTTCTACCTTGACCACAAAGTGACCATATGGAGGGAATGGGAGATGCAGGGATGGACTAGAAGATCACAGAACATTTCCGCCTCAGATTCCTGCAAACCCAAACATCAGGAAGGGAGCTCTGGGGCTGCGGATGGTGCCGGAACCTGAGTTTTCTCCAGAGCCGTGAAAGGAAAGGTTCCGGGGGAGATCTCAGTTCCGGCTCACATCTTCCTTTACCACAAGAGCTCTGCACTCGTCCTCTGAACCCAAATCAAGTTGTGATCAGAACCCCCTTTCTCTGTGTCCACTTCAACCAAACACATCTCACAGGCAGGAATGTAGACTTGGCTGGGGTAACGAGCTCTAGTGGTTTTCGCCCTGTTTTGGTGACCTTCACAGGGCTTATTTATGCACTTCAAGCTCATGACCTAATCCATGTTGGTTTGGCTTCTCTTCTCATAATAGCAGCCTGTAAAAAGCTTTGGAGAATTCCCTGTGTTTTCTCATTTTGGGTCAAGAAAATAAAATCGATATCTAAATAACCTTAAAAAAGAAAAAAAAAAAAAAAAAAAAAAAAAAAAAAAAAAAAAAAAAAAAAAAAGGCCTGCACAACGTAAAGATGTGGAGTGTTTCCCCCAGAGCTAAGGCTATCTCATAAAGCCTCGGAAATCAGCAGAGTTTTCCACGTTTAAGGAAAGTCAGAAATCAGCAGAGTTTTCCAGGATTAAGGCAAGATGTCTGATAACAGCATACGTGAGAATCAGCTAAGAGGGATTTTTTGACATAAGTTAAACAATGATGATTAAAACTCACATGAAGCCAGGCCCAGTGGCACACACCTGTCATCTCAGGGACTTGGGAGCAAGAGGATCATGAGGCCAGGGTCAGAGGCGGCCTGTGTAACCTAACGACACCCTGTCCTAAAATAAAAAGTAAGAAATGGGCTGAGGGTACAGCTCAGTGGTAGAGTGTTTGCAAAGTATGTACAAGGCCCTGGGTTCAACCCCTAAGTGCCACAAAACATAAAATAAAATAAAATAAAATATAAAACTCAGATTAAAGCAATTACCATGTGGAATGTCTCCGGGTTTTCCCCATTTCTTAAACAGAAGTGTATATGTTTTCAGCATAGTTTCTTGCTGTAATTTTCTTTCTTGGCAAGCCCACATCTTACCATGAAACCCAAAGTATGCACGCTGTAGAAACAATAATGGTTGAAACAGACCCGGCTGTCTCTGGCATGATTTTTCTTTACAAAATTAAAATGTCTGTTGGCTAACACACTGTATATTTTAGTTCTGAAAGACCGTTCTGGGGAGATGAACAGAAAAGAAAGGGGAACTGACAGATGCAAGAGAAAAGTAAGTTACTATGTGCATGCAGTAGTCCGTTCCTCATTCTTTGGGGGAAAAAATATGTCGATTTTATCATTTTTCCTTCAGTTCCATTCCCGGGGAGCTGACAACTCTCCTCTGAATGAGTGCAGGCGGATATGTTCGTATCGGTTACATCTGGGAATGCACACTTAAAAATCTAACTTTCCTAGATACTGAAAAGGAAGATAGAGGGAAAAGTTCAATGCCACCGAAATCACACACATTTGGTTAGCGACATGCTATTGAGGCTAGATGATACAATCGTTTCTCAGTTCTGTTAAAAACTTTGTGCATGTTGAAAGTTGTTTAATTTGGCATTATCACGCATCTGAGTTCCTGTTTTAAATTTCTGCATCTATCTGAAAGCAAAGGCAGACTTTTCAAAGCAGCACAGGCAGACACATCTGGTCTCTAGCTACTATCACAAGAAGGTGTTGACAGCGCAGACGAAGCCCCTGCTTTCTATAGCCGCGGGACTGTGTGCTGAGACCTTTATTCCATCCCTCCTGGTTCCTCCCAAAGATGCACCTCGCAGCCCCTGCTGACTCGCAGCCCTCCAGGGCCCAGATTCAGGCCAGCGATGGCCTCCCTTAAGGTTCAAAGTGGCAAAGATGGATCGCTCCAGTTACCTGACTCCCAGGACCACCTGTTCCAAATTATTCTTTGCTCTCCAAATGTTTATAATCTAACCCCTGACCAACACCCACCCATAGCGATCCTGCACCTTCCAGTAAACTTGAGTTGTGCCGTGCACACTGTAACATTTTAGGGCCTTTCCATTGCCGGGAAATTTATTGACTTATTTTAGGAATTGAAATGCGTAGTGTTAGTATCGAAGGAGCAAATCAAATTAGCCCTCATAAATAAGGTCATTTTCCTTGACAGAATCCTACCTAACCTGTTAAATGTGACTCGCAAAGGTTCATATTTATGTTTTCTAAATACTTAATATGATTTTTCTTTCATTTAAAATAACGGCTAAAAATAATGTTAAGGTCAGTTTCAGAAAATAATTTGTTCTGTGCACTTAAAATTGTCCAAATTCAGCATCGCCCTCCAAGGGGAAGGAGAGCAGCAATGGTCTAGGAGCCAGAGTTTTCGTAGGACATGGGTGAGGCATATTGTACAGAGACCTGACAGCCTAGATTTCATCTGCATGCACTCTGTGACCTGTGTGAGTCATCTGACCTGTGGCTCAGTTTCTTCCTTAACAAGGTTGGGATGAAAATAATAATACTCAAAGGGCTGCCGTGAGAATCCATCCTAAGCATACACAGAACAAGCTGACTTTAGGCCTGACATTCAAGTACCCAATCGATAGCAGCTATTTTCATCACTGTTATGAAATGTAAGGATATCATTTATAAGTGAGAAAAATGGCCAAAGCATTCAGTATGACGAAAGTGAACAAAAAGAAAAAAGCAGCAAAAATAAATGTAAAAGTCTGTGGCTTCCCTCAGCCCTCTCCCCTACAAACACGCCACCAGGCAGGTACGTTTGTACCTCAACATTGACTTCAAATCACACTCACTAGAGCACAATCTCATTCATCTGCAGAGGGACAGTGGGTCTGCAGCCTCAGCCACCATCACTGAGTGTCACTTTAAGCATTTGCCACCTGAGGGAGGGGGGTTGTGCTCCCTGTAGAAGAGGTGTTGGTCAAACACCATTAGGCCAGTTAAGATCTTCAAATAGTGAAAATGAAGTATTGTCTCCAGCAAATTCTTGGCTAATTGTTTTCCTACCAGAATCCTCTTTTTGTTTGGTGTGTTTGGGACTGTTTGAACGGCCACAAATGACAGAGGGAACGGGAGGCATTCAGGAAGCTGCTGTGATTTTAGGGATCAGGAAGAGAGGGTTGGGAGGGAGCATGTTTTCTCAACTCTGGAGTTAATTCTCTCTAAAGAAATTCCTCCTGAGCCGAGTCCACCAACTCCTTTTGCAGAGCAACTAGCTGGAAAAAAGTTTGCTCCCCATAACCAAACCCATTCTTGGCGACAGGGAGAAAGTTTGGCCTTTGGAGGTGACTGCCTTATCAGCTTCTTCTCCTCCACAAATCCCCATGATCAGGAGGACCACATAATTAGGGGAATTGTCCCTTCATCAGGAGTCTTTAGGGAGGGTTTTCATCTATTCCCCAAGGAATTGAGGTCAGGCTGGACAGTCCTGCCTTTTATCTGGTGCCCAGGCAAAACGCAGGTAAGTTCCTCCCTTGCAGTGGGACACAAAGCCCTCCCCTCATCCTTTACACACAAACACACAACATGCACCCTTAAGACTTGCGGACACTGCCTAAAATCACGGCTTTTCCTTCTCCCCTGGGCATCTCTTACGGGAAGGAGGCCTGCCCAGCAGAAGCAAACCCTTACCCAAGCTGCACCTTCCACCCATCCGCTTGGAGGAGGTACTGTGCGTGGGTGTTCAGGAGCAGGCAAGTGTGTAAGCCAGAGCTCTCCCTTCCCTTCCTTTTCTCCTGACTGCCACTAGCAGTCTCTCTGCCCAGAAAGGCATCTGTCGTGAGCGGCTGGGAACCCCAATTATTCTCCATAACAGCCTGCGATTTTATTATACAAGGAGTTTATGGCTGGCCTAATTAGTTTCAAACTGGGCATTGCAGCTGAGGACACCTAAAATACATCTGGTGCAAGGACCGAGAACGAGCCCTCGTCCTGAGTTGGTTACGATTGGATTTCTGCATAACTCTGGTCTCTTGTGCCGACATAAGCTATCTTTGGAAAAGTAGCTGAAAAAATAAGGAAATGGTTTCTTCTTTGTGGGGAAGGAGTCATCTTGTCATGGGGGAACCAAAAACTTCTTAAAGCAGACATGCTTGGACTGTGTACATGTTTTTACAAACCAGGGTCTCTGTAGCTGGCTCAACCTAATTCAGAATGTACCCAGTTACAGCTCCGAGTCTTTTTGCTGAGGGCTCTCTCTTTCTCCCAACAGCAGCTAGCATTTTATCAATTTATCCGTCTGGAACAAGGCTCGCAATCTCTTGCACACAATTTAAAGCATAAGTAATGCAGCATATTTGAAACGGCGTGTCTCTCGTGTTTTTGCCAAATGGTAATCCTATAACAAGTCAACAAATCATATCTCTTTATGATGTGTTTAACACAACACAAAAGGCATGAGAAGAAGATTCTAGAACTTAAGCGATTAAAACAGCTGCTTTTTAAAGTCCCAAACGATTGAGAGCACATACTTTTCAATTTTATTTCATTTCCTTTAGTTATCTGATACTAGGAAAGTGTGCTATGCGTTTATAGAGTATTGTTATACACATAGGCACTATACTAGGTGAGCAATTTCAAGTCAGAGGGAAAATCCTGCCAATTCCTTTAAGATGAGATAGTTAATAGTGCTGTAAGGCTGAAATTCTAGAGAAGCCTAGGCACATACAAACTGCTAAAGTAAATAAATAAGTAAATACACACCAAGTTCTATCAGATGTAGCCACAATCACAAAACTTAAAGTCCTCCATAGGCATGGAGGTTTTGAACATAAACACAATTTTATGCTCAGTCAAAAGCAAGATTCAAATCATTAACATTTGGTATATAAATTACCCATTAATTTCCCCCAGTCTGCGGATGTTTAAATACAAAGAAACATTAGTTTGAGGAGTTTAAGGTGATAGAGAGAGAAAAGTGGGAGCAAAATGAACAATTCTTGAGTTAAAATTGTCTGAAAGATATTCTTTCTCTATCTCTACCTCTCTCCCTACCTCTCTCCCCCTCTCCCCCCACTCCACTGTAAGATAACAAATGGGCCGCAGGCTGGTAATGTCTCTTAGCTCAGTGGCCATACTTTGGTAATAGAAATTTCACCCAAGCAAGGGCTCCTGGAATTAATAGATCCAGTTTGAAACACAACAATTGTCCGCTGGTTATAATTTCCTTTGGGAGAGAGCTCCCTAACTCAAACATAATTCAGCACTCAAATTCTTCTATAATGTTTGTAAATCACTCTACTTCCCCTCCGCCCTGGCCAACCGGACCCTGTTCACTCACTTCACTGCACCTCGTAATTAAAAGGCACCTTCACCAGGAGTGATTTCTACCGCAATGTTATCTTTTTACAAGTCGTTAAAGACGACACAGCATTTCGGAGAAAAAGGGGAGAAAGGATAATGGCATTCACAAACACGCAGCATCGCTCTTCCTTCTGAACAAGACCCCAGAACTCAGCAGGGCGAATGCTGTCAACTCTGACCACAGCGTTGGGGAACGAGAAACGGAAAGCGCTTCCATCTCAACTCCCGAGGAAAGCGCTTTCAGGGTTTTGTGATAGGATACTTTTCACTAGCCGTGCTCTCCTAATAATCCTTGCGCTCTTAAACTATTTGGGGGGCATGAAACACGTGAAAGGAGCTAGGGCCGTCACTGCCGTTCAACGCCCGCACCGCATGGCTAGAAAACCACTCAACTGGCCGCTGGCTCCCCTTAACAAAACGCTCGCCTCCTTCTACGCTCGCCTCCTCCTTTTGATGTGAAGTTTTGTTAAGCTTCAACTCCCAACTTCAGCAGGCACCAGGACTTCCCGCTGCGGTACAAGCCCCCTGAGCCGGACAAGCGAGGGCCGAACGCAAAAGAAATGAAGCAAGAAGCAGGGGGCCCGGCCGCCGTCCCGGCCCCATCCCGGGATTCAGGAGGTTTTTCTCCGCTTCTAGCTGCCCCCATCGACCCTGCCCCAGCGCGGGAGTTTTCTCCCCCGGCCCCTCGGCGCCTCCGCAGTGCAGTCAGGGTCGCGCCGCTCCACGCGAGCCTCCGGGGCCGGTCACCACACCGGACGCCGAGGCCCCAGCTGCGTCTGCCTCGCCTGCGCGCTGTGCACTTGTCCCGAGCGCGGGACTGCAAACTCCAGAGTCGCTGCGCACCCAAAGGTTCGGGGAAACTGAGGCCCGCAGGCTGGGAAGTGCTTTCCGGGAGGAGGGATCTGCCTGCGGACCGCGCTGCTCCCGTGCCCGAGTGGCCCTGGAAGCCCTGGGCGCCCCGATCCAGCCCTCGGAGCGCCCCGACAGCTGCGGAGGGTGGGGGAGCGGCGCGGGCCGGGGTGGGCGCGGCGGGCGTACTCACCGCGCGCAGTGGAGAGGACGCCGCGGCGCGGCGCGGTGCGGACGGCGGGCGCGGGTCCGACGCGGCGGGCTGAGTGCGGCGGGAGCGCTGCAGCCGCCGCCGCGCTGCCTCCGCCTCCTCGGCTGCGGCCGCCGCCGCCCGCGCGGGAGGACAGGCCCCTTCCCTCGCTGGGCCGGCCCGGCTCTGCCCCCGCCCGGTCCCGCGCCGCTGCGTGGGCGCGTGGGGGCGCCGAGGCGCGGCGCGCAGAGCCGGCGGCCGGACGCGGCGCGGGGCTCCGGCCCTGCAGTGCCGCCGCGCTGCTCTCGGCGCCTGCAGCCCGCCGGGCGCTGTTGCTCTGGCGGTCCCGGAGGAGGCGCGGGCCCAGCCTCCTCCCCACCCACCCTCACCCCGCACCGCCTCCCGCCCCAGGGCAGCGCGCCGGCCCTGCAGCCAGGCGAGGCCCCCGACAAGGGCGAGGTGGGGTGGAAGGACCTCACCAAGTGACACTAGCATTCATTCATTCATTCATTCATTCATTCATTCATCCGCCCATTCATTCATTCAGTTCCTATCCAGCATCGAGTGCGCCAGGTTAGGGCCATTCGGCTAGAACGAGACAGACGAGTTTTCTGCTCTCCCGGAACTTACATGCACTTGGAAAGACAGCTCGTAAACAATCAAGTCGAAGACAGGCAATTCCAGAAAGTTGTAATTATATGGAGAGGGTATTTCTGGGCGGTGCTGTCATCTTGGCTGGGGCAGTCAGGGAAGACGTCTCTGAGGAGGCGACCTCTGAGTTAGGGGATGCGCTGCGGGCAGTGATTTCTGCGGCCGGACAGGTGAGGGCCATCCCGCTAGTTTTCACCCATTTTACATAAAAGGTAACCGAGGTCCTGTGGGCTTCACCGGCTTAAGAAAGTTCTGAAATTGAACCCACAGGCCCAAATGAAGACACCCCATGTCATGGCCACCCCTTTCGGTCTCCCTGCAGGGGTTTTCTCCCATTCATCTATTCTGGAAAGTTTATGAATTCCATTTGGGACACCTAAGATGTCCCACCCCCACAGCAATGTCAACCCCTGATGCTCGTTATGCTCAATAAAATAGAGGGCACCCAGACACATTTGAATTTCAGAGAAACAAGAAATAAGTTGTGTATGTCCTCTGCAATAGGTAGAATATACTTCTGCTAAAAATTATTCCTCATTTCTCTGAAAGGCCGGTTAACATTTTTTTTTATTATTATTATTTGCTAAATCTGGCAACCACAAAGGCATCCAAAGTGCCTGGCTCTTCCTTTTCCTCACTTAATTCTCCAAAGAGACCCAGGGGTAGCGGCTGTTCCCATTCCCTTTTATAAATGAGCAAGTCCAAGGTCTGTGAGGGCAAAAAGCAGTTGAACGAGCAATGAATTCAGGTCTGGCTGGCTCCAAAGCCCTTTTTGAGAAAAGAGTCTACTCTGCATTTGCAACTGCAAGGTTATTGGAAAGCCGATGACCATTACGTTTCTGGGCTAGTCATGTGCGGCGGCCTCTTTTCTTTCCTTCTTTCTTTTCCCTCCTTCCTACTTTTCCTTCCTTCCTTTCCTTCCTTCCTCCCTTTCCTTCCTTCTTTCCCTTCCTTCCTTCCTACCTTCCTTCCTTTCTTCCTCTTTCTCTCTTTTCTCTTCTTTCTTTCTTTTCTCTCTTTCCTTTATTTTTTCCTATGCTAGGGATAGAACCCAGGTCCTTGAGCATGCTAGGTTACATCCCAGCCCTTATTTTCTTTTTGAAACAGGGTCTCTATATTTGAGACTGGCCTCAAAGGCATGATCCTTCTGCCTCTGCCTGCCAGTGCTGGGATAACAGGTGTTGCACTGCCGCTAAGGCCCTGCTGGGAAACTAGAAAGGGTTCTGATGGTCAGCCACTTACATTCATGTATAATTTACAAAAGTCATCTGCTTTTGACATCTGGCTGCAATCAGTAAAGATCAGATCTTTCTCTGGGCTCTGATGCCCCACTTGCCCTGGAGCAGGGTGGTATAGGGGGGCCCTGGACACTTTGATGATCCAGTTGAGGGAAAGTTGGGTTGGGGATTCTGTGATGTGTGTGAAGTTTTTCAGCTTCTTAAAATCTGAAATTTGTTGTGAATTCTTAAGGAAATATTCACTTTCATATCTAATTTTGGACTTGTGATAATTTTGTGTTCTTTTTCTTAAATAAAGGCTCAAAAGTGTACATGTACAAGCGGGCATGGTGGCACACGCCTGTAATCCCAGCAGCTTGGGAGGTAGAGGCAGGAGGATCGCAAGTTTGAGACCAGAGGCAGTCTGCGTAACTTAGTGAGACCCTGTCTCAAAAAGTAAAAAAATGGTTTGGCAGCTCAGTGGTCCAGCACTTGCAGAGCATGCAAGCACAAGGCCCTGGGTTCAATCCCCAGTACTGAAAAAAAAAAAAACCCACACACAAAAAAACACAGTTGTACGTGTACCAGGTACCACCACTCCTGGACCCACCTCTGCTCCTGACTTACTCCATTCCGCAGACTTCAGACTGGAGGAAATGCACTCAGAAAAATGATTGTGCCCCACAGGTCAGGTCTGGAGTAGGCCTGTTGTTACAGGCATGAAGATGGTGACTTTTCTGCCTTCTACAAGCAGTATGTGCCTAAGTGCTTGGCCTTGATGTTCTTGTTTCTAAAGCAGAGATCACATTGCTCTGTCTGTGCCGTGACTGTGAAAACTTCCTGAGCCCGTGCTGGCAACACATTTTCTTCTAGGGCTGCAGCTGCCCCTGGCTATTACTAAACACATACGATGGCTGTGCACACAGCTTCACATCCCAAGGCGTCTTCTCAGCGAGCTCCAGGCTGTTCTGAGTTGAGCATCTTCATGTCCTCCCTAGGTGCTTTGCTTCTCTTGGTCCCTGAGCCTCAGTCTTTTTCCCCTAAAGGCTTAGAGTGGAATAGACTGGAATAGAGCTATCAGGCGAACTGGTTGGCTGGATCTGTGGGTTCTGCATCCTCAAACATCCTCAACCTTTGATTGAAAATATCTGGGGGGAGGAAAGTTCATCTGTGCTGAATGTGTCCAGACTTTTTTCTTGTCATCCTTCCCTAACCAATAGAACACAACAACTATTTCCATAGCCTTTACATTGTATTAGGTATTATAAAAACAATCTTGTTGTTAGGTGCTGCAGAGTTGGTACATTCAACAGGCGAAATACTATTGTCAGTGCTTCTCTCCTATTCATAGGGTTTTCAATGGTGGATTGTTTTTTGGGAGTGGGTTGCTGGGTCCTTCTCCCAATCCTACAGCACCTGGTGTTCCCAGGCAGTCTTCCATCCAAGAGCTAACCAGGCCTGACCCTGCTTAGCTTCCTAGATCTCACAGGATCAGACAGGATTGGACACCACAATGGTATGGCTGCAGGCATAAAAAATCAAGAGATGATTTAAACATATGCAAGACAATGTGCGAAGGTTTTGTGCAAATGCTATGGCATGTTATGTAAGGGACTTGAGCATGGATGGGTTTTGTGTCCACGGGGAGTCCTGGAAACCACCTGTGTCTGCTGGGGGACACCTGTCCACAGTTGTCTACACATGTGTACGGGACCAGGGTGTCACCTGTTTCTTCCTGTAGCTTATGGGGAGAAGTGGTGACTGCTAAATAACTTAATGGAATGCAAAGAGTTAATACATTTCCTTCACGCTCTTTTCCTCCTTCCCCAGAGTCTGGCCCATTATCTCAACAATTTCAGGCCTACCCCAACCTCCCCTGAGAGATAAGTGGGAGGCAGGTGTTTGTTAATGTCATTTGTCCTTCTCTCAGGGTGGTGGTTTCCAACCACAGAGCACATTAGAATCTCCAGGGGAGCTTTTCAAAGTTCCTGTGCCTGGGCCCCACCCCGTACCAATTAAACCTGGCTCTCGGGGGCTGGGCCTGCGGCATTAGCATTTTTCAAAGCTGCCCAGGTGATTTCAATGTACAGTAGGTGAGTCCCATCTCTGGGAGAGAAGGAATCACAGCAGAGGAGCAGAAGCTGAGATCCAGCTCTTATGCAAGACCGTGGAAAATTCGGCCACCTTCTCCTCTAGGGGCACCCGTCCTGTCTCTTTCTCTCCATGATTTCTCCTTATTAAATATTTGTCCTCATGTCTGAATGGCCAGCAAAACGATCTTAAAAAATCTGAAAGGGCTAAGCCAGAAAGCAGATTCTTTAGGGTATCCACCCTCGGCACACCTACCTCGGAGTAAAACACATCCCCCACTGCAGGAGTCATCCAAGTAAATGTACTTTAAAGCCAAGAGATCATGTTAACTTTGAGAACCATGAACTTCACCACATTTCCAACATGGATATACCTATCCTACAAACGTACATGTGTGTTCTCCATGCAAAATCATGCCTTATTTCTATACACCTGCAAAGCCCTCTTCTACTCCATTTTTAATGCATTCATTTAAACCAGGTATGTCCAACACATGGCCTGCAGGACAGCTCGTAACGCGGTCCCACAAAATGTTTTAGCACCGTGTGTTTGTTAACCTTTGTTTTCTGCATGATCCTCCCCTTATTAAACAAGGTGACAGGGAAACATGGGAAAGAAAAGGACAGGTTTGCAGACAAAATGTGGCCTAGGATGTTTTGGACGTTTGTCAGTGGTGGACTGAGAATTAAATGCCAAGCTTCCTAGCAGCCAATGCGAAAAGGAAAATGTGATCAATTACATCACTGGTGTTCAAACTTTCTTTTATTTGAAAGCAAGTGTGTACAGAAGCTCAGATGGAAAAAAGAGATGTGGAATCCCAGGCTCCAGCCTCCCATTTTTCTCTTGTGGGTACTTGTAAAGGATCTTAAAGGAACCACCAAAGCTCTGAGGAGTCAAAAAGGAAAACCATGGGTTTCAAAGTGCTCCCCTGTGTTCAGGATTCATCATGTTGCTAGGACAGAAACAAGCCAAGCTTCTTGGTAAAACAGAGCTTTTGCCTGATATTGATAGAGGAGAGAAGTTTTCCCACAGGTCCTGATAAAAGTGACAACATGTGATACAGTGTGTACATGGGAGTGGGACAGGGGCTTTTTGTAAATGTTTGAGATATAAAAATACTCCTGTGCTAGAAAACTAGAGAGAAAATTCTCACCTCTTCCTTAACCCAGGCAAATACAAGCATATTTCAAACTTCTCTCTAGTAAATAGTTTCCCAATAGAGTGACTTTGCGTTTAATGCCCAAACACCATGGAAAGCAGGCTTCTTGTAATTACTGGATGGATATGTATAAAGAAAAGTTGATACTTGTATCCCCCAACCTGGATTCGGTATTTCTATCAAACTGACACAAAGGAAAAGTAACATTCCCACCACCCCTGGGAGAACATCAGAACCACATTTTGAAATGTGTCCTAAGAAGCAACAAGAGGGATACGAGCTGGTGTGGCTGCGTCTCCACACACAATCCAAATATCTGATGGAAAATTCCATAATCCTTTGGTCCTCAGGAAGCCACATATGAAGCATTCTGCTCGTCCATCCTATCATGCCAGTTTGCCACTTATTGGTAGGGATTTGAGTATGTCCCCTCCAAAATGTAAGTGTTCAAACTTAATGGTCATTGTAAGGACAGGAAGAGGTGGTAACTGTAAGAGGTGATTAGGCCATGGGGACTCCTCCCTTGTGACAGAATTGAGGCCCTTATAAAAGAGGTTTGCTTGCCTTCTGCCTTCCACCATGTAAGGACTCAGCACTCTTTCCCTTTGGTGGCTGCAGCCACGAGATGCCATAGTGCAAGCTGAGAGCGGCCCTCACCAGACTCAAACCTGCCAAGGCCTTGACCTTGGCTTCCCAACCTCCAAAACAATGAGAAGTGAATTTCTATTCTTTGTAAGATACTCAGACTCAGGTGTTTTGTTATAGCAGAACAAAAGGACTACGGAGAACATTTTATGTGCTCAGTCCCACTTTAGAAAACTGTTTTTGGGAAATCTGAGTTAGCATGTTATGCATTATTAGGAGGCGGAGGTAAGAGGATGGCAGGTTTGAGGTCAGAGGCATCCTCCACAACTTGTTGTTGTTGTTAGGTGCTGTCGAGTTGGTGTCAGACGCATAGTGACTCTATTTACAGCAGATGAAACACTATTATCAGTGCTTCTCTGTTACACATAGGGTTTTTAATGGCAGATTGACTTTTGGGAGTGGGTTTCCAGGTCCTTCTCTCTCCACAACTTAGTGAGACCCTAACTCAAAATAAAAAAATATATAAGGCCTGGTATGGGGTGAGGCCCTGGATTCAACCCCATAGTACTGAAAAAAATATCATGCATTATCATTTTTCCCATTTGAAATAGTGGGTAAGTAAGTAGGGTTGGCCTACAAGGTGGTACTATTTCAAGGTAATGGGCTCATTAGGATGTGGAGCCCCATGGAAGGTTCTAAGGGAACTGAGGGCTCCCCTCAAAGGTAATTCTGAGTCTCTGGTATTTTCCTCTTTCTGTCTCCTGCTGCTCTCACCAGAGGAACAAAACAATGTGTCAATCAATCTCAGCCTGGATCCTCCAGACCCATGAACCACAATAAACCTTTCCTCTTCATAAGTTCATTGCCTTGGGTATTTTATTATAGCACTGGGAAACTGACTAATGCAAATTCCAAGCAGGATCTCTCCACCAGGCTGAGGGCAGGCTGGCCTTCTAACACTATCCCCAAGAATCTCTAGTCCTTCACCTCCTCCCTACCATTTCCTTCCAAGACCTGTTAGTTTTTACTTTCTTTATTCCCCGGAGAGGAGAAGCAAATAAAAAAGACAAGATTTCTGTCCTCTTGGTGCATTGGACTTGTCTTTTCTCTTTGCTTCGAACTCATAATACCATCTTTGCTGGTGAACAGAGCCAAGTGTCCCTGATGTGTGTCTGGAGGGAGAGCTGGGTTCAAGGTCTGAAAGATCTCAGAGATGTCCAGAATCCAACCTCTTGTCATTCTACATTCTGAAAGATCAGGGGTCTGCAGACACAGGAGGCCCATGAGAGCCTCAAGGTCAGAGGTCTAGAGACCTTTGGGGGGTGGGGCTCTCTGCAAGATCAAAAGAGGCACTGTAGACAATGCAGCCTAAAGCCAGCCTGATCCTGGCCTACTAGGACAGATGTCTTGCCTGTGTAAGGAGGACTCAGATCTGTCTCAAGTACCAAGGACAGGCGACATGAACTATCAAACAGGAGGCAGTGGCAAGTTTCCACAACAGACCCAGGGCTGTGAGCAGCCCCCCACAAAGCTATGAAATCTCTGGCTTCACAATTCTCGGGAGAGCCCAAGGGCTTCCACCCCTCCTGGAACAGGACTCCATGTGCTAGGCACTCTCCATCCTGCTCAGAAAGGGGCTTCCCAGACAGGATGGGACAGTAGAATGATGCCCACGTGCCCATGTGGCATCTGAGCATTCCTACCCTGGGTGTCTGCAGGTCCACCTCTTGCTCTGAGGAACCTCTAAGACATGTGCCATGGGACTCTTCAGCAACCCAAGGCTCTCTTCTCAGAATAATGCTTTCTAAATACACAAAAGTACACATAACACACATGTGGTGCTGGAAAACTATTGATAGGAAAACATTAACACACACTCCTGCCTCACTTTGTGCATGAAAATTAGCTCAGAGTAGACCACAGATGTAAACGAAAATCCAAAAATCATCAAGCTTCTAGAAGAAATCATAGAAGAAAATCATCGCAACCTTGGGGTAGGCAAAGATCTCTTAGAACACAAAAAGTACAAACCATGAAAGCATTGATAAGTTGAACTTTCTCAAAAGCCAAAATTGAGAAAATAAAAGACAAGCTATAAAATGGTAGAAATCCAACACACGTATCAGATATAAAGAACATTTAAGAAATATAAATAAAAATATGAAGAACTTTTATAACTCAACAGTAAGAAGACAAACAGCTCAACTCTTGAAAACAAAAGAACATATAAGAAATATAAATAAACATATAAGGAACTTTTATAACTCAACAGTAAGACGACAGACAGCTCAATTTTTGAAAACAGGCAAAAATTTTGCACCAACTCTTCAAAAAAGAAGATAAAGAGCTAAAAGGCACATAAAGTGATGTGCAACACCACTAGTTGTCATGGAAATGCGAATTAAACTTGCATGTTGGCAACGCGTTGGTCAAACTTGTCAATTATAATTTAAAATGGAATTGAAATAATTATCTAAATGCACAATTTTGAGCAGAAATTTTTCCCAAGTTAATATGTCATCACTGGAGCAGTTAAGGGAATTTAAGATTTGTCATAAAGCATAATTTATTAGATTTGTAAGTACTTACTTGAGTATGTAGAAATGTTGGACAGTTGAAGTACTTGGAAAGAAAATCCACAATATCAAACTTAGCAATGTAATTTACAATGTTTGAAGGCATTTACGCGTTAGAGGTTTGAAGGCTGAGTTTATAAGTGGGACCAACTCGTGATCGATGATTTTCTTGAAAACAATGACTGATTTTTGTTATACTATTCCTATAAAGGAGACAAAAGATTTTAAAAGGAAACTTAAAAACTCAAGGGAAATGCCAGGCTTGGTGAATTTGCGACTTTAGTAATTGAAACTTATTTCTAGAACTTGTGAACAGCTTCTCCTGCATTCCAAAGCCTCTCAAGCTCACAGGGAACAGGAGGGAAGCTGAAGAGGGAGCGAGCCCAGGAAATCCAGGATCCCTCTCTCCTCCCTTGTTTATTTTTGACCTAAGCCGCTGAGGCATCTGTCCCCTCCTGTCCCCCTCTTTGGGCTTCTGCCATTGAGGAATTAGCCACAAACCCAAGAAAATCCTTCTCCATGACCTAAGGAAGAGGAAGGTCATTCATTATACTGGGCTTAGGAACAAATTTAAAATACTGAACTACTTAAGTTTTCAAAACAGAGGAATCTAAACAAATGCTCAACTAGTGAACAAATGAGCAATGCTTGCCAAAACCCCAGTTGGTTTGGAAAGCATTTTTCCCTCGTTCTTTGGCCTGCCCTCTCCAATAGTGGAGGAAAACCCCAAGGGGGGAAAATAGCTACACAATAGCATTTTAAACAACCTACAAGATTAACAACAGCTAGATACCCACTTTCAAACTTTCGTCCTCAAAAGGATTGGTGGGACAATCAAATAAAATAATTTTTTAAGTGATCTCCTCAATGTGAATGATCACTTCCTTTTCCTATCATTTTCTTTCAAAATTCAGTGACCATAGGATTTAGGGTACCAGTTTGGCTGCTGTGATGGGGCGACATCTTCAAAAAATGCCTTTCATATGATAATTTTTTTCTCACATAAAAGTCTAGATAGACAGTTGAAGTCTGCTCTGGTGGCCCCAAAATAATCTGAGTCCCAGGGTCCTTCTGGCTTTTTGCTCTGCCATCCTCAACAAGGGATTTCCACTTTTTGTAGTCCAAAATGGCTGCCTTAACTCCAGTCATCACATCTACATTCCAGCCGAGAGGAAGTAGGAAAAGAGCTGTTGAGCATACTCTTTGCTTCTAATTGAACATATCATCTCTATTAACAGTCTCAATATTGGCCATGCCTAGCTGACTTTGGGAAATGTAGACTTTACAGACAATATCAAGCTAAATACCCTATTACTCTGATAGAAAGAGAAAACAGAGACTGAGTGACAGCTCATAACTCTGTCACGCTAAACATTAATCCAGCAGGATGGTGAGGTTTGTGTGCACTGTGTCTTCTCTTGTGGAATAGCTACTGAAGTTCAAATTGGTATGACTATGGATGACAGCAATTGGGAACACTTATTAACATGTAGGGCTGGGGATGTAGCTCAGTGGTAGAGTGCTTGCCTAGCACATGTAAGGCTCTGGGTTTGTTTGATCCCCAGCACCACATATACACACACAGAATAAAATCAGTCAGTCAATCAATCAAGTGCAACCCCATAGTTCAATTTTCCATCTTCTTTCTACAGAAACACATCAAGTTGCATCCAGGGAGGGTGTGTAAAAAGATGCTTATTATAGCCTTATTTTTAATAATAAAAAAGTGGAAACAAAGTAACTGGCAATCAAAGGGAAATGGCCCAATGACTTGGGAGATCCATATTTTGGAGTACTTAAGAAGGAGAATCTATGTGTATTGGGAATGTGATTTGTAAAATGTCTCAAATAGTAGGAATAGCAGAGTTCACCTATTTTTAAAAGAACATATATGTATATATACCCATTTGTAAATATTCAGAGAAATATCTGGAAGAATCTCTGTATTAAAAAGACCTGGAAAAGTTTATTTTTTGAAAAGAAAGCATTTATATATAAAATGCATTTCAATGCATTGAAATATATATTCAATGTCACCTGCAGCTGTACCACCCTGGCATCTAATCCTGTCAGATCTCAGGAGCTAAGCAGGGTCGGGTGTGGTTAGTATTTGGATGGAGACCGCCTGGGAATACCAGTGCTGTAGGCTTAGGAGAAGGACCTCGAACCCATCCCAAAAAATAATCAGCCATTAAAAATCCTATGAATAGCAGAGAAGCTAGCCCTGTGGCATTCGATCCCGTCAGATCTCGGAAGCTAAGCAGGGTCGGGCCTGGTTAGTACTTGGATGGGAGACCACCTGGGAACACCAGAAGCTGTAGGCTTGGGAGAAGGACCTGGCAACCCCCTCCCAAAAATCAATCTGCCATTGAAAACCCTATAAACAGCAGAGAAGCACTGACAATAGTGTTTCCCCTGTTGTACAGAGGGTCACTATGAGTTGGATACTGACTCGATGGCACCTAACAACAACAACAACAACAAGCACAGAAGCACTCATATAGTGCCAGGCATGGCATAGTGCCTGGGAGTTTTTCATCTGTTGTATGTAGGGTTGCTATGAGTCAGATCTGACTCATTGGCACCTAACAATAACAACAACAATATATACAAAGTATATGTAATACTAGGCATAATAATGAATTGTTATTATATGCTATGTAATATGCTATAGATGGGAGAAGGACAGGGCAATCCACTCCCAAAGCAATCCCGAAACAATCAGCCATTGAAAATCCTATGAATAGCAGAGAAGCACTGACATAGTGCTGGGCATGGCACAGTGTCGGGGAGTGTTTCATTCTGTTATACATAGAGTTGCTGTGAACCAGACCTAACTCGACAGCACCTAACATCATCCTAATATGCTATTGGGGGTTTAGCTCAGTTGGAAGAGTGCTGCTCTGCGCTCTCTGAGGCCCTAGGTTTGGTCCTCAGCACCGGAAAAACAGAAGGA
This sequence comes from Pedetes capensis, assembly GCA_007922755.1. Lineage (NCBI taxonomy): Eukaryota > Metazoa > Chordata > Mammalia > Rodentia > Pedetidae > Pedetes > Pedetes capensis. The sequence goes on from VMDO01001953.1 coordinate 37,041, forward strand.
TGTGGCAGCCCATTCCCAAAACAGTCATGCAAGCAGCAGTCAAGAAATCAAAAGATGCATTGCATTGGGAAAAGCTGTGGCAACAGACCTCTTTCAAGTGTTGAAAAGTAAAGATGTCACACTGAAGACAAAGGTGCACCTGACTCATGCCATATAGTATTTTCAGTTGCATCATATACTTGTGAAAGCTGTACACTGAATAAGGGAGACAGGAGAGAATGGATGCTTTGAATTATGGTGATGGAGCTAAATATTGAATATACCATAGACTACCAAAAGAACCAACAGATCTGTCCTAGAAAAAGTGCAACCAGAATGGTCCTTGGAAGCAAGGATGCATCTTACATGTTTTGGACATGTTATCAGGAGGGACTAATCCCTAGAGAAGAATATCATGTTTGGGAGAGTGGCAGGTCAATGACAAAAAAGAAGACCCTCCAGTAGATCAGTGTCTGTAACCATGGGCTTACACATAAAAAAGATACTGTGCCTGGCACAGAATTGGGGAGTGCTTTGGTCTGTTGTACATCAGACTATGAGTCGGACCTGACTCGATGGCTCCTAACAACAACAACAACAACAACAACAACAACAACAACAACAACAACATGCTATGGAAATATCCCTTATTTTGCAGACTGTGTCTCATTTAGATTAATGCGATGTTTTCTCATGATTTGATTCAAGTTCTGCATCTTCAGCAAGAACACCAGGAAAGCAGTGCTGTGATCTCCACAGCACATGGGATCAATTTGTCCCATTAACAGTGCCGCTAACTCTAATATTTAATTAAGATGGCGTCTGCCACTCTAATATCAAGTTGCTCTCCTCTCCTTTGTAATGAATGTCTTTTGTGGGGAAAGACTTTGAGACAAGGTCTGTATCCTGCTCCCCATCAAACACCAATTAAGTAATTAATTGATGCTTGTTTAATCAATGGGTATGATCCATTACTACCCTATTTATTTTGATGTGCAGATGCCCCAGATCTGGCCACTGAGCCTCTTCACGCTGGCTTCTGCGTCCCCTTGACGTGTCCCATCATTCTTTGGGCACTCACTTCCTTTCTGACCCCACACAACGTTCAGCTTCATCTTCCCTTCTTTTTGCCCCCATCCTGCAATTAGCTATTTCTGCAAAAATCTCCATTACTTTTAGCAAAAAATAATGTTTAGAATCCAAGATCTGGATGCTGAGTGAGTCTGCTGCTACTGTGAAGTGACTGTTTCCTGCTCTTTGGGTGCACAGACCCACGTACAGACAGACAGACAGACGACAGATGCATATATGCACAGGCACACGTACGTGGTGTTTACTTCTCTATCTACATATGTTGATAGCTGAGGCTTTGTTCCAGGACTGGCTGCATAGGTTGCTGGGCACAGTGTAAAATGAAAACATGGGGTTCCTTGTTCAAAAGGCAGGAATGACGAGAGTTTTGGGGGTGAAGATCCAGGTTTCCCCATCTTCTGCACTCTCCCTGGGCTGTCACGGGGTGCACCTGCTGTTTCACACCGTGCACGGGGGAAACTCAGGGTGCTGCAGACCCCGCCCCCAGGGGCCCAGGGCCCCACCCTGCAGCTCAGAGCAGGTGCAGCCATCTGCTGTGGTCTCTCTCCTGCCCTGTCAGGTGGGGGAGGGAAGCAGAGCACATCCCTTCCCCCAGGGTCACCCCTCCAACCTGTAGCCTGGGTAGCCTTTGGGGTACTGCAATCTGGGAGCCCAGACCAGTGGCCTGGATGGGCGTGGGCAGAGGGTGACAATGGTTGATGGGCGGGGATGGGGACAGGGAAGCCAGGCAGAGTCTGAGCAGTCACCAGTGGGAAGGTGCCTGAGACCCCTCCCCAGGGAAGCAGGGAGATGGCAAGGCCCACAGCCCTAAGTCCTTGTACCTACTCTATTGTCCCTTGGACCTCAGGTGAGATGTTCATTCAAAGATAGCATCATAAGGAATTTCAAGGCAGTAATCTCACCGCCTCGCAACCTTGGTGCGGGGTCCTTTTGAGGAGCAGGTCCTACAAGAGCGCCCTGGGTGCACAGGCAGGAGGCCCACCTGGCTTTTACCCAGAGTTCCAAGACAAATCCAACACGACCGCTCCTTCTGATTCCTGCTTCTGCGGATTTCTAACACCCTTGCCCACCAGTGGGGACACTGGGTGCCTGGGCCCCTTGCTAATGTTTGCAACCCACCTTCTGCTGCTGTGCAGCTCTGAGCTGCCCTCATCCTGCAAGGGCCCTGGCGCCGTGGCCAGGAGCCCCTGTTCTCAAGCAGGCATGGCCCTCTCCTCGCTCTCAGGTGATGGTCTCTGGGCAGCATACCCCACTGAGGACGCCCTCCTCACCCACTGGGGCTCCAGCACCTTATGCCAGGCTCCGCCTTGCTCTGCTCTGGGGAAGCCCCGCCTCCCTCCCAGGGGCGGGTTTTGCCTCTAGACCACTTCGCCAGCCGCACCATGCAGGCCTATCTTTATTTTAATGGCTTTTATATTGACTCCTGGAAGGGAGGAGAACAGAAGGGAAAGGGAAGAGGAAAAGAGGCAGAGGAAGGGCCCAAAAGGATTTTCTAAGTATGATGAGCTGATTCTTTAATTCCTCCGCAGGAGAAAACGTCTGCAAAGAACATCTTGGAAATGAATAACAAATTGCCTTGCCAGACATCAAAACAGTTAGTGGAGCCATAATTAAAATGGAAAAATGTTGGCATAAAGAGGCAAAACAGACGAAAGTAATAGAATATGGAGTCTAAGAACAAACATATTTATGCAAATTTGTTTTGCTCAGTGGGGCAAACATGGGTTAGTTAATGCTTTTGAATAACTGGCTCTCAAGTGGGAAAGGTTAATTCTTTCTTCACTTCGGCCATATAAACAAATTCCATGTGGAAAAAAAGGGGCGCATTTTAAAAAAGCAAGCAAGCATAATGATACCAACAAAAAACATAGAATTATTTCTACAACATTAGGGCAAAAAGCAAGACCAAACAACAATAAAACAAAACAAACAAACAAGAAGGGAAAATCCACAATGAAAAAAGGCTAAAAAAAAAGAAAAGGAAAGAAAAAGGTCTGCTACATTTGATGACAAGAGACTTAAAACTTTTCACATGGAGAAAATGTAAACCAAATTAAAATACAATGGACAGTTTAGAGTAAACGTTTGCTAAATAAAAAACACCTACAGGTGTAACCCTGTGGTGTCTGATCTGTCAGATCTCAGAAGCTAAGCAGGGTTGGGCCTGGTTAGTACTTGGATGGGAGACTGCCCGGGAACACCTGGTGCTGTAGGCTTGATTGAAGGACCTGGCAACCTATTTCCAAAAAACAATCAGCCACTGAAAACCCTATGATAAACAGAGAAGGGATGACAATAGTGTTTCGCTTGTTGTATGCAATAAGTTGGATACTGACTCCAGGCACCTAACAACAAATATAAAACAGATAAACTTAATAGTTCAGAGTATATTTATCAAGAATTCCTGCAAATAGATAAGATAAAGACAATGAATCTAGTATAATAATGAACAAATATGTATATACTAATAAATCATGAAATAGAAATGGCCAATAAACATAAGAAATGTCCAATTTCATTAAAAATCAGAAATAGCCAAATAAAACATACTGAAATGTCCTTTTTTAGCTGTTGATTGGCAAAATATGAAAAAGATTACTAACAACTAGTTTGCCTAAAGTTGTAATAAAATGGATCTGCTCATAAAGTATTAGGAAAACATATAAATCATTCAGGCTTTTTGGAGGAAAGATCAGTACTAAAAATATGTATGGACACATTTACTGTATTTTAAATTTTTATATAATTTTGTTTTAAATGTATATATGTTCATATAAATTAAGTGTGCAAACCTTTCATCCCACAAATTTAACTTCTATGTATCTGTCCTAGAAAAATAGTCATGTAGAGGCACAAGGAAAACATATATAAGGACCTTTATCAAAATACAAGATGATTATTCTTAACCAGAAAATCTAAAATCTGAAATGCTCCAAAATCCAAATCTTACTGAGTGCTGGCCTAATGGCCCAGGGAAGACCCCTGCATGGGGAAACTTTGTTTCATGCACAAAATTATTAAAAATATTGTATAAGATTACCTTTATCCTATGTGTATAAGGTGTAATGAAACATAAATGAATTCTCTGTCTAGGCTTGGGTCCCATCCCCAAGATTTCTCATTACATGTATGTAGATATTACAAAACCTGAAATCTGAAACACTTCTGGCCCCATGCTTTTCAAAGGGATGCTCACCTGTGCAAACCATGCAATAGGAGTTTAAATTTATAATTGTAGAACTGCCCTCTCATCTGTGCCATATAATGTAACCTAGTCAAGGAAGTGACGTCTCATGGTCTTTGTCGAGGTCTGTTGGCCAGAAGCAAGTCACAAAGCCCACTAGTACTCACGGGGAAGGATCTATCCAGGACATCAGCACCAGGGAGTGGAGATCATGGGCTCTTCCTTAGAACTCTACCTGCCACAACATCTCCAGGTTGCAATTATTAAAAACAAAGTCTTGTTGAGTGAGGAGGCGCATGCCTGTAATTCCAGAGACTCTGGAGGTGGAAGCGGGAGGATCTCAAGTTCAAAGCAAGAGGCAGCCTGCATAATGTAGCAAGACCTTGACTCAAAAAGTAAAAAAATGGGCTGGAGTCACAGCTCAGCAGTAAAACACTTGCAGGGCATTCATGAGGCCCTGGGTTCAAGCTCCCCCACTCCAATACCACAAACAAACAAAAAACCCAAGCCTTTATTTTTCCACTGACCAAATTATTTTGGCACGGGGGTAGAGGGGAGGGAAGGAGATTTTTCCCAATGTAGAGTTTTATTCTCAATGTGGAGTTTTACAGCTAAGTGATGACAAACTTACCTGCCAGTTTTTATTTTATAATTTATTCAAAGCCTACTATATAAACTAATTTTAAATCATCGCTTCAAGCTACAGCGCATTGAAAAATGCATATTTAAAATGTATGTGAAATTGAATCACCTCTAGACAGCTATTTTAAAAAATTAATTCATACCTGATTATTTTTTTAAAAATCAAGTCCATTGTTTAGATTCCTTTTTGCAAGCTCTCTCTCTTCCTTTTTTTTTTTTTTTTTGGTACAACTATATTAAATTAAAATTTGAACTCTGGGTAGTTCTGGCATGCTTGGAGGGCAAAGTTAAGATTGAAGGATCAAATAAAAAATACTTCCCTTTGAAATGCGCAGTTAGGCAGTGATCATTTGCATGAAATCCTGTGAAGCACAGAGGAAAGGAATGAACCTGATATTCTTTCACAAACATGGCCACATCAGCTAAGAAGCAGGCCCAGATAACAAGGATGGGGGAGTGAAAGGGGAAGGAAAACTGGCCCTTGTGCCTGGGGGTGCAAGAGTAGCCTGTGAGGATCCAGTGGAACTTCGGCAATGTTCAAGGGCCCCTGCAGGTGCTGAACCTGCAGCATTGGGAGGCAAACTCATACCCACTCTGCACTGGTGGGCATTGTCCCACCCTGAGACAACATTGGCCTCACTTACAGAGAGAAATAAACAAATCTGCAAATTCTTTCATAAAGTGGCCTAAAGAAATGTTTGTGAGGGAACAAGCTTGGTGGTACTTTTTCACCCCTCCCAGCCAACGCCGCTGGAGTTAAAACAAATGTTTTTGTTTGTGAGCCATCGCAGGCGGATAAACAACCTCGGCAAAAGTTAACTTCAAGGGTGATGTTGTTAGTTGCTGTTGAGTAGTGTCCAACTCATAGGACCCTCATAGGATTTTCAATGGCTAATTGTTTTGAGATGGCCTCAGGGAGTGGACTGTCATGTCCTTCTCCCATTTTTGCAGTGCTGAGAATCAAACCCAGAACCTCAGAGACTGCAGAGCAGTGCTCTACAAACTGAGGTAAATCCCAGCCACTCAAGGGTGTTAGGATAGGGCAAAATAAAGTACTGTCTGCCTAACATGGTTGGCGAGGCTGAACTGCAATGAATCTGTGAAAGTGTTCTCCAGCAATGGCCCACAAACTGGCCCCAGTGTGGATTTTGTTTGTCTAGCACTGTTTCAAAAGAGTTTCTACAAACAAATTAGATGTCATCATTAATAACAATAAGGAAATTTCTTGTAATTCCTGACTTCTGAAGAAATTAGAAAGTCTGTCAACACGAGACGTATTTTCTTGCCTAAATGGCACCAGCTGCTCAGAAAATTACTCTCTTCAGTTCCCCAGACTCTGCCTCTCCCTTTTGTCTCACACACGGCCTTCCTCATTCACTTATCTTTACATCCTGGCCTCTAGAGGAATTTGGATTTATAGCCCTTAATGCAATGCATGTCTCAGTGTTCAATGTTAGGAACGTTGAGCCTAATTCTCTGATTTCACTCAGAGGGGAACTGAAGCAACCACACAGGTAGCTAGGGATGGAGGTGAATCTGCAGCCCAGTTTCCTGGCTTTCAAGTGACCCTTCTTTCTGCTGGGACTCTGCCTCCAATCCCCACATTCATCACCAGAGGTTGAAATCTCTACATTTCATTCCAACCAGTTTCCCATCACCAAGGCCACAAATGAAGAAGTAGAAGATTTTTACCAGCTTCTGTTGTCTGAAACTGATGGAACATGCAATCAGGATGCATTGATAACTACTGGTGACTGGAATGCAAAAGTTGGAAACAAAGAAGGCCCAGTAGTTGGAAAATATGGCCTCAGTGACAGAAATAATGCTGAAGATCTCATGGCCAATGACATTTTCATTGGAAATTTATATATATATATATATATATATATATATATATATATATATATGCTACCAACATAAATGGTGACTATACACATGGAATTCATGAGATGGAGCATATAGGAGCCAAATTGTCTACATTTGTGGGAAGAGACAATGAAAGAGTTCAATATCAGAAGTCAGAACAAGACCAGGTGCTAATTGTGGATCAGATCATCAACTGCTCATATGCAGATTCAAACTGAAACTGAAGAAAATTAGAACAAAAGTACAAAAGCAAGGTATGACCTTGAGTATATCCCACCTGAGTTCAGAGACTATCTCAAGAATAGATTTGATGCATTAGACACTAATGATGAAAGACCAGATGAGTTGTGGCATGACATTAGACACATCATTCATGAAGAAAGCAAAAGGTTACTAAAAAGGCAGGGGAAAAAAAAGAGAAAAGAACAAGTTACAGGTCAAAAGAGACTCTGAAACTTGTCCTTGAGTGACAAGCAGCTAAAGTCAAAGGAAGACATGATGAAGTTAAAGAACTAAACAGAAGATTTCAAAGAGCAGCTCAAGAAGACAAAAATCAAATATTGTAATGATATATGCAAAGAGCTGGAGATAGAAAACCAAAAAGGAAGAACACACTCTGTTTTTCTCAAACTTAAGGAATTAAAGAAAAAATTCAAGCCTCAAGTGGCTATAGTGAAGGATTCTACAGGGAATATATTAAATGACACAACAAACATCAAAAGAAGATGGAAGGAATACACAGAGTCGCTATACCAAAAAGAATTGGTGGATGACCAGCTATTTCAAGAGATGGCATATGATCAGGAATCAATGGTACTAAAGGAAGAAGTGGAAGCTGCCTTGAAGGTATTGGCAAAACACAAGGCTCCAGGAATTGATGGAATATCAATTGAGATGTTTCAACAAACACATGTATCACTGGAGGTGCTCACTTGTTTATGCCAAGAGATTTGGAAAACCAACTACCTGGCCAACTGACTGGAAAAGATCCGTATTTGTGCCTATTTCCAAGAAAGGGGATCAAATCAAATGTGCAAACTATTGAACAATACCATTAATATCACACCAAGCAAAATTTTGCTAAAGATCATTCAAAAGCAATTGCAGCAGTATATTGACAGGGAACTGCCAGAAAGTCAAGCCAGATTCAAAAGAGGGCGGGGAGCCAGAGGCATCATTGCTGAGGTCAGATGGATTTTGGCTAAAAGCAGAGAATACCAGAAAGATGTCTATCTATGTTTTATTGACTATGTAAAAGTATTTGACTATGTGGATCACAACAACTTATGGATAACATTGGAAAGAATGGAAATATCAGAGCATTTAACTGTACTCATGAGGAATCTGTACATGGACTAGGAGGCAATGGTTCAAACAGAACAAGGAAACACTTCTTGGTTTAAAGTCAGGAAAACTGTACGTCAGGGATGTATCATTTCCCCATACCTCTTCAGTGTCTATGCTGAGGAAATAATCTGAAAAGCTGGACTTTATGAAGAAGAACATGGTATCAGGATAGGAGGAAGACTCATTAAAAGCCTGCACTATGCAAATGACACAATTTTACTTGCTGAAAGTATAGACGATTTGAAACATTTACTGATGAAGATCAAAGAACACAGCTTTAATCATGGATTGTGCCTCAATATCAAGAAAACAAAAATGCTTGCAACTGAGTCAGTATCCAACTTCATGATAAATGGAGAAAAGATTGAAGTTGTCCAAGATTTTGCTTTACTTGGTTCTACAATCAACACCTACAGAAGCAGCAGCCAAGAATCAAAACATGCATTGTGATGGGAAAGCTGTTGCAAAAGACCTCTTTAAAGTGTTGAAAAGTAAAGATGTCACATTGAAGATCAAGGTGCACCTGACTCATGCCATGGTATTTCCAGTTGCATGATATGCTTGTGAAAGCTGGACAGTGAATAGGGAGATAGAAGAATTGATGCTTTTGAATTATGGTGCCAAAAGAACCAATGAATCTGTCTTAGAAGTGTAACCAGAGAGCTCCTTGGAAGCAAGGATGGCTAGACTGTGTCTTAGGTATTTTGGACATGTTGTCAGGAGGGAGCAACCCCTGGAGAAGGAAATCATGTTTGGGAGAGTGGTGGGTCAACAACAAAAAGGAAGACCCTCAACTAGATAGATTGACGCAGTGACTGCAACAATGGGCTTAAACAAAAAAAGATCATGTGCCTGGCACAGAATCAAACAGTGTTTCATTCTGTTGTCCATAAGGTTGCTGTAAGTGTCAGACCTGACTCAATGGCACCCAACAATAACAACAATATGTGACTAAGATATATTATTGACTTTCCCTCATTATCTTTCTCTCTTTCTCTCCTCTTCTTTCTTTCTTTCTTTCATTCATTTTTTTTCCTTTCTTTTATCCTTTCCTTTCTTTTTTAAAGAGAAATTTTGGCATCCGCACAGAAAGTCTGCTCTGAGGCTTTTGAGCACATTTAATAGGAACTCATGATTTGGGCAGGGTCTCCAAGGTAGAAAAGGTCAGACTATCCAGTGGGGCCTAAGAAGGTAACATAAGTACTTCTAGGTTTTTCTATTATTATTATTATTATTATTATTATTATTATTATTATTATTTAGTTATTTACAGTACTAGGGGATTGAACCCAGGACCTCACATATATTTTGCAAGTGCTCTTACAGTGAGCCGCACCCAAGCCCCTTTTCCATTTTTTATCTTGAGCCAGTGTCTCGATAAGTTACACACGCTGCCTCTGGCCTCAAATTCACCATCCTCCTGCCTCAGCCCCCTGAGTCACTGGGATTACAAGCATGCGCCACCACACCCAGCTCTTTTTAAATCTAGAATAGTAAAAACGATGTGAAACTTTATTAATAATTAACATTCCAGCTGATGGTGGTGCCCCCTGACTGCGTACCAGAAGTCTTCCATCTTTTGGGGTATTTGAGACACCAGAGGAAGAACTGGAGTTTTCTAGGGCTGAGAGTTAGAAGCCCCAAGTTATTCCTTTACCTGTGCAATGTGACAAAGTTAAGTCAATTAACCTGTGCTACTTAGACCTCAACAGACACCACTCAGAAATGAGTGTGTGTCACTTCAGGCACAAGGGCTACTTGCCCTTGTCACTCCAGGGCAAGTTCCAGTGTGTCAACTGGAAGGCCGTGACAGCAGCCCTTGACATGGGTTTTCAGGTTTGGGAAGCTCTGAGAATTTTCTCTGTCTTGGTTCCCCATGCAATCATCGCCCATAGGTAGGTCTGGACCTTCAGCTCCACCTATTCCACCATTCACTGAGTCAGTTAGCAGCGTGGTCTCTCACAGGGAGCAGGCAGACCCTGGTGTGCCATCTCATTGCAGACTGGCAGTGGCTAGAGATGGCACAAGGAGAGTTTAAGGTGAGGAAGACTGTCATTTCACGCCTCCTGAGGTGGCTGCCCACGGAGACAAGGTGCCATGGAGATGAGGCAGCTGAATGACGTCAGCCCATAACTGGCCAGATTCTATCAATTTACAGGATCCAGGGCAAGTGTAGAAATGGAGGCCAGCTTTCCATCTCTATAACACAATCCCTGAGGTAATCAACTTGTAAAGAGAAAAGGTTAACTTTGGCTAATGGTTTTGGAAGTTCCAGTCCATGATTGACTTCTTTGGGCCTGTGGAAGACAAAGGCCCTGGGGACACCTCCCCTAATGACCTGAAAACCTCCCCCTAGGCCCCACCTTGTAAGCTCTAGGTAGTACCATCCTGGGGCCCAAGCCTCCATCACATGGGCTTTTGGGAGAACTTCCAGATCCAAACATGGCACTACGTTACTAAACATCACAATATTAAACAGAACATGTTCTAGCCGGACATTTTTGCAAGTATAGTTTTGTATTGACCCACTTAGTGTGGGTTAGATTGAGAATTCCTGGACCTCTCCTTGTCAGGTCCAAAAAGAGACCCAGCCAACAGCTTGCCTCTCTTTTCTTTCTGCCTCTAGCTCCATCCTCATATGAGAGGCCATGGGCATGCAAATTTGTACCTCCCAGCCTGTATGTCCAGGCTCTGTCACTTGCATTTGCACTGCTCTTAGAGGACATTCCTGGGCAGGAGGCTCACATTGCCCTCAAAGGAGAATCCAAGGCTGAGAGTCCTAGGGTCTGGAGATGGCCTGTGGGCTGTGGGTATCACATCTCTTAGTCACAGAGGGCACAGCCAGAGGAGGACCAGATGGGGACTTCGTGGCCGTTCTAACTTGAGTTCAACCAACTCTTCCCAACGGAAATGAACAAGTGACCAAAGATCCCTTGGGAGGTAACAGGAATCCGGCAAACACTAGGAGGAAGGGAAAGTTAACATTCCTCCCAGGGCAAGTGCTTGGTCAGGTGCACACTTATCCAGGGCCCAAGGTCAAGGCAGCACTTAGACACTGAGAAGCCAGGCGTTATGGTGCATGCCTGTAATCCCAGCAACTTGGGAGGCAGAGGCAGAAGGGTGGTGAGTTTGACCCCAGAGGGAGCCTGCACAACATAGCAAGATCCTGTCTCAAAATAAAAAATGGAAAAGCTGCTGGAGACATGGCTCACTGGTGGAGCACTCGCCCAGCATGCACAAGATTCTAGGTTCAACCCCTGTGTGCTACTAAAAACAAAACAAAACCAAAAAACAAACAAACAAACAAATGAAAAATGCAATTGTGAAACCAGGTATTGTGGGGCCATACCTGTAATACCAGCCACTCAGGAGGCTGGCACAGGTTCTTCAAGGTTAGAGGCAACCTGTGCAACTTAGCTAGAAGTTCAAAAATTTAAAATAACAAGGAGACTTGAGATGTGGCTCAGTGGTGGACCATTTGCCTGGCATGTTCAAGGTCCTGGGTTGAAACCCTAGTAGTGGGAAAAAAAGACAATGAAAGAGAAAATTATTTTCTTCCTTCTTTTCTTTTTGTTTTATTTCTTTTCCTTTCCTTTCCTTTCTTTTCTTTTCAATAGAGTCTTACTCGGTAGCTAAGGCTGGCCTGGGACTCACTATGTAGCCCAAACTGGCCTGAAACTCATGGCAATCGTCCCGCATCAGCCTCCTGAATGCTGAAATTACAGGCGTGTGCTACTATACCTGGCTGGAAAATGATATTTTTAAAAAAGAAAATTGGTCTATAAGGAGAATATTTTGAGAACAGATGTTTGGAAAAGTTCTAATGTTAAGAGATTATTGTTGATGTATTTGTATTATTTGAAATTATATAAATTTCCTACATAAATGCTCAAATACATCCAAACTTTAAGATCCTAGAAACTAAATTTTCTTTCTTTCTTTCTTTCTTTTTGCGGTACTGGGGGTTGAACCCAGGGCCTCGCGCCTGCATGCTCTGCAAGTGCTGGACCACTGAGCTTCACCTTAGCCCATTTTTTTACTTTTTTGAGACAGGGTCTCGCTAAGTTACACAGACTGCCTCTGGTCTTGAACTTGCGATCCTCCCGCCTCCGCCTCCCAAGCTGCTGGGATTATAGGCATGCGCCACCACGCCCGGCCTGAAACTAAATTTTCTATGATAATTTTAAATAAACTCAACATGACAGCTCATTGAATTTTAAACTCATATGTTCAAACTGTAAAGAGTCAACATTTTATAATTAGTTTTCAAGAACAACAACTTAACCACAGGTTGGACAGAAATAGCTAAATTTCCACAAAAACTTTTGCAAAATTGGTGTATAGTATTAAAAGATCGAAAGAACTTTTTAAAAAAAGTATAGTAAATGATACCTTCTTCCAGTCAGAAGATATCTTTGTAGGGCTACTTTTTCTGTTATGATAGTTTTTAAAATCAAGTGTTGATCCAAACTGTACCTCATAATTTTGGGCCATAAAAAATAAACGAAGAATTGAAAAATAATGAAGGCTATTCAATATTCAAATAGTAATAATAACTTAAGGAGACGAAAATCTTTAATATCAGAATAAATTTTTTCAAAATATTACTTATTTCTTCTCTATTACTTCCTGTTTGCATTTTTCCCTCTTATATAATGCTTTCCCATTCAAAGAACACTTTATGAGTGGAGTAAATAAGTAAATAAATACATCTTGTTAGAGGAATTTTCTCCAAGTGTTTTCCTAGTAGATATACCTGATCAGATGTTTGCAGACTGTTATGGGTGGAATCTAAAATGTTTCCCGAAGATCATGTGTTTGGAGATTGGTCCCCAGGTGGTGGTGCTGTCCTGGGAGGCTATGGAACTTCAGGACGTGGGAGCGAGCTTTGTGGAAGCAGGTCACTGGGGAAGGACTTTTGGAGGTTTTATGCAGGCCCCCAGTTCCAGCATCTCTGTCTCTGCTCCTGATTGCCAAGATGTGTGGTTCTGTGCCACAAGCCCAAGACACCATTCCACGGTGCCTTCCCCACCACCACACCTGCCCTGAATTTGTGGACTGAAATCCTCTAACTGTGAGCCCCCCAAAACCATTCCTTACATAAATTTGTTTCTGTCAGGTTTTCTGTCACAGCAATACACCAGATGACTAAAATATAGCCCACTAATCAGTGAGACGGGAGAAGGGCTTGGCAATCCACTGCCACTTGTTGTTGTTAGGTGCCATCGAGTCGGTATCCGACTCATAGTAAAGCAATCCCGAAATAATCAGCCATTGAAAAAACCTTACAGGGTCACTATGAGTCATACCCAACTTGACGGCACCTAACAGCAATCAGTAAGAATGTGACCCAAGAAAAAAAACCAACCGTGGCCCATTTGCTCTTGACAATGTGGCAGATCAATCCTCAATCCAAGCATGGAAGCTACTTTTTTTTTTCATCTCGGAACTTTTAAAATACACTTTGCTATCTGCTTCTGGGGCACAGAGGGTGGGTTTGTTGGTCTGTCGGTCTCAACACTTAGGAGACTCTGGTTTCTATTTGATAATCCGAGTGATTCAGGTGGCCAGGAGGCAGTTTGGTTTTGTTTACACTCTTGCTTTTTAAGGACTGATTTGCAGGATCATGTTTACTCTGTCCCAAACAGAGAAGTCACTGATGAGGGCGAGAGACAGGGAAGGCCAAGAAGCAGCGGTAAGCGCCTTGCGCTCAGTGAGCTCGTGTTTGATAATGGGTGGAATGCAGCCAGTAGCAATAGTTGCTAGTGTTTAGAGAGTGCTCTTCCCACACTGCCCTGCGCACTGCACCGGTGTGCAGCTCATACACCATCCCCACAAAGAAGGCACTAGAATTCACTCCGATTTTTAACTTTCCATTTTGAAATAATTTTACACTTTCTGGAAAGTTACAGAAAGAATATAGTTTTCTTATAGACCCTTCCCCAAGCTTCCCTAGTACTTACAACTTGCATAACTATAATACAAGATAAATAATACAAATGCCAAATGTCAAATTAACATCGGTGCAATCCTATTTACTAAACTACTGACCTTATTCAAATTTTGCCAGTTTTCCCACCCATATCCTTTTCCTGTCCCCAAATCTAGTCCAGGAGCCCCTATTGCATTTACACACTTTGTCAGTCCCCCTATGACAGCTGGACATAGAACAAGGGAGATAGGAGAAGAATTAATGCTTTTGAATTATGGTGCTGGAGACAACTGCTGAATATACCATGGGCTACTAAAAGAACCAACAGATCTGTCCTAGAAGAAGTGCAACCAGAGTGCTCCTTGGAAGCAAGGATGGCTAGACTGCATCTTACATATTTTAGACATGTAGTCAGGAGGGACCAATCCCTGGAGAAGGATGTCATGTTTGGGAGAGTGGCAGGTCAGTGAAAAAAAGGAAAACCCTCCACCAGATGGATTGACACAGTGTCTGCAACAATGGGCTTAAACATGAATAAGATTATGTGCCTGGCACAGAATCGGGGAGTGTTTCGATCTGCTGTACTTAGGGTCGCTATGAGTCGGACTGACTCAATGGCACCTAATAACAACTATAACAGTTTCACCTCCTTCCTTGTTTTTCATGACTTTGACCCTTCTGATGGGAAGCAGTCAGTCATTCAGTAGGGTGTCTGTGGATTTGGGGTGGTCAGATGTTTTCTCACGACTAGGTGGAGGACGTGCATGTTGGGGCTGAACACCGCAGGAACGATGCCACACCCTTCTGGCTTCCTCTCAAGGGCTGTCTTAGGTCAGTGTGTCTTGCTGGTAATGTTGACCTTGACTCTTGGCTAAGCTGTTGTCTGCTGGTGTCTCCACTGTGAAGTTGCTAAGCTTCTCCTTGTTATTAGTAAGCATATGGAGGCCACACTCTGAGACAATGTGAGTACTCCAGAAACTCACCCACTGAATTCAGCTTTCCTGGGAGGATCTTGCCAGTAACAATTACTCTTGTGGTATTTGCCCAGTGGGATTCAGCCCCATTTCATAGATGAGGCAAATGAGGTTTGTGGAGCTCAAGTGACCTGCCCAAGGCCACAATAGCATGTCCTTCCTCTGCTCAGAATCCTCCCATGGCTCCTACCTTGGTCAAGCGTAAAGCCTTCTGGAATCCTGACAAGGGCCCACAAGGGCCCCACAGTCTGGCTTCCATGCTGTCCCTGACTTTATTCATATCCATTCTCACCCTGCCTCACCCACTTTCCCTGGGCCACACTGGCTTCCTTGCCCTTTCTTGAAAGTGCTCCCACAGCTCAATCTTTCCTCGACCTGTTTTCTGATTCATCCATGTGCACATTTATAATTTGATTCTCTATTGCTGAGTGGGGCTGGGATTTAGCTCAGTTCGTAGAGCGCAGCTCAGTTGGTAGAGCGCTGCTCTGCCGTCTCTGAGGTTCCGAGTTCGATTCCCAGCACCACAAAAATGGGAGAAGGATGTGGCAACCCACTCCCAAGGCAATCCCGAAACAATCTGCCATTGAAAGCCCTATGAGGGTCACTATGAGTGGGACACAACTCGACGGCACCTAACAACAACTAACTATTGCTGAGTAGCATTCCACTTCATGGACACAGGATTTGCTTATCCATTTACCTGCTGTTGGGCATTTGGGGTGTTTTGGATTGGGGGGGTGCTACAAATAAGCTGAAAATTAACTTTGGCATGTGTAATGTTATCTATTTTTGAAATACAGCTAGTGTTTCCCCTATTGTACATAGGGTCCGGTCCCTGTGAGTGGGACACTGACTTGATGGCACTGGGCAACAACAAGGACTTTGTGAGGTAGGTGCAACTGAAGACTCCCTCTTACAGATTTGGAAAATTGAGGTGCAGGAGTTCAATGATCCTCACCAAGCTGCCCATCCCATCTTGCTGTTGGTCTGGCTCCAAGGCCTCCATTCTTCACCGCGGGCTTTCTGACTGTTGCTGACCGAGGGGTCGTTACCTTCTCTACAAGCTCCTGGCTGACCGGGCGGCAGGAGGTCTCTCTGAGCACAGGGAAACCTTTGGTGTGCTATGCAGGGGGAAAGTCCCTTGGGAGCCCCAGAGCCTGGCTCCTGAAGGTCGCACCCCGGTAAAGGAAAATGCTTCTCCCCACGGGGGTCGAGTGCAACCACCAGCCCCCAGAACACATGTGACACCCGACCTTCTTGCCAGAGTCCCCCTTCCTCCATGTGATTCAGTGAACTCTGAACTCAATTAACTTCCGCCTCCACTTCATATTGGCCCAGTGGGAACAGCAGGGACGAGGCCGGTGGCTCTTTCCCTGTAACTTAACCACGCGCAGAAAAAGACCAGCAGTTGCTGATTTATGAGCGGAACTCGGCTCACGCGATGTGGTTCTTCCTGGGTCGATTTGTCCTCCTCAGAGAATACCGTGGCTCCTGCCACGCCAGGGCCGAGGCCTCTTCAGGGTTAACTTTGCCCAGTGTCTGGAGGTGCCTGAGCTTGAGGCCGTTGCTCAGTATATGCTACAGGAAGCCCGGCTTTGAAAACTGTGGGGGCCCCTGCTCAGGAGCCCCAAGTATAAGCGACCTCTTCTTCCCACGCAGGAGTGAAATCCCTTGAGTGACCAGCAGCAAAGCACATGAGGGCCACAGGGCGTCTTGACCCTGAAAGCATGTACCAAATGGCAGAGCGTGGGTCTCCTGAGTGTTTTGAAGATGTGATCTCAAAGGCTGTCGCCCCAGCTACTCAGGAGGCTGAGGTCAAGACCAGCCTGGGCAGCAAAGTGAGACCCCAGCTCAACAAATCAAAACAAAACAAAACAGAACAGGAAAGTGTTTTGTTTGTTTGCTGCATTTTGTTTTGTTTTGTTTTTGGCAGTACTGGGGGCTGAACCCAGGGCAAGTGCTCTACTACTGAACGGCACTCCCAGCTCTTTCTTATTTTTTTTTAATTGGGAGACATGGTCTTCCTAAGTGGCACAGGCTGCCTCTGCTCTCCAACTCACATTCCTCCCACCTCAGTCTCCTGAGTCGCTAGGGTTACAGATGTCAAGGTGCGTGGCCAACGATGTGATCTTCAAAAGCCCCCCCCCCCCACTTACTTCCCACAAAGCCGGTCATTCAATGTGAAGGTCACTCCCTGTGGACAATGGCCAGAGCCTGAGGGGCTTCCAGGTGGCCTCCCAGACCCACTCAATGCTCAGAGGCAGCACCTCACACCGTCAGTTTCCCTCCGATGCAGCATTGGTTCTCTTTGGTTTCCAGGGCTTCTGCCCAGAACTCTCCTTTCCTCCCCTCTTCACAGCAGAGATCTGGCTTGCTGGTGTGTTTGTTTGTATTGCTGACCCAGCATGATTCCCTTTTCTGATAAAAGCTCCTCAGTCTCTTCAAGAGTTCACTCCATCCCCATAATTAAGGTATGTGTGACCAAGCTACAGGCATAAAACAGGGCCAAACATAGCCAAACTGGAGTCAGTCTCACACTTCCACTAATACCACTGTGGGCGACCTTTCTACTGGGGTTTTGAGCAGACAGATTGTCACTGTTCAGCTGCTCAGGAACATCTTTGCCATCATGAGAGGGTAGCCTGCTTGAAAATGAAGCTGCATAGAAGAATGCAGACCCAAGAGATAAAGACAAGCTCCCAATGATATCACTTGAGCACCTAGATCCAGCCATACCTGAGGCAAACTACTCTGGGACTTTGTAGCTATATGAACCAATGTAGTTCAGTTATATGAGCTGATGTAACTCCCTGTTTGCTTAAGGCAACTTGAGCTACATGTCTATTAACAATTTGCAATGAAAAAGTTCCTGAAGAATAGAGTTTCTTTTTTATTTGGTCAACTCTTGTTAATCCTTCAGTCAGCTTAGAGGCCTCCCCGAATGCCAAGTCTGAGGTGGATCCATCTTCAGCATATTCACAGAATCCTATATTCTCCATGTCAGCACTTAGATCATGGCTCTGTCATTTCCTGTTTGCTTCTGCAGCTCTTTCCCTAGACTCTACACCACAAGCAGGCATCTTCCTGTGGTACTTATTGCTGTGCCCAGCTCTGGGCTTGGGTCTTAGGAGGCAGCTGGTGCTTTTGGCTCATCACGTAAATAAATAAATTAAAATCACGGAGTTACCTGGGGGTGGTGATCATCATCGAGGAAGAACAGAGAAATTGTCTTTATTTTCTAATTGGCTGCTCCCATTGTGTGACAAGATGACTCAAGGGGTGGATCTGGGAAAGGAAGGAGGCTGTGCGTAGCACAGGACTCAAAAGGTGGAATTAGAATGTTGCTGTTTCTGCAGGGAATTATAGAGAGGAGAGGCTGGGCTGCCTTAGGCTGACAGGTTCCATTGTCTTGGCCCTGGTGGGTTTCGTTCATTGTCCTGTAACTGCTGTGTTTTGGGGTTTGGGGTTCCACAAAACACCCCTGACTCCTTATAACAAATCATTTGCTTTGTTTAGAAGGGACCACACTGCAATTTTTTTCCTGATGCTGAGGATAAAATCCAGGGCCTTGGGCATGCTAGGCAAGTGCTCTACAACAGGGCCACACTCCCAGCCACTCCTGCAATTTTATTTAGGTTTCTCTTACTTTCAACAAAGGACTCGACTACCCACCCCCCAAAAAGAATTCTGTAATGTGGTAAAATCATTAGTAGAAGTTTCCATGACTGGAGAAGGAGAGAGAAGATTCATCCCAAGTAAATATTTCACTGTTGTTGTTGTTGTTGTTGTTGTTGTTGTTGTTGTTGTTGTTGTTAGGTGCTGTTGAGTTGGGTCCAATTCATAGCAACCCTATGTACAACAGAATGAAACACTCCCTGACACTATGCCATGCCCTGCACCATGTCGGTGCTTCTCTGCTGTTCATAGGGTTTTTGATGGCTAAATGGTTCAGGATTGTTTTGGGGGGAGTGGGCTAGCAAGTCCTTCTCCCATTTTTGCAGTGCTGGGGATCGAAGCCAGGGCCTCAGAGAGTGAGCAGCAGCAGTCTACCAGCTGAGCTTCGCTGTGGATTAGGGTTTTAAACACCCACCCTGCCCAGACACACCCATGTTTGCTCAGACATTTAGCCCTAAATGAAAAATGCCTTCTCTGCTTCATCCTCAGACTTCAAGGGTGTTGAATGATTTGTAAAGTAGAGAGTCTGGGAGCAATAAGTAGGCAGATTAGTGTGTATTTACTCAACGGACCAACAGGCAGATGGACAGCAGACAAGAAGAAGCTGCTTTGCAGCAGTAGGTAACCCTGCATCCGGGACCTCTGCAAATCCTGCTGGGCCACCTAAGCTCTTTTACCCTCAGCAGAACTGAGGTTTGGCCATCACCACTCCTGTGGCACAGACAGGAAGCTGGGCCAGGGACAGTCTATGATTTGGGCAACTCGATCTTACAACTAGTACTGGAAACCATGGTCCCTAACCATGAATTTGTGTTGCATACTTCAAAGCATATACAAGGAAGCCAGGCCAGTGGTGCCCACCTGCCTGTAACTCCAGAGACTTGGGAGGCGGAGCCAGGAGGATGGTGGGTTCAAAGCCAGAGGCAGCCTGTGTAACTTAGTGAGATCCTGTCTCAAAACAAGAAATAAAAAATGGCCTGGGGGTGTGGCCCAGGGACAGAGCACTTGCAAAGTAGGTGCGATGCCCTGGGTTCAACCCCCAAGTAAAACACACACACACACACACACACACACACACATGTCTACACAATAGGTCAGCAAACCATGATCCCGGGCCACCTGTGTACATATAATAGGTTTCGGTGGCCCATAGCCATGCCCATTCATTTACAAGTGTGTCTAGTGGCTTTGGGGTTCTAAGAACCCATTCCAGTTGTGCAACAGAGAGCCCATGGCCTCAAACATTCACGTAGTTATTATTTGGCCCCTGGCCCTTTACAGAAAAAGCACACTCACCCCTAGTGCATGCAATGTGTTATCAAGTGTAAAAACAGCAAACCCCAAAACTATAACTGTACTACCCACCTCATGACATACATGGATAACAGTTAGACAAGGACAGGAAGAAATGTATACAGATGTTTAAGAAATTGACTAAGGATAGGGTTTGCTTTGTGAAGGATGGAGAATTGTTACAGAAATAAATAAAATTTTAAGTTAAAAAGTTAATTGATTGAATTAAAAAAAAACTAACAAAAATGGGAACATCTCTGATCTGGATGGCATCGGCGAGACATATGCTGTTTTCTCTTTGGGCCGGAGATTGGGGTGTCTCAAGGGGCAAATCATTGCAACTTGTGGGAAACAGTCAGAGCAGACTCTCCTGGCTGCTGGGAAAATGTGGACACTTTTATTGCCTTAAAGCTGGGCTTCAAGTACACCCATGGAGCAGAGATGGGGAGGGGCTGGTTAGGAGGAGGGGAGAGCAAAACAGCCCTTCTTACCGTGGGCACCTGGGAGGAGTGTGTACGCGCAGACAATGTAAGCGCAGTTGCTGAGAACCCAACATTGGAGTGGGATCAGGTGGAGCTTCTGATTGGCTGGCTGAGGCTGGGCGGTAACACCTCCAGCAAGCAAGCTACCAGGAGAGCTGTGCTCTTTGGACCACGTGCCCTTGAAGAAAGCCACAAAGAGGGATGAGAAAGCCAGGCATAGACAGATACCATGAAGAAGGGGCAGGGGTGTGTGATCCGATCATAGCTCTGAAAGACGTGTCTGGGGTCACTCTGTAGCCAGGCCTGGCAGTGTGCTCTCGCCCAGATGCTGGTGTGCAGTCTCTGCTGACAGGCCAGGGTCCTGGGGGGCCATAGCCCCAGGTTCCACTTCGTCTTTGCCTGGGCTTTGCACCCTCCTTTAATTTCTTGAGAAGCTCCAACATTTTAGTGTTCAAATTAGTCTTCAACAAAAAAGTAATTCCCTGGCAACCTTTAGTCATTTCATGAACACTTAATAGACTTTGAATACAGTCTTTACGGGTACAGTCGTCCACGTGAAAAGCCAGGCTTTGCCATGCATTCCAGATTCTGTCTCCCACCCCCACCCCTGTCTCCACATGTCCTATTGTATGACAAAGGGGTATTTCAAACTTCATATGGCCCAGCTGAACCCCTGGGGTCTTGGTCTCTGTCTCTGTCTCTCTCTCTCTCTGCCTCTCTCTCTCTCTCTCTCTCTCTCTCTCTCTCTCGCACATGCACACACATACACCCCCCTCCCCCCCCACACACAGAGTCCTCTCTTGGTCTTGGTCTTATCTGGCTTTTTGTTTTAAGGTTTTTTTCTTTTTTTTCTTTCTCTCTCTCTCCTTCCTTCCTTCTTTTATCTTTCTTTCTTTTCTTTTCTTTCTTTCCTTTCTTTTTGTATGGGGGGTTCAATCCAGGACCTTCCACATACTTTTGGCACCTGCGGTACCACTGAGTTGCACCCTCTTTTAAAATTTTTTATCTCTAGACAGAGTCTCGCTAAGTTACTCAGGCTGCCTCTGGCCCTAAACTGGAGATCCTCCTGCCTCTGCCTCCCGAGTTGCTGGGATGACAGGCATGTGTCGGCCTCTTTTCAAGATTTCAAAGAAGCCATTTTATTTGTGCTAATTTCTACTTCAATTTACTTTATTAAAATTTAAACTGATACTATTAATTACATGTTTATTGGGTACAGTGTGATATTTCAACACATGCATTCGATGTGCAATGATCAAACCAGAGTAATTAGTATTGCCACTGCCTTAAACATTTCTTTGTGTTGGGATGCTGGAAGTCCTCTCTTCCAGCTACTTTGAAATCCACAGTAGATGGTTGTTACCCATAGTCACCCTACTGTGCTACACAACAGTAGAACTTACTCCTCCCTTCTAACTGTACTTTGGTACCAACTATCCATCCTCCCCTTCTCAGCTTCAGGAGAGCTCAGTTCTGCTTTCGTTTCCACATTCTTCCTCTCAGTACATGCCAGATCCTTCTTCAGGGGATCGGGCTAAATCCCCTGCCTCATTCTCCACCCCTCCCTTTGTTGCATACTCACATCCAACCCATCATCAAATTGCAGCCATTCCTGCTACTTCTACTACTACCACCCTGACCCAAGGCAACATAATCACTCTGTTAGTCAGGCAAAATACCTGACAGAAACAAACTTATAGGTGGAATGATTTATTGGGGGTAACAGTTTAGAGGATTTCAGCCCATTGAGGCAGAAAGACATGGCTGTGGGCTGCATGGCAGGAGGCAAGGGCCAGGGCAGAGGACTTCCTCACATCATGGCGACTGGGAGTAGAGAGAGATCACCAGAATCAGGGGTCCATGTAGAATCTCCAAAGGCCCACCCTCAGTGACCCACTTCCACAAAGCCAGGTTCCACCTCCCAAAGTTCCATAGCCTCTCAGGATAGCACCATCAGCTGGGGACCAAATGGTCAAGCATATAACTTTGGGGGACATTTTAGACTGAAACCATATCATGCCAGTCAGACCAGCTGGATAGGATCCTCACTCATTCCTCCTGCCATGGTCTATTTTCAACTCAGCTTCCTGAGTGATCTTATTAAAACACAAGGCAGAACAGGCATTTTCTCTGTTCACAGCCCTCCAGCTGCTCCCGACTGAATGGGAGCAAGAGCCAAAGTCCTCAAAAGGGAGAGCAAACCCCCACCATCTCTCCCTCTCCCCTCGCATTGCCTCTCTGACCTGTCTTGTCCTGCTCTTTCTTCGTTGCTCCTCAGACACTTAGGGCCACCCTCATCTCAAGATCTTTGTCCTTGCTAGTCCCTCTGCCTTAATGCTCCTCCCTCTACAAGATGACCTCATGTGAAAGCTACGCCCGGCGACAATCATCCCTCAGGGAAATCTGAATTGGAAACTAAGATTGTTGGTCAGTTGGGAGCAATTAAAATTATGATTCCAAAATTCCTTTAGTCAGACTTGAATAAAATTGAATTTCTCTTTAGAAGCCATGCATTTTTAACAGCACCCTAAGAGAGAGAAATGTTGAAGTGTTGACACAGTCCTTCATGCTACAAAGCACCGAGCCAATCATCACATTTGCTTTCCTAAATATGGGTGAAAACTCTTGGGTGTTTGCAAGGCCAACCTCGAAGACTCCAAAACGAAAATACAAGGAGGGCGGATGGAAAGGTTTTTCCTATCAGAAAATAATTATGCATATTCTACAACTTGTCCTCATAAAATTGAATTCAACTCTGTTTTTAAACGTAAACTTCAGTTTGAATTTACCAATCAGCCTGTTACTATTTAACTCAATGACAAGGGCTTCACTGATCTTCTTAGCCTCTTGGTCTTAGGGGGGAAAGCCTGCTTTTATTCACATGTGTCAATTCCAAGTCAGTAAGAAATAAATTATGGTTATCGCAGAAGACACGAAAATGATCTGAACTTTCCCATCAGGCCTAGTGGCATCTGCAGAAGAGGTAGACAGAGTGGAGTGGTAGAAGGGAGCTGTGGCTGGGCAGCGGCTCCTGAATCCATCACAGTAACCGTGAAGATGGACAAATGTACTGGGTGACAAAATGGATTTCACCCGTAGATGGATTGGGGTTCAAATCCCTGCTCCTGTCCTTTCTAATGGTGTGACCTTGGACAAGTTATCCTATCTCTCCAACCTCCCTTTCCTTATTCTAAGGCTTTTGTGAACCTAGAATGAGGTCTGCCTGCAAAGAGCTTATTTAGCTTAGAGTGTGCTACTCAGTTAGCAAGCTCATGTTTTCTCGTAAGGTCGCCTGATGTCATCTCAGATTGTCTATTTTTTTTTTTTTTTTTGTGCTATACTTGGGGGTTGAACCCAGGGCCATACCTGCTATGCAATGCTCCACCACTGAGCTGCGCCTCATCTCGTTTTTATTTTTTATTATTTTCAGACATGGTCTTACAAAGTTGCACAGGTTGCCTCTGGCCTTGAACTCTTGATCCTCCTGCCTCAGTCTCCCAAGTCACTGGGATTACAGTGTGTACCACGATGCCAGGCCTCATGATGTCTTTGGTCCTTGAAAACTTCCAGAACGTTTTAAGGAGCAATGAGTCCCAGGCTGGGTGAGTCATTTGCCCAATATCAAAAAGCCAGTGAGTTGCAGAAGGGAATCTGAATCCACATGTCTGGTCCCCTCTAGAGCTTTTTCCAGTACATGGACATTTCTGGAATTTCACCACTTGATAATCACCTTGCACTCACACTTTGCCAGATATGCATTCCCCCTGCAGTATGATGTTCTTAAATATTTCTGTGAGTCAACTTATTTTATTATTGCAATAAATTTACTTAAGTAAGAAACATTAAGCTAGGCATGGTGCCACATGCCTATAACTGCAGCACTGGGGAAGCAGAGGCAGGAGGATCTCCCGTTTAAGACCAGCGGGCCCACACAGTGAGACCTTATATCAAAAAACCAACAAAACAAAACAGAACAACAAAAATATTACATCTCTATTCAAAATGGAAACCAGCATCATTGCCATTCACTACAACATAAGCAACTGTAATAGTTTGTATATATGTGTAAGTATTCCTCTCTCTATATAGCTGTAAGTAGAGATGTTGTTGTTTTTGTTAGGTGCCATGGAGTCGGGTCTGACTCATAGAGACTCTGGCAGGGTTTGCATTGGCTGATTGTTTCGGGATTGCTTTGGGAGTAGATTACCATGTCCTTCTCCCATATATCTATAGAAGATAAATAGATAGATAGATAGATAGATAGATAGATAGATAGATAGACAGATAGATAGAGATAGATGATAGATAGATGATATATAGATGATAGATAGATAGATAGATAAATAGATAGATAGATAGAGCCAAAACACTATTGTTGGATGCCAGCTGGATGTTGTGGTCTGCTGAGGACTCTCAGCTTACAGCTCCCTCTCTCTCTCTGTTGCAAAGGAGATCAGCGGATGTTGGAGAGTGTTAAAGACATTCCAGGCCCGAAGGGAGACTTCCTCCTGGTTATAATCAGAACGATTGAAAGGTAATTGAACAGGGATTATGGATGTTACCATCATGTGCATATTATTTAATATCATACCCACGTACAGTGTGCAACCAAAATATCAGTTCCCAGACAACGGGGAGAAATGCTCCCCACACTCCTAGACATTGCCTTACCCTGCAGAATAGCCATCAAAGATCTTCACCCTTTTTCAAAATCTTCTGACTATAACCTCTGGTAACAAATACATCCCTGCATTCATATCCATAGCCTTACCTTTACCCACATCTATATCCTTGTCTGTACCTGGCACAGTGCATGACAAAGATACTTAGAGGGCTATGCACAGTCCCTATGAAGAATCTGTGCTTTGCGTACTGATCTTCCCTTCTTTTCCCTTCCTTTTTCTTTCCTGGCTTTATTGGCTAACCAAGACCAATAAAATAAATACTGAAGTTATACCCAGAAGCCAATGATAGAGAAAAGATAAGAAGGCTTGAGTAGACATAGATAAAGAAATAGAGACAGAAAGAAATAGAGGTGGGAATACCCTAATACCCTAAGACAGTGATTCTAAAATGTGCTTTGGCTCCCCCGGGCTCCCCTACATCCTTCAAGGGCTCCACCACACCAAAACTATTTTTGTTTTGATCTGTCAACACTGAGACCCTACTGACCTTCACACCTCTCCTACGTGTGCAGGGGCCTCTTTCAGAGGCCACACGCTACACTATGATGTCACCTCTAATCTTAATATGTTATGGGCCCACTCTTGTCCTTTTCATACAGTGGGCTATTTTTTAAAATTTCTCAGTTTAAACTCCTAATATGGTAGAAAGTGATAGAGCTAAGCCATATAAACAGAAAATCTTTGGAGTCCTCTACAAATTTTAAAGAGTGTAAAGGGGTTCACGGGTACAAAAGCCTTGAGAATATCTTGCCCCGAATCTATCTGTCGAATTCCCGAAAGAGGACTTAAATTGTGTAGCAAGGTAAGGGCAACAGGAAAAACTAGTGGGGAGCTGCTGTTGGCAGGAAGGGTCCTTGGGATGGAGGCAGCGCCCCAGCTGCATCCTGAGCGCGCAGGTGTGTTCACTTAGTCCTGGGAGGGAGGGAGGTCCAGGGCGATGGCTCAGCACGTGCCAAGGCAAGGTGGTGGGAAGGACCAGGTAAGGTGGATGGGGTAGGGAGACCCACCTGCTTGGTCGGGAGGTACCGCGTGGAGGAGAGATCTCAGGACCAGCATGCATGGCCCTCCCAGGCCTCTGTGGTCTCTGAAGCCGATTCAGAGTTCCCCTTGGCCCGAGAAAACCAAACAGTCTGGTCTGACGCAGCACATGTTCCCTGCCCCTGCTCCCAGGAGCTGAGACCTCACCCAGGGCTCCCCCATGGGGGTGCAGGCCTCGAGTCAACCACAGAGCAAGCAAACCCAAATGAATTCTTTTCTTTGGAAGGCGTCTGGAAACAGGAAGGGGGGCTGTTTGCTGGGGTTTGCCAAGAGTTAAGTCATTCCTCGCTGATACAAACAATTTCTCGGGTTACTCTTTGGGGCTCAGGAACATTCATGGACTGTGCAGGGTTTGAACTCTTCAACCCTGAATTTCAGTCCCCTGGGTTGTCTGCTCCCTGGCCCCACCTGGAGTTCCAGAGACATGGCCAAGCCATAGGTGGGGTGAGACCACAGGGAAATGCTTCTCCAGAGCTTTGTGAGGTGCTGGCTGGCCTTGCTCTTTCTCCCTAGGGTGGTCAGTGGACACCAGATCTCCAGACCCACAGAGCTACAGGCTTCCTGGGTGAATTAATGCACCCTTGCAGAAGTGGTCAAAAGCAGGGCACCTGACCAAGAAGCCAACCTTTATTGAAGTCTCACGTGCCGTTCCCTGTCCCACGTGCCTTGCATGTATCATCTCATTTAATCCTCACAGTCCCTTGTCAGGGGGAATTGGTGGTTAAGAGCAAGTTCCCTGACCCATCTGCCTTGTTTGTGTCTCAGTCCTGCCATGTGCTCATCCTATTTTTCGAAGATGGCTGCAACAATATCTCCTATCCCCCATGTTCTACAATGGTAACCTTCTCCCACCCAGATTGAAGGTCTTGGTCAACTTGGTCTGTTTCGTGCTGCGATGGCAGAATGCCAGAGAGTGGGTAAGTTGTAAAGAACAGAAATGTATTTCGCACAGTTCCAGGAGTTGGGAAGCCTAAGGTCAAGGGGACACCATGTGGTGGGGGACTTCCTGCTGTGTCATAACTTGGTGAAGGTGCAAGAGCAAAAGAGCACAGGTGACAGGAAGAGGGAACAGAATCTGCTTTTATAAGGAACCCATTCCCATGACAATGGCACTAATCCCTTGTTAAAGGCCCCTCTTCCCAACATGGTTACATTGGGGTTTATGTTTCCAACATATGAACTTTGGGGCTCACATTCATACCATAGCAGTTCCCTTCTTTTGAATCTGGGTGACTTGCTCATACCAAAAGGAACATGGCAGATGTGAAATGAAGAGACTTCTAAGTCTAGGATGGAAAAGGCCATGCTGCTATCCTTTGCTGGAAGATTCCTTCAGAGCCCAGATCCACTAGATAAGAGGTGCCTCGAGACCTCCATGTTGTGAGGAAGCCCAAGCCCAGGCGGAGACCATAGCCAGAGGGCACACAGGTGGGCTGACAGCCCCAGCTGTGTGTAATGATGAAGCCATCCTCATTCCCGTGCCAGGAAGGTGAGTGAGGGGCCTTCGGTTCCTGCCATGAGCTCACCTCCAGCCTCTGGTCTTCCGAGATGAAGTTGCAGACATTGTGAAACACAGGTCAGCCATCTGCACTGAGCCCTTTCTGAATTCTCAGCCTGTGGGGTACAAAAGCACAACAGAATTGTTGTTGCTTATGTCACTCAGTTGGGGGTGGTTATAACATAGGGACAAGAACTAGTATGTGTCACTACTTGCTGTGTGACCTTGGATAAATTACTTTACCTTTCTGAGCCTGGAGATGTTAATTGGGAAATTGAAGATAATTATATTACAAATACTCCATAGAGATGGGGAGAATTAGATTAGGGAATGCAACACAGAGCTTAATAAGAGGAAGGACCCCTCAAAACTTGGAACTTATTTATAAAAAAATCACGTATTTATTTTTACATGATCTGATTTTGGTCACTTTCAAAGGACTCTCCATTTAATGCAATCCACCTCTTGAGCTGTTTTTTTCCACCTCTCAGAGCACGTTTTGAACTTGTCCATTTTGATGCTTCTGCCATTCTTTTGTTTCGCCTCCACATCTGCAAAGCATTTCCCTTTGAGGACTTTTTTTCATCCAGGAAAACAAAAAAAGTTGCAAGGGGTGAGAATGCGTGAATCGGGAGGGTGGGGCACAAGGGTCATGTTGGTTTTGGTCAAGAACTGCTGAACACTCAGCGTGGTGCGGGCAGGTGTGTTGTTGAGGTGGAAGAATCTGTCACCTGTTTGCCACAACTCAGGATGTTCCTTCGGCAGATCGTGATGCAACCTTCTCGACACTGCCAGATAGTAAAAACTTTGGTTGACCATTTGACCTGGAGGAACAAATTCCAAGTGCATAATCCCTGTCACATCAAATAAACAAACGATCCTTGTTTTCACATTTGTTTCCGGGTTTTTTTGGCTGAGGTTGAGTTTCCCTTCATGTAGTACCTAGCACATGGTAATTTTTAAATACAAGCTTTTATTATTAATTGCTGAAGATTTCTTCATAAGTAGAAATAAAGATAAAAAAGACATTCCTTTCCTTCTCACAATCCCTTCTTTCTGCTCTGCCACAGGGCCAGGGCCAAATCAGGAAGATAAATAAGTAAAATATGACAGTCACAGAAAAAAGGAATGGAAATACAAATGGATAGTGGAGCTGACACTTGAAGTCAGCAATGGGGAGCAGGAAAGAAAGATGGGGTCTGTGACAAACAGGAGCAGTTGTGCCTTTCTGAATGGGGCTGCCACTCATCCATCGCAGCCAATTGGTGGTAAGCCAAAATGTGGTCCAAAGGTGGTCAGGTCTTCCAACTTGTGAAGAGAGCTAGGATCCACATGGGATGTGAAATTTCCCAATTCTTAAATATTAGCAACAAGTTCAAATCAAAAAATATTTAGTGGGCCAAATAAGTATCCCAATGGGCCACTTTGAGGCACTGGCTTTGGCTATGGTGTCATGTGGGTGGCCCGCTGATCAGGGTCAGAGGGAGGGATGCCCCCTCTGAGATGCTGTCTATCTCTGCAGGACCCTTGCAACACTTCTGACCCCATGTAGGTCTCTGGCCAATTCCAAACTGCCCATTTGGACCAGAGCTCTTAACCTCCTATAACCTTCTAAAAAGTATTGCTCTCGTAGGCAGGAGTTTTAGATTTTGGGTTTCTGATAATCATTGCCCGCCATGAAATTCTAACCCCCAAGTATTTCATCAATCTGTTTAGATAATGTATGTATTTTGCCTTTCATGTATAGGAGGGTTTTTGTTTTTTTGTGGGGGTTTTTGTGTGTGTGTGTGTTGTTGTTGTTGTTGTTGTTTGTCAGTTTGTTTGTTTTTGACAGAGTCTCACTATGTAGCTGGCCCGGAACTCATGATCCTCCAGCCTCTACCTACCAAGTGCTGGGATTACAGGCGTGCACCCCTACACCTGGCTCAGGTGTGATATTTTTGTCACTCCAACCATGTATACTCAATGGGGAGTAGGGGAGCACTTCCTCCAAGAGTTGAAAGGGGGTTCTTGGGGGCAAAAATCAATCTTACTCTTCTTATCTAAAGCACAGATGTGCATTTCACAGAGTGGCTATAGTATTGGTAGTCTTGACATTTCCTGGAGGGGAGGTGAAATTGGGAAAACAATGTCTAAAAACCTCCTTCAAGTGGGAATAATGAGAGCAAGGTGAAGGTCTGGGGCTAGATTTCGATAGAGGACACACTTCCCCATGCTCCCTCACAACCTTCCTGCACCAGGAGTGGCTCTCTTCCCAGAGCCAGCCTGTGGCTCTGGCAGGCTGTCCCCAGTCACGGTTAAGTGCTTCAGGCCTGCAACTTGAGAAGTCAAGCAGGGCCTGAGCTGGAAAAGGTCTTGGGCCAATGCTCCCTGGTCTCCATCTTGCAATTCGTCATCAGTTTCTTTTAGCACTGGCCCTTGCACGTTATGACACTGGAATCCAGGTTGGAAGCTTGGCTTTGCCGTTTGCCAATCATTTGACTTGGGGAAGGTAACTGATCTCTCTGGGCCTCAGTTTCTTTATGTATTAACGTGTAGGGCACCTGATGAGGCAAGGAAAAGGGGCACAACCCCAAGTCCACATGTCTTGAGGCTTACCTAGCCCACCTCGATTCCTGAAGTGCACCTGGGACACCCTTATGGCTCACTGCAGCACCCAGCTTGAGCCCATGAGGTGGAGGCAAGATGGCCCCCGGCCTCATGCTGCCAGGGTGCTTCCCCCCTTAGATTCTTGCTGAGTCAATGCCACCCAAACAGCTAACCCAAAATGGGCTTTGCCCCCACTCTTGATTGTCTGTCTCCGATCATGCTCCCTCACCCTGATAGGTTACCTCTATCCACGCTATGTCTTCCTATTGGTTGAGCAATGCTGTCCTATGATTAGTTACGCCCTAATGATGTCCTTTTTTCTTATTGGATGTACTCTGTTCTGCATTTTATCCCTGCATTTTATTTTGAAACCTATATAAGCATGGTGAAACTTGTAATGTTGTTGCTGTTGGCCCAGGCATAGATCTGGGGCTGAGAGTGTCATTGCTCTGAGTTGTAACATAGGTAGAACTGCAGCCCTTTTACAGGTAGCAATAATAAAGAAACTTTGGCACTCACTGGCAAGTGGCTTCTTGGAATATCGTTGCTTCCTCACTCTCAATGCCTGCTCAATTCTAGTGGGTTTAGTGTGAGGATTCTGATCCTGGGCAACGCAGAACACCCCCACAATAACAGGGCAAAACGTTGTACTTACCTGAAAGAGTTGGTTGTGAGGATGGTTTGGGTGGAGCCCGTCCTGACACAGAGCTGCAGGCACCATGGGGGAAAATCTCACCAGGAGCTCTTCTGCAGCCCGGCTGATTTTGCCTGATGTTGATTCTGATTGGTTTGTACCTTGTGTGCTTCTCTCCTGATTGGTCAATGCTGAGATGCACTCTCTACTAAAGAAGGGGCCTATATGCGCCCTGCTTATTCGTCTTCCTTTGTTGGTCCACAGCATTCTGGAGCACGGCATAGCTCCCTGAGAGCAGACCTGCCCATTTGGGAGCAGCCCAGGGCCTATAGCCCATCTCTTCAACACGTTTCCCCAATCCCTGGTGTGGTTTTATACTGAGATCTAGGCTTAGGATCTCTCATCCAGGCAGACTGTGAACTAGGTGGATGTTTCAGAGATTACCTCCTCGTTGCCACTCAGAACTTGACGATTCTGCGTGCTCTGCCACCTCTTCTAGGTTGCACAGGGGAGTGCTGTGAGCTTCTTCCTGTCCCCAGTGGGAAGAAGATCTGGTCCAAGACAAGGGAAAGAAAGGATTAAGGGATCATATGGGTGGGTGTGAAGGGGAAGAGAGGGACAGGCCTGGGAGAGGCCAACTGTGCAACAGAAGAGCAACAGGTGCAAACTCAGTCCCCAGCCATGTGTGGACTGCCTGCTGCCACTTGACAATTCGCACACCTTCTCTGAGTCTCCGTCTCCCCCTTTGCAAAACACGGAGTCTATCAGTTGTTTTTTTGGTTGTATGTGCCAATGAGTTAAGCCACAAAAGGGAGTTTATTGGTCAGTGGAACAATATGTGGCTGCAGGCACAGCAGGATCCAGGTGCCCTGTCAAAGCATCAGAAATCTGTTTCTTTTCCTATCTTGGCTCTCATTTTCTGTCTCGGATTAATTCCCGGGTGGGCTTTCCCCAAGGTGGTGGCAAAGGTAGACCCAGCACCTCCCGGTTTACCTCCCCTT
The DNA here is from genome assembly GCA_007922755.1 of Pedetes capensis. Lineage (NCBI taxonomy): Eukaryota > Metazoa > Chordata > Mammalia > Rodentia > Pedetidae > Pedetes > Pedetes capensis. Next base: position 68,952 of record VMDO01001953.1, read on the forward strand.
TTGCTAATAATCACCATGGAACTCCTGAGGTTAATCTTGACTCTTTCTATTTACCTTCCAGGCCCATGCCCACAACAATTCACATGGTATAGCCAGGCCCTATCAATGCTCTGGCTAAGCCTGGGTTGTATGCCTACCCAGGAACCAGGGTGTGGGATCAGTCCTGCCTAAACTGTATGGAGAGAGAGGGAGGGTAGAAATGTTTCCCCCAAGGAAAGTCCGACTGTGTTAGCTGAGGGAAAGGGAGTTCATTCTGAGAAGGCAAAATGAATCCCTAAGCATTCCAAACTCTTTGTGTTAAAAAAAATAATAATAAGGGATCTGGGGCTGGAGCTCAGGGGTAAAGCACTTGGCTAGCTAGCTGCCTGAGGCCCTGGGTTCCATCCCTGGCACAACAAAATGATAATGCTGATGACGATGATGATGATGATGATGATAAAGGTCTGAGCTAGTGTGACAGCACCCCTATAATCCTAGCACTTGGGAAGCTGAGGCAGAAGCATTGCAAGTTCAAGGCCTCTGGGCTCCATAGAGAGACCCTTTCTCAAAATAGTAATAATGACTAATTTACATGGCTCAAAATGGCAACAGCCTACTCTTTATCCCAAGCCTAACTACTCCCTCTCCCCAGAAGCAATGCTGTTACCTTTTCATTGGGAATCTGTCTTGGTTTTCTGTTGCTGCTATGACAAATTACCACCACCTTAGTTCTGCAGATCAGAAGTCGGCCATAGGGCTCACTGCATTCATGTGTAGAGGCCCAGGGCAGAATTCTTTCTTTTCCTTTTTCTGGTTTCTTGAGACCACCCACTTGCTTTGGCTCCTGACCTCTTTCCATCTTCAAAGCTGGCAATAGCCAGTGGAGGCTTTGCCAACCTGCACCCCTCTGACACTTTCCTCTGCTTTCTTTGTCCAGATGTGGCGACCCCTATGGCCGCATTGGGCCTAGCCAGATAATTCTGAATAGTCTCCCCATCTCCCATCTAACCCATTACCAATAGCTGATTCCATCTGCAGTCTTAACTCCCCCTGCCAGGTAGCCTGACAGTTTCACAGGTTGCAAGAATTCAGATGTGGACATCTGGGGGGGCTGTCATTTTGCCTACCAAAATATTCTTAAGAAATAATCCCAGTATACATAAGCAAATACATATTTTAATTTGAAAGCTAATAAAGAGCAGCATTGCACACTCAAATGTGGTACACACCTAATTTTAGCCTACTGGAATGTACAGCGTATTAATTGCCTTGGATCATAATCATTTATTTTTAAGGAAATAGAATTCATAGCACATAATAAAATAAGCGTTGCTTTGTGAAACTTTTGTTTCAGTCCTTTGTGGGTGAGCGCATATATGTGAACTGCATCATGATATAAAAAGTATTTTCTACAATGAGTCACCGTAAGAAATGTGGGGAAGTTATTATTATATAGTTTAGTGGTTATGCAAGGTTTTGCTGAGGTCAGACTGTCTGGCTCCATCGCTTACCAGCTGTGACCTTCAATAACTGACTTAATCTCTCTGAGCCTCAGTTACTGTGTCTGTAAAATGGGGGTGATGATTGTACCCACCACATGAGGTTATGGGAAGACGAGCTGGCATGTGCTAAGTATTTGGCATAGTGCGTGGCAAGTGATAAGCATGTGTGACTATCTTTAATTTCATGATCCTTCAGATTCTTTTACAGATGTGTTGGGGATGAGATTTTTGGGGGATGAGGAGCACAGGTCTCAAAGGATTTCAGTACAGACAAGAAGTGTGGCTCAGCTAGAAGAGAGGAAGGAGGTGGATAGGGTGGGATGGGAAGTGGGTTTATAGTGGCCCAGGCCACAGGAGGAGGCTCAGCACAAAACTGGTGCTGGGGAGCTCCCTTGGCTGGCTCCAAGCAAAGGCTTGTTTGTTTGTTTGTTTGTTTCACAGTACTTAGGGGTTTCAACCCAGAGTCTCACACATGGTTAGCAAGTGCTCTCCTACTGAGCTGCGCCCTTAGTCCATTTTTTACTTTTTTAATATTGAGTCAGGATCGTGCTAAGTTATGCAGGCTGCTTCTGGCCTCAAATTTATGATCCTCCTCCTGCCTCTGCCTCCTAAATTGCTGGGATTACAGGCATGAGCCACTAAGCTCAGCTAGGTGAAGGTTTTAGAGGTGCCCAACGGCCTGCAATGAGGCTGCAATCTGAGGGGGCTGATCATGGACCATCAAAATCCACCAAATCTAAGCAAAAGTCAGCTTGTCTAATTCACTCCCTCAGTCAGTCAGTCAGTTTTGGGGGTTCCTGCTGTGCATCAGTCCCTGAGCTAGGAGTGAGGATGTGGCTGGAATCTCGTCCTTGCTTTCTGGACATGCATGGCCTCGAGGGTCATGGACACTCAGCAGGGGTGAGTAAAGGTGTATTGGGTGTACTAAAGGACAGTAAGGACATTAGGAGCAGAAGGATGGGAGACTCTTATTTAGGTGGGTGAGGAGGCCCAGCCGAGGCTTCCCTGTGGAGCATCATGGGCAGGCATCTGCAGGACAAGTAGGGTCTCCCAGGGTAAAGGCTTCCTGGTGAGGAGAACTTCCGGCGGATGGGAAAACCTATGCAAAGACCTTGATGCTGGACATGGCGTGACCTTGGGGACTGAGCCAGTTTCCATGTGTCATGAGGAACCCAAAGAAGGAGATGCCCAACAGGAGCCAAGGACACAGGGCTGGGGGCAGTGGCAGAGAAGAGGCCGAGGGTTTCTGGGCTCCCGATGGGGAGGAAGAAACAATAAGGTCAAGGGGTTTGGGAGGAGCACCCCAAAACAAAATAAAAGCAAACCACCCTACGAGCTACATTGGGAGGAAGGGACAAAGTTCAGGGCAGGGGCAGCTGTGCAGATTCCTAAGGGTCCTCCAAGTCAGGGTCTCTGGGTGAGAGCTAACAAGCTAGAATTTCATGAGGATCAATGTCAAGGTCAGTAGAGGCGGTGAGTCATTTATTAAAGGAAAATTTAGCAAATGATGCTTTAAAGTCAGAAACGCCTGGGTTGAAATCTGGAGTCTATAATCTAATAAATTCTCAAGCAAGTGCTCAATATGCGCCTCTGTTTCCCTCTCTGGAACTTGGGAATGGCATCTCTACTTCCTAAGAGGGGAAGAAGCATTTACATTGGGAAGGGGCTTGCCACATGGTAGACTCCCAGGAATTGCTTGTTCTGGACTCTAGGCTGGACTTAGAAGACACAGACATGAAAAAGGCAAGTTCTGGGCTTCAACTAGCTACAGTATTTTGGGGGGAACAAACAAAAGAAGAGGTTATTTCCACATTCAGGGATTAGGGACACAGTGCCTAGGGATAAGCATCGGGAGAAATTTGTAACTACAGTGACAGACAAAAGTAAAATACCCTGTCTTCAAAGAACTCCTGGAAATTAATAAGTAAAAGGCAAATATTTTAATAGCAAAATGGATAAAGGATATTCATGAAATGACCAACATAAATGAAAATATTCACAGTCAGGTGTGGTGGTACCCACCTGTAATCCCAGAGACTTGGGAGGCAGAGGCAGGAGGATCACATATTGGAGGCCAGAGGCAGCTTGAGTAACTTAGCAAGACCTTGTTTCAAAATTAAAAATAAAAAACAGGATGCTGAGGGTGTAGCTCAGTGGTGGAGCGCGAAGCCCTGGGTTCAGCATGCCAGCACCACAAAAAGAAAAAGAAAAAGAAAATATTCATAACTTATTCAAGGCCAAGAAAATCTAAAAATAATAATATACTATTATGCACTCCTTTGTTGGTAAAAATTGAGAATGATATAGCCATGGTTGGTGAAGAGGTGAGGGAATATTCAGATGTTCTTGGCAGAATGTGAATTGCAAAAATGTTCTACGAAGTGTTATTTTTAAAATATTAGTAAAGTGAGCATTATGAAGGTATTATTAAATTTAAAATGCTTGGAAACTTTGACCCAATAAAACGACCAATATGAAGCAACTTAACCAAGGATGCATACTGCAGCATTGACTATACAGGCAATAAGTTGGGAACAGTTTGAATATCTTAATGGACAAAGTGTGATAATTGAATAAATTATGTTGCAGCCACTCTGTAACTTCTGTGTCACAGTTTGGATTAGATCTAGATATGTCAATCTGCAGAGATGTCTATATACATGTCAATTAATCAGATTTTAGAAAGGGTGAGAAGAGGCAGGATCTTATTTGTGTGAGTTTAAAGAAATGTTCTCACTCAACTACTAAAGCAAAGGTGTGGGTTGAGTTTCAGGATGGGAGTTGATGATGTTGATTTGCTTCAGATGCCACATATTGCTTTTCTATTATTTATTTATTATTTGTAAATAGTAAAAATTTAATCCAAGTCAATAAAGAGAATCTGCAGCCATAGCAGCCTAGCATCTGATCCTGCCTGATCTCAGAAGTCAAGCTGGGTCAGCCTGGTTAGTCCTTGGATAGGAGACCACCTGGGAATGCCAGGTGCTGCAGGCTAGGGAGGAGGACCTGGAAATCCACTCCCAAAACAATCTGCCACTGAAAACACTATGAAAAGCAGAGAAACACTGACAATAGTGCCAGTCATGGCACAGTGTTGGGGAGTGTTTCATTCTATTGTAGGTAGGGTCGCTGAGTCAGACCCAACTCGAGGGCACCTGACAACAACAACAAACAATAAAGATGAACTGAACACATATTACATGCCAGTTGGTATGGTTGACACCAGAGATATCAAGGAAAACAAGCAGAAATAATTAAAACAGGGTGATTCTTATCAATGTAGATCAATGTAGCAAAAAAAAAGAAGGAAAGAATACAAGACTCAAGATCACTATACCTTCCTTACTAAGAAGAAAATGCAATTAAATGTGCAGAAACACACTTACATGGATATATTTAAAAACTTGAAAATAAGTGCTGCATAGCCTTTCCATGTACAGGTGTACTGGATTACATTTAACCATTTAGTTTGTTTTCCAGTGTTCACTATTATAAATAATATTGTGACAGATTAGCTTTGTATATGTCTATCTTTGCATACCTGCAGCCATACAACTGTGGCATCAGATCACATCAGATCTTGGAAGCTAAGCAGGGTCAGGCATGGTTAGTACTTGGATGGCAGACCGCCTGGGAACAACAGGTGCTATAGGCTTGGGAGACAGACCTGGCAACCCACTCCCAAAAATCAACCAGCCATTGAAAACCCTATGAACAGCAGAGAAACACTGACAATAGTGTTTCACCTGTTGTACCTAGGGTCACTATGAGTCAGACACTGATTCTACAGCACCTAACAGCATCTTTGCATATATCACCTATACTTCATATTATCATTCATATCCTTGTGCTTCCCATTTTCCAAACACTGTTTAAGTGCTGGAGAGATGACCCCATGGCATTGACATTCAGGTTATGAGGCACAAAGAATTACAATTAAATGCTTATAAAATATAGTGTCTACACTATGGTTTGGACATGGTTTGAGTGTGTCTCTCAAGGGTACTTGGGTTGGAAGCTTGCCCGTCAGAGTGGTGACATTGATAGGTGGGGGGACCATTGAGAGTGTTGTCCTAGAAGGGATTAAAGTAGTTCTCTTGGGACTGCTTGGGTTAGTTCTCAAGAGAGGGTTATTATAAACAAACAAGCCTGGCCTCTGGCTGCTCTGTCTGCCTGTCTCATCATGTGACCTCTTTCCCTTGCATTCGCTCCCACTATGGTGATGCTGCCTGCAATGAAGTCTTCAGAGTTGAGCCAGTGCCAGCACCATGACTTTGAATCTCTGAAACTGGGAGCCAAATAAAACTCTTTTCTTTATAAAGTAACCTGACCTAGCCTGAGGTATTTCATTATGTTGTTGTTAGATGCCATAAGTTGGGTCCAACTCATAGCGACCCTATATACACCAAATGAAACACTACCTGACATTGTGCCAGGCACACAATCTTTTTTATGTTTAAGTCCATTGTTGCAGTCACTATGTCAGTCCATCTAGTTGGGGGTCTTCCTTTTATCCATTGACTTGTCACTCTGCCAAACATGGTGTCCTTCTTCAGGGTTTGGTCCCTTCTGACAACATGTCCAAAATATGTAAGATGCAGTCTAACCATCCTTATATACTCTGGTAATGAAGAAAAATAAAGCCAGGTAAGACAAGGAGAGGGACAGAGCTATAGAGAAGGGTCTTCTCTCTTAGGCAAGCTGGTTATGATGATCAAGTAATACCTAAGCAGGGACTGACGGAAGATAAGGAGTAAGGACAGGGTTCAGGTATATGAAGAGGAAAATAGAAATAAGCCCCTGTCTTACCAATCAGAGTTACTTCCAAATAATACTTGGTGGTTTCCTTTCAATTATTTTTTATCCAGTTGTTCCTTTAACATCTGAACAACTTGGAATGACACAGTATATACATATTATATAATATTCTTTCTTTTCCCTTGCCCTGGACTTATATTGAGGGCATTTTCTCATGCTTTAGATATATTTTTCTAATTATTTCCTTAGGATAAATTTCTGAGAGTGAAATTGCTGAATCACAGAATATACTCACTTAATATGTGGACACTCACCCTTTGGAAATCTATCCTTTTACATTCTCACCAGCAGTATAGAAGAATCCCCGTTTCTCCACATTTTTGCCAGCACTGTGTATGGCTCCTTTAAATCTTTGCCCTGTGGCACATGGCCTGTAATCCCAGAGACTCAGGAAGCTGAGGCAGGAGGATTTCAGGTTCAGGGCTAAGAGGCAGGCTGTATAACTTAGGGAGACCCTGTCTCAAAAGAAAAAATAGAAAAGAGGTTGGGAGTGCCACTCAGTGGTAGAGCACTTTCAAAGTATGTGTGAGGGCCTGAGTTCAACCCCCAAGTACCCCAGTAATAATAGTAATAGTAATAGTAAATAAATAAATAAATTTAAAAAAAGGGAGCTGAGAGATTTGACTCAGTAGCAAGCAGTTGCCTAGCATATGTGAGGCCCTGGGTTCAACACCCTAGTACTATATATGTGAGGATGGGGTTTAGCTCAGTTGATAGAGTGTGGCTCTGCAGTCTCTGAAGCCCTGGGTATAATCCCCAGCACTGCAAAAAAGAGAGAAAGATGTGGCAATCCACTCCTGAAGTAATCACAAATCAATCAGCCATTGAAAACCCTATGAGGTTTGCCATGAGTTGGACCCAACTTGATGGCACCTAACAACAACAACATATATACACACACATATATGCATATGTATGTGTGTACATATATATGTGTGTGTATACGTGTGTAGAAAAAAACAAAGACAAATTTGAGGTTCACTTTCCGGCAACCCACTCCCAAAAAATCAATCCGCCATTGAAAACCCTATGAATAGCAGAGAAGCACTGACAATAGTGTTTCCTCTGTTGTATGTAGGGTCGCTATGAGTCGGATGCTGGATACCGACTGAACAGCACCTAACAACAATAACATGTCCTCAGGCAGCAGATACAGAGAGCTCCCAAGATGAGATCACAGAATCACAGTGCTAATCGAGGGCTGAGACCTCTGGTAGAACTCCTGGTTTTATGGACAAAGACACAGAGCTGAGTGTTTTTCCCCAAGCAAATTAGTTGAAGACAGGGGTCTAGAACTTGGATCTCAGTGCTCTTCGTACTATAAAATGCTACTTCAAACCAACAAAACAAATCATTGCCCACTACCTTGCTGGAAACTTAGGATCTGTGTGTGGGAGTGGGGACTGGAAGCAAGACTGAAGGGAGGGAGAACGGCTTAAGTCCGACATCAGTAGCTGTGGGGACCAGGCTTTGTGGTGCAGAGAGAGGGCTGCAAATGTGACATTCTGCAGTTGGTCCCCAGAGTCGGGAAGAAAAGAAAACGTCAGGAAATGAGCTCTGTTGGCCGTCTTTGTCATTCTGTACCCCTTGCTCCGCTCCATCCCTCTCCCCAAACCCATTTCAGAAATCCGGTTGCTTGCTTCATTTTTCTTACTTCTGACCCTGGTGGCTGATGTTTCTTTCAGCATCATAAAATCCAGGGTTGTAAAATTCATATTGTAACTTTAAGAGCCACATCTGTTTTAATCATTTCCCCCCCCTGTTTTAAGAACACAACGGGATTTTAATGGTGGCAATAAAATGGGAAAGTTGAAGGAAATTATCACAGATTTGTAAAGCTATAACACAGGTTCCTGGGCTCATGTGAGCAGTCAAATTACAAAGAAGTAACCCAATTGCTTTTATGGCAGGCAGATCTCTGGTTTAAGCATGTCTCAGTTTAATCTATTGAAGAGGATTAGCATTTTATTCACTCTGGCCCTCATGATAGCCTTACTACATATTACCTTGATGGGTCAGACTGATGGGAATCACGAATCTCAGAGATGCAGAGAAATCCAGAGAAAAAGAATGAGGTGAACAATATTGGGTCTGGAAAGTTAGGCAGACCTGGTTTTAATCCTGAATCCACTGTGTGTAAAGGGGTATGTGGCTTTAGGTAAAGTCCTGATTTCTCTACTCTTTGTCTCCGTTACTTAAATACGGGGAGATATGAACAAGGTCTGCAAGGGAACCACTCAGGGGGCTTCCAGGCAAACAGTAGGTACTTACTAAGTGCTGGCCATCACATCTGGTTTTCCTAAAGAGGAAGCTGTTTGGAGCAGCCACGGTAGGTACGCTTTCTCCTTCCTTTTGTAATTCCTTCTTCTCAGCCAAAATGCTCACTGCAAATATCTGCAGTTCTCCACCTGAGGCTCTTTTCCTGGTCCCACATTTAGGGTTCAGGGCAAGCTAGAATGTGGATGAGTTGGTGCCCCCAGAATTACCCTGCACAGACACACAGATGAGGCTGGAGGACAAACACCTCTGCTCACTTCAAGCAGGTGGCATCACTTCGAGAACAGATTCCGCCCTGCCTCAGAGAGCACACCAGAGGCCTAAGTTCCATTTGCCCACAGTGGGCACCTGGCCTGCAACACATCCTTTTCGGGTTTCCCTCTCTTCCTGTCTTCTCTTATATATAAGGAGAGAAGAAAAAGAAAGAGCCAGAGAGAGGCAAGGAAATTGTCTCTAGATGTTCTTGTAACTTTCGGCTTCTAGCACCTGCTTCTTTGCCTGAGATTTCTTCCCCTGGAACTCTAAGGACTTTTTGCTGGCTGAAAGAATGCCCCTGACACCATGGTCCCTGCCTGACCCTCAGGAATAGTGTGTAAATGTGCTGGCTCCCTGGCCTCTTGGACAGAATAAACCTTAGCTGTGAATTCCACCCACAGCTTGTGCCCAGAGTTTGGGTGCAGGAGGAATCTGTCTGAAATGACCCATTGGAACAGCTGGCTGGATAAGGCAGTCTGCACTGGTTTCTCCCCTGCCTTGTCCCTTGCTTCTCCATGGGATTTCAACCCACAGTTCTCAAATAAACTACATGCCCTGGACCCCTCATCTTGTGGCTGCCTCCAGAGAAACCCAAATGTCAAGGGTCTCTGGTATTTGAGTGATGAGAAGTCAGGAATGAAAAGAATAAAAATTGTGCCTGGATTTTTAAGGTTGGTTTTTGTTGTTGTTGTTGTTGTTGTTGTTATTTTTGTACTTGGGGATTGACCCAGGGCTTTGCACATACTTTGCAAGTGCTCTACCATTAGGCTGCATCCACAGTCCATTTTTAATTTTTCATTTTTGAGTCATGGTCTCACTTAAATTCTTCAGGCTGCCTCTGGCCTCAAATTCACTGTCCTCCTATCCCAGCCTCCTGAATCACTAGGATTACAGGCACGCACCACCACGCTTGACTGATTTTTAACTTTTTACTTTATTTTATGTTTTGGTGGCACCATTTTCTGAGATCTAGAAGACAGAGGAAAAACAGGAAGGCATAGAATATTACAGTGTTGTGGTCAAGAACCTGGATTCACTTCCCAGCATTGTCACTTACCATCTGCAGGAATTTAGGCAAGTGTTAAGTCCCTGTATGCCTCTGTTTCTCCACCTGTAAAATGGCACTGAAAACAGGACCTTGCAGGAACCTGATGAGGATTGAATGAGTTAATATATGTAAAACCCTTAGACCAGTGCCAGCTGCAGGAAACAGTCATCATCATCATTATTATTGTCATTATTGTCAGTATTACTGCTTCTCATGAGGTCAGATTGAGATGCCCTGCTGACATCCAATTATGTCTGGCCCAAACAGTCTCAGATCTCTGGGGATGCCATGCTGAGATAATAATGGACATGAAAGGATCTTGGAAACTCCTTGTTTATCTCTCTTTTTCTGCCACTCTGAGCCCCAGAGACCAGGACTAACTCACCCGTGGTCCCAGGGTTTGATCATGGGTTGCTCAGAGTCACGACTCAGGGAACTCATTGAGGGGACAAGAAATGAAGAAGGGAGCAGCGTTGTTGGCCACAGTCGGGGGGACATTAATGAGATCATTTCTGTGTGTCTAGTCCAATGGGAGGTGCTTTCCTTGCCCCGAGGCAGCTCTGGAGGCTTCAGGGTTTGTCTACCCCAGAGTTAAGAGGCTTTGCTGAATTCAGCGCTGGGGCTTTGCAGATCTGAGATAAGGCGGCTCCCAGCGCCTGCGGTAACCCTAGCTGCCTGCTGCTGCAAAGAGTAGGCTGGGCTGGGTAGTTGTCACAAGTGAGGGAGGACAGAAAGCCAGCCCCACGTAGGCAGCCACTCTCAGGGCCCCTCAGACAAGGACCAATGTGGAGATAATGACCCTCTGCTGGAACAGCTTAATCCTTAAAGTTGCCTGAAAACCGATGTCAGTGGGCGTGTTGATTGGTGTAACCCCTCGGAAGGGCACAGTGACAGTATCTAGCACTTTGTCTAGTCATTTTGGAGTCTGAGGCCAGAGGAAAAATGTGCATCTTTAATATATATGTTTTTCCCAGCTCATTTCTTTGCAGAAGTAGATTTTGAAAATACTAGCAATGAGTTTGCTTCCATTAAAGCCAGCAAAGAAAAAACATGATATAAATTCTATTTCAGCTATTAATAAAATATTTTAAAATCAAATGATGTGACTTTTAATACACCTACTTTTAACTTTTCAACATTTCTCGTACTACTTTAACATTCGGGGTGGGGGGAGAATAACCATTTAAGAGTCCTTTAAACTATATGGAGAGAAGCACCCTTTTGTGTGTGTGTGTGTGTGTGTGTGTGTGTGTGTGTGTTAGTCTGGGTTGAACCCAGGGCCTCACGCCTGCATGCTTTGCAAGTGCTGGACCACTGAGCTGCGCCCCCAGCCCTTTTTTTTTTACTTTTTGAGACAGGGTCTCGCTAAATTATGCAGACTGCCTCTGGTCTCGAACTTGAGACCCTTCAGCCTCTGCCTGCCCAGCCAGATTACAGGTGTGCGCCACTATACCCAGCGCAAGCACCCTTTTCTTATAGCCACTGGCTCCATAGGCCAGGAGAGCATGGTTGGATCTTGTCTTCAAATTTTTGATATTTTGTTCATCATGAGTTATTTAACAGAGTTTTGATTCTTAAAACAATTACAGTAAAGCTGGGCATGGTGACGGTGGCAAGTGTTTGCAGTTCCAGAACTCTGGGGACTGGGGCAGGACATTGGAGAGTTCAAGGTCAGCCAGGGTCTATGTAGGAAGACGCTGTCTCAAAACAGAACAAAACAAAAATGGGGCAGGGCACTGGGTAATAGGTGCTAGGCACTTAGATGTACTATCTCATTTAACTCCTACAGACAAGCAAAGACGAAGTGACCTGGCCAAACTTAGAAACCTTGAAAGAAATGGAACCTGAGTTCAAAGTCATATCCCCAAAGTAGGATTACACTGAGCATAGAGCCTGTGACTTGTGTTTCTTTAATATATTTTTAATGGAATGTATTATTGTCCTGCAGAGGAAGCTCCCATTTTTTAGTCAGTCCCCTACTGTTGGGCATTTAGGTTACTCAGCTACTGCCCCAAAGGGATTCCCACTTTCTGCAGTGAAACCTTCTTGCCCAGGCATGCAGCGGGCAGAGCGCCCGAGGTGAAGGGCTCAGGGCGGGGCCTGGTTCCTCTGCCCCTTGGCAATTTCTCCGTGGCCCCTTCCCATCAAATTCCAGGCTCAGAAAGGAACCGCCTTGTTGTGAGGGGACCCGCTTTCGACCCGCCTCTGAATCCCTGGAGGAGCCTCCGGTGCCTGCTGCCGCCGGCGACACCATCTGCGCCCCACAGGTGTGCCCGGCCCCCTGCCCAACCTGGGGGCAGCGAACACTGGGCCGATTGTGGCCCCCGCGAGACAGGCAGGCAGCTGGGACCGAGCTGCCATCTGTGAGCCTGGGGCCGCCGCGGCGCGGGGAGGGGCGGGGGCCGCGCCCTCGCTGGGCCCCATTCAAGCGCTGCCAAGGCCTAATTGATGAGAAATGGCCCTGAGCAGGTGCGAACCTGTCTCCCGAGGCGGTGGCGCGGAGGGCGGAGGGGCGGGGAGGGGCGGCGGCTTCGCAGGCGGGGACTGCAGCTGTCTCAGGGTCATTACCGCGGCGGCGGCGTCCCCCGGGCGATCCAGGCATGGGGGCTGGGGTGGGCCCGTAGCGGGAGAGAGAGGGAGAAGCAGTGGGTCAAGGCGGAGAGGGGAACCCCACTCCCCGGTAGGGTCCTAGAGCTCCACGGTGACCCTTCGTTCCTGTGACCACTGAAGGACACTGTACTCATGTAGGACCAGACAAACCGGGCTCTCAAGGACAACAGCGAGTGGTAGCCCCCACGGGGACCTCAAGGACCATCGGAGGTGCTGAGTGACTCCTCCCCCCGCCACAGTTTTTGTTTGTTTTTGCAGCCACAGGCATATACATGCAAGTGAGTTTTGAAATGTCTTATTTTACCTGTTTACCTTCACTGCACTAACCTTTTGCATGCCCTCTTTCCAAAAAACAAAGCAAAATGACAGCAACAAAACCCAATGAACTGAACAACAGCAAAGAATCATTCAAGGTGCAATGTGGGAAAAGACTCTTAGATCTTTCCAGGGCGCATCTGGGCAATTCCAACTCCCAGGAGCTGCACGTGGGCCTAGCAAGCTGTGGATCCTAGAGTTCAGTCAGAGAGTGAGTCTCCTCTCTGCAGGGTGCAAGCCTCCTCTTTGTTCCTGCTGCCCTTGGTGCTTAGGACTTCCAGGACCTCATTTAGGTGTAACTGTGGAAAGTCCCATATGAGGCCTCTCTCAGCAATGACATTCCAGGATAAGGGGTCCTCCTGGTCCCATTGGTTGCCTCTCAAAAATACCTCTACTCTTGCTGTCCCAGGAGCCAGTGGAATGCACCCCACATTCTCAGTGTCTGGCACTTGGAACAGTTGGGGCCCTGTAGCAGCAGCAGTCCCCAGCAGCCTGGATGATTGGGTCAAGCTCCCTGCTCCATGCAAAAGCAAAATTTTCCTGGAGGTGAAGACTGAGGCAGGAGGATAGCAAGGTTGAGGACAGCCTAGGCTAACGAAAAACCAAACAAAATGTTGATTGCTACCATGGGCCCACCTGGTCTTGCTTGAGGACACCTCCATGCTCTCCTTTCATATTGTCACCCTGGCACAAGCAGACCCTGGCACATTCAGGAGGGACTATGCTCTAAGGTGGGTACTATGTGCCTGTCACTGCCATAGGCTCTGGGGAAAACAGCAGTGGACAAAAGAAACAAAAACAAGAAATTCCTTCTTCCCAAGATGGCATTCTAGGGAGGAAGACACACAAAATATAAAGAATAAAAGCCCATACTACCTGGGCCTCTGGCCTTTAGAAGCTTCTCAGGTGCTCATTCCTCAGGGCCTTTGCACATGCTCTTCCTGTTGCCTGAAGCACTATTGTCTGGAAATCTAAGTGCTTGGAATCCTCAGATCTTTCTTTAATGTTGCCTTCTCAGTGGGGCTTTTCCTGACATCCTATTTAAAAATCATAGTTTAAAGGCTTAGGATGTAGCTGAGTGATAGAGCATTTGCCTAGCATGCTCAAGGCCCTAGGTTAAGCCCCCAGTAACCCCTGCCGCCTCAAAAAACAGGATTTACCATAGAATTTCCTATTCATTTTGTTCAGCTTTGTTTGACTCCTGGCATCCATTGCCATCTGACATAATTGATAGTTAATATATAGTTACTTGTTTGTTGAGTTCTCCCAATATCTGGGATTAGCACACTATTTGACTACATTTCCCAGCATTCCTTGAAACTGGGCATGGCCCTGTGATTGAGTTCTGAGCAATAAGAAGTGGTGAAGGCCATGCACAGAAAACCTGTGGATCCCATGCCCAGGCTGACTTTCCTCCCTAGAAAGTGCAGTGGTTAGGGAGGAGAAGCTGGGAGGCCCTGGATGAGGGCCTTTTGACTTGGTTTTTCCAACCTGGGGCCAGTCCAGAAACCCTCAAAGGATTGGTGGCTGGAAGGCAGAGAAGGGACCTCTGAATTTGGATTCTTCAAAAAATTTGTATTTTCCATCTGGGCACAATGGCTCATGCCTGTAATCCTAGAGACTCTTGGAGGTTGAGGCAGGAGGATTTAGTTTGAGGCCAGAGGTGCTGCTTAATTTAGTGAGACCCTGATTCAAAAAAAAAAAAAGAAAAAAGAAAAAGTAAATGTGCTAGGCGTGCAATCCAGTGGTAGAGCACTTACAAGCTATGTGCGAGGCCCTGGGTTCAACCCCCAAGTGCCGAAAAAAATGAATAAATAAGTAAATAAATAAAATATTAAATATTGCCATTCCATTTTTCACTCACTTCTAATTGAAATTACTTCCATTATGAATGTAGTCAACAAACCACAAATCATAGCAGCAAGTTCTGTGACATTTTCCCCAGGAGAAATTGCGAATGTTTTCATATTACACAGCAGTTGCTGCAAATGCTCAAAAATATTGTTTATAGCAAACTTTCCCTGTGAAGACATGGTAGTAAACATTTTAGGCCACAAAGGGGTATAGTCTGTCTCAACTGTTCACTTTTGCCATTATCGCACAAAGGCAGCCATAAATGTTACATAAATAAATGTGTGGCTGTGTGCTAATAAAACTGTATTTACAAGAATGGGTGTGCCAGGCCTGCCCAGGTTAGCTCACTGTTTTCCAATCTTAGCTTTTATACTCATTAGCACTTTGAAATGACTGGAGTTATTAGACCCTCCAATATATTTTGCTGTTAGTCAAGAAGCACATGTATTACTATGTGGCAAATTGAAAAAAAAAAAGTGATAACTATGTTTCAATGTAATCAATATCCTTTACAATCCTAGGTATTTTATTTTTTACACCTAAAAGCATTATTGGGAGAAGGACCTGGCAATCCACTCCCAACGCAGTCCCGAAACAGTCAGCCATTGAAAACCCTATGAGGGTCGCTATGAGTTGGATACCGACTCAAGGGCACCTAACAACAACAACAAAAGCATTATTCCACAAGGAGACCCATAAGCTTCACCACACTGCCAAAGAGGTCCATGGCACAAAAGGGGTTCTGAGTGCCAGGCCCATGATCCTAGAGCCATAGAAGGAGGCACCTATGGGAAGGGGCTGCCTTTTTTGTCTCTGTTTTCTTTTTTTCTTTAATTTAACAACTGAGGTTCAAGGGTTGTTTGTCATAGTTGATCGATGCTCCTCATGATGTCACCTCTGTGAGGGCAGGACATAGTTGTGTCCCAGTGCCTGGAACTGTGCTTGGCACTCAGTTCCCAGCAGCTGTTAGGAAGGAGGCAGGAAAGGAACACTCCAGCTCAACTAGGTGGCATCGCCAAACTGACCTAGCACATCAAGGAATGTGCCAGGCAAAGTTGGAGGCTGGCAGGAGAAGCCAGGAGGGTCATGAGGAAGGTCAGGTGGGCAGCCTGGGGCAGCTGAGCCTCCCTGGAGAGGGGCTGAGGGTCCATTCCATGGGGCAGTGGCTCGGTGGGGGTGCAGAGGGGGTAGGGGTGGATCTGCCGGTATAGCTCAAGTGCTTTAGGCTCTGAGTTGAATGACCTGGGCCCTCTGATGAGCCATGGTTTGTTGTTGTTGTTAGGTGCCATCGAGTCCGTATCTGACTCATAGTGACCCTGCGTACAACAGGTGAAACACTATAGTCAGTGCTTCTCTGCTGTTCATAGGGTTTTCAATGGCTGGTTGATTTTTGGGAGTGGGTTGTTGGGTCCGTCCCCCAAACCTACAGCACCTGGTGTTCCCAGGCGGTCTCCCATCCAAGTGCTAACCAGGCCCAACCCTGCTTAACTTCCGAGATGATGGAATCGGATGCCATAGGGCTACGGCTACAGGCGATGAGCCATGGTAGGGAGAGGAAATTGTCTGGCAAAGGCAGGGCTTCTGCCAATTGAGTGCCAGCTGTCTCCTCCTTCCTACTTCGGAGCTCGGGGCTCTTTTCACCCCTGGACACCCCACTTTCTTCTATACCCCTTCCTCTCTCCTCCCTTCCTCCACCCCACCCACCCCTTACACACCAAGGGCCAGCCTGTTGCTCTCTTCCTCCTTTCTCTGTCCCTTTCCCTAGCCCCCACCCCAGTTTTCTCCCACATTACTTGGTGGCGCCCTTCCTGTACCTGGCTTTTCTCAGCTGTGAAATGGGGGTGCTAATAACAGTTTTCTCTTTGTAGTGCTGATGGGAGGATGACATGCCCAGGGCTTAGCTGTCCCCTGACAATGCATGTGTGCTCCGATCATTCCAGAGCGAAGTGGGAAAAAATGGAAATGGCTCATCAAACCTCTGATTTCATGGGCATTGTTGCTAAGGACAAGGTAGAATGTTTAAGAGTAAATCCATCTGGGGAAATCATTCAGTGATGGGCAAAGTATGAATGGAGTGGTCTATGGCAATGGAAAGGGTCACACAAGTTAGAGAGGATGAACAACTGGGCAGCTCTGCTGGAGAAGGGAGACCTGTCTCCTGACTCCCCGCGCCTTTGACTTCAGAGCCTGTGGTGATGGGCGGGAAAGCAGGAGGCAAACTGAGCTTTCCCAGAAGCCCTACTGAGGGGTCCTAGTAACAGGTCAGTTGACCCACTCGGGCCTGAGGCTACTGTCCTTAAGGCCACTACTGGTGAGGGCATTGTTGATCCCCCGTAGTGTGTCAAATAGTGTCTCCCCTAAGAGATATGTCCCAGTCCGCTCCTGACCCCTGTGAATGTGACCTTATTGGGAATGTGCAGGTATGATCATCTTGGGTGGGAGGAGGGGAGGTAAATGTTATGAAGACCTCTTTATAAGAGACCAAGGAAGGGCCAGGCACCGCAGTGGTGCACACTTGTAATCCCAGCTATGTGGGAGGCAGAGGCAGGAGGATTGCAAGCTCATGGCCAGAGGTAGCCTGCGGAGCTTAGCGAGATCCTGTCTCAAGATAAAAAATTTAAAAAGAGGGGGTAGGGGTGCCACTCAGGGCCCTGGGTTCAACCCCTCAGTACTGGAGAGAGAGAGAGAGAGAGAGAGAGAGAGAGAGGGAGGAGAGAGAGGAGAGAGAGGGAGAGAGAGAGAGGGAAAGAGAGAGGGAGAGAGAGAGGGAGAGAGAGAGAGAAGGAGAGGGAGAGGGAGAGGGAAGGAAGAGATAATCAAAAAAGAGACTCAGCAAAGAAGGCAAGGTGACCGCAGAGCGGCAGAGCGGCAGAGGCGGGCAGCGGAGTGACACCGCCACAAACTAGGGAGCACTAGGCGCCACCAGAAGCTGGAGGCAGGAAGGATTCTCTTCTACAGTCTTTGAGAGGAACCTAGAACTGCTGACACCTTGATTTTAGGTGCCTGGCCTCCAGAAGTGTGAGAGTAGACATTTCTGATGTTTTAAGCCATCTTGGTTGCAGTGGCTCTAAGAGAATCCTCTCTGTCTGTTGGAGATTCCAGTCTGGCTAGGGACTGTGGGGTTGGAGGAGGAAACTTATAACCTGGGCCAACTTACAGGAAGATTTTCTGGGATGTTTATGAAGTTTGAACCTCAAGGCACCTTCCAAAGCTCTGGGAATCGTGCCCATTTATAACATTTGCAAAAGAAAGAAATCTTAAGGCCAGCCCATGGAGTCCCATTCCTTTGTGCTTCTCCTTCCTCTGCGCACGTTGCTTCGCTGTTGTGTTGGAATAGCTGAGGATGCTTTAGGGATGTGGCCAACAGGGAGTTCCGCCTGGGTCCCAGTCAGCTGGACTAACATTGAGGTGCTTTGAGGGGCTCCCGGTCCTCTGCCTGGCTAAGTCCTTGCTGCCCTGCAGATGTGAGCATACCCTTCCAGAAAACCACTCTTCCACCTCCGGCCCCTGGGTCCAGCATGATGTTGACAGACTGGCTGGTGAGTGCCATCCAGTCAGCGAATATTTATGGCTACTCACCGTGCTTAAGATACTTGAAATGCCTTGATATCAGAGCTTCAAACCCGTGAAAACTCCGGTTCAGGTTGGGGTGCATGTTCAATGTGTTAAAATGTAGGGTTTGGGCTCCATTAGTTCGAGTTTAAAATTCTAATCCAACGTGTAGATAAATATTTTTTCAATCTTTTTCAGTTTTAATGTATAATAAAATAGTTAATGATACAAAAAAATTAACAGCTGAACCCAAACCCAATTTTTTTTTTTTTTTTTTTTTTGGCGGTACTGGGGGTTGAACCAAGGCCTCGTGCTTGCATGCTCTGCAAGTGCTGGACCGCTGAGTTGCACCCCTGAGGCCAGTTTTTTACTTTTTGACACAGGGTCTCGCTAAATTACACAGACTGCCTCTGGTCTCGAACTTGTGATCCTCCTGCCTCCGCCTCCCGAGCCGCTGGGATTACAGGCATGTACCCCTGTGCCCAGCTTGTGCAGAAAAAATTTTTAAAAATTCTTGAACTGGAACAGGTTCAGGGGTCAGGTTTGGGTTCAGTTTGAAGCCCTGGTTACCTACACATAGGATTTAAACCCTAACCCAATACTTGCTGAATTATTCCTCCCTGTTTGCCAGGAAGTTTATTAATAAAAATGTGCCAGCTTTTCCTTTGAGTTTTGTGGTTTGTGTCAGCTGTTTAATTGCTTGCCATTTCCTTTTTCTAAACAAATATTTACCTTCGCGTCTAGTTTTGTAGTTTTGCATTCTCCTTAAAGAGAATGCCTCTGATAGTATGTGGTTCAAGCCCAGAACTGTCTCTGCCCCTCTAGGCCCTCCCCATCTGTCCCCAGCACTTCACCATTTGGGGGAGACATTTCCCCTGAGGGGCCCTTTGTAGCCCCCAATCACTCTGACCCTCTCCCACTTGGGCCCTGTTTTCCTGGGAAGTGAGTGTTGAGCATAGACCCCACAGATGCATAATTGATGACACTCCAAGCCTAGCTGGGCTGACAGGGCAATTAATTATTAACTACAGACTCAGTGGGGAGAAATTTCATTATGGGGTCATTTAATTAAGCAGCAGGCTAGAGAGACATTTGAGATGGGATTTCAGAGGCTTTTGTTTTTGAATTTGCTTCTAGACCAAGTAGTTCTTTTTCTCTCTTCCTCTTCCTCTTCTTTCCTTCATTTATTTCACATCAATTTTCTAAGCGTCATCCATGAACCAGGTGTCTCTGAGCTCCATACAGATGCCCAAGAAGGTCACGTGGCCACTCGCTGTCCTGGACAGCGTGGCTCTGTCTGGGCTGCCCTGGTTCCAGTGGGGCTTGGTGTTTTATTCCCTATTCTGTGCTTTCTAAAGGACAGAACAGCACATATTCATTATGGAAAACAGACCTTGCCCTCCACCCCTTGTCTTCACTCTCTGGGGTCTGACTCCGGACAGTGGGGGTGGGGGGATGCTGCTTCTGCTCCAGTCCCCAAGCCTGCTCATCCGTGGGTGATCCGACTTCATACAGCAGACTTGACCTCGCTCTGGGTTCCACCAGCATCCTGCAGGGCACTGAAGGCTCCAGTCAGTCTGGGTGGCAGAGGGAGAAGACAGAGTGAAATGTTTGCCTCGTGTGGGAAGGAGGCAGAAAAGCCCTAAGGAACAGAGCATCATCCTGGCCTGGAAACACCTGCCCTAATGCAAGCAGAATGGAGGCAGGGAGGGAGCTGTGAGCAGAACCAGAGAGGCGGGGAGAGCCCCTGGCCACGCATAGCACCTTCTAGAAGATCAAAGGGGCAGGGAGCCAGCAGGGGAACGGGGAACTGGGAACCAACCCTCTACTCCTGCCCACTCCCCTCCTGCTGAGACTCCCCTTTGAAGAATCCCAAAGAAGCCAGGGGAGGACTGCCCCCACGCAGGAGGACAGCCTCCCCCATCCCTCCATCTGTCCACAGATGCGGGAGGCCTCAGGGCTCTGTGCTCTCAGCAAGATCCCAGGTCTCTCCTGGGCATGCTCGCTCTTTGCCCACCTTTGCCTGCCTGCAGGTTACCAGCGTGTGTCTCTTCAGCTCCTTCACCCTTTCTATCAGTCACTTGTCTTCCTAGAACCCTCAATCCCCACGTGACTCTGGAGACCACTCCAACCTTCCGCTTCCTTTTCCTCTGCCGCATTTACCGATCATCTGGCATGTTATTTCTTCTTTTGTTTTTTGTCTTCCTCAACTTGATCAGTTACTTTTGTCCTCTTTATTCCCTGTTACCACAAATATTTAGAATAGTACCTGGCACTCAGTAAACAACAAAGCATCCAAACACTTTCAAGTCAGCCCACACAGCTTCTGATTCTTTATTTCGCCTTAGCATCTCCTAACATGAGGATGCCTATGATACATGTGGCCATTCCCTTAAAATTTGGATTTTCATGTTAAATTCTGTTTTGTAAATAGGACACACAGGGTGTCAGGAAACACTCCTGCAGGTGCACGTTTTCCTCACGTTTGTATGACTTTCTGTGGGGAAAGTCCTAGCAATGGGAGCGAAGCATCAGTGATGTTGCCCTTTTTTGTTCATTTTGTTTTTTTGAGACACAGTCTCGCTCTGTAGCCCAGCCTAGCCTTAAACTTGAGATCCTCCTGCCTCAGCCTCCCAAGCACTAGGCCCACAGGCATGCACCAGTCCCCCTGGCTCGATGTGGCCCTTTTTGACAGAGGCTGGTACAGAAGCCTGAGCTGGCCTTTGCACTGTGTGTGCTTGGATGCTGATGCCAGAGATTACTTCGTATGACTCAGCTGTGAAGGACGGAGCTGGGTGGAGGCTAGATGGAGGCTAGACTCTCTCTTCATGACTTTGGAGGCCAGAAGAGGAGAAAGGGCATTCCCAGGGGTTCACCTCCTTTCTGAGCTGACCCCAAGATAGTCAGGGCTGGGAGGGAAGCTGAGAGGGCAGGGGTTCCAGAGCCTGAGGAAGTCTGGATGACTTCCCACGAACGGGGCACCCTGAGCTTCATTAATTAATTCAAGACCACTTACTGAGGACCTAGGTACCATTCTAGGTACCTAAGCTAGGTACTCTAGGTACCATAAGCTAGGTACCATTCTAGGTGTTGGGGAAACAATCTCAAGCAAATTAGAAATGGTGCCTGTTCTTAGGACAGACTATTCTAGGTGATGAGAGGGAGATGGTGGCCAAGAAATAAACATCAGAGGGAAAGCTGAGGAGGAAGCGGAAGGGGGAATGTCATGGGGGCCGAGAGGGTGGGCTGCTTACTTAGTCGGGGATGCTCTGGCATTTGGGCAAAGAAGTGAATGACAAGAAGTGAGCCGTGGGGAGGTGTGATGACACTGTGGTCCTGGGGTAGTGAGGGGTGGCAACTTGCACAGCTGTGAGGTAGGACTTAGCTTAACCACTTAGGGAGCCCCTGGGCCTGGAGTGGGCCAAGGGAGGTCAGGTAGGAGATGAGGTTATCGAGGTCTCAGGGACCCGGTCCTGCCACGTTCAAAGGCCATTGCCAGGAATTCAGATTTTATTCTAAATGCAATGAGTAGCCCCTGGGGGATTTTGGATCTGATTCCTGTTTTAAAGGATCCCCCCCCTCAGCTGCCACAGGGAGAGTGGCTAGAAAAGGTGGCAAGAGCAGATGCAGGCAGTGCAGCTGGGGCACCAGCAGCGACTTGAGGGGATGGTGACTTGGACCAGAGTGAACGCCATGGTGACGGAGCACTGCAAAGTAGCTGGGAGTGGGGCGGGGACTGGGGGGTGTATTTTCTACACAGGATTTGCTGATGGAGGGGATACGCAGTAGGACAGAAGGAAAGGAAGCACGGGTTGCCATGAGACAGGGGCCTGGGCGCTGGTTGGATGTGCTGGTAGGGCGTAGGCAGGGGGGCTGAATGAGAAAGCAGTTCGGTTTGCTTCTTCCTGGAACTGGAAGGTTACCTGTGCCCTCATAGATCTTGTGCCGCCTAGATGCCGGGCTGCACCCAGACTTGTTCCCCAACAGAGGTTTCACAAGGACTGAGGCCGGCCGGAGAGCTCCCAGAGCCTGGGAGGGCCGTTTACCAAGCTGCTTCTCTGGGGAGAAACTGACAAGGTCAGGTGCACAAACGCTGTAAATATCAGAAGAGACATTCAAAATGACAGGCATAACTGAACCACAAAATCCTCATTTCTAACCAGATACATTAAGTATCTGTTTTTCATGTCCGCGCCACAGATGTGCACAGCTGTCTGGCATGTGCAGACCAGCTCAGGCTGCAAGGCTCCCACCTGCCATGGTGGGGTCAGGCCCCGTGTGACTGAACTTGATGCTACAAGCACCTTAGGTCTGCTCGGCTAGCAGGACACCTCTTGGGCCGGAGGGACTCGGGGCTGGGTTTGCTGAAGGGACCCTGGGCAGGGATTGCAGTTGAGATGGGTCAAAAGGCATACCTTGGCTCTGATGCAGGCTGATGGGGACAGCCAACAGGGCTCCTCTCTGTCACCAGCAAGCTGAAGACATGGGGTCACATCAGCAATGGTGGGATTCTGGGTGGAAAGTAACTGGAAAAAAGAACAAGGCATATTTTTTCTTCTTTGGTTAGTTTGATGGTGAGAGCAATAAGAAAAGGAAAATGAAATAATTTTCAATGACAGGCACGGTTGGTTGAGTTGACGACCTAATGGCCAGTCCTGCTTCTTTGCTCACATAACTCTGAGTTTTGTTCCAAGGTATGGGGTCCAGCTCCAGGGGATGAGTCAGTTGATCTAAACCAATCACAGCAACTCAGGCTCGTTTGGGCAGTGATTGACTTGGAATGATACATGACACAGTGTGTATCATTGGCCATATAGCAAAAGATTTTCCTTAAGAGAGGAAGAGGGAAAAGGAGAGGAAGAAATAAAAAAAGAGGGAGAAGGCGAGGGAGAGGGAAGTAGATTTGTTTCTCTTTGGGAGGTTGAATGTGATTTTGCACCCATGGCAACTACACCACAACCAAGAGGTCAACTCCAAAAGAATCACAGAGGTACCAACTCAGAGTCCCAATATTGCTGAACTGTTGAACTAATCCTGAAATGATTTCCATGTAGACTGGTAGTGTTCAGCATCAGCACTACCAACATTTTAGACCAGATAATTCTTCATTCTGGGAACAATCCTGTAGACCATAGAATGTTTACAAGATTCCTGGTCTCCACCTACTAGATTCCAGGAGCACCCACCTCCCACTCATGACAATAACAAAAATACCTTCAGACATTGTCAAATGTTCCCTGGTAGGCAATATTATCCTGGTTGGGGACATTTGCTCTAGAAAATTTGTTAAGTGATAGAATTGCATGTTTTGAGTGCTTAAGCTACTGATGGTTGGGATTCCGGTGCTTGTAGCCAAAGGCACCTTCACTGTTATTGTGAGGGTTAGTGCAATGCCAGGCCCTGGTTCCCAGTGTTTTCCGCGGATTGGTGGCAGGCACCACTCATGAGGTGATCTGCTCAAGGTCATTCAACAGATAAGTGGATGAGCTACGATTCAAGTTCAGGCCTGTCTGATTCTGGAGGTTCTACTCCTTTTATTTATTTATTTATTTATTTATTTATTTATTTATTTATTTATTGTACTGGGTGGCTGAACCCAGAGCCTCGCACATATTTTGCAAGCAATCTACCAGTGAGTTGCACTCCAGCTCCCTTTTTTATTTCCTACCTTAAGACAGGGTCTCGCTAAGTTATGCAGGCTGCCTCTGACCTCAAACTCATGATCCTCCTGCCTCTACTTCCTGATTCACTGGGATTACATGTGTGCGCCACTGTGTCCAGTGAGATTCTACTTTTAACTGTTACTTTTTCTCTTTCTTTCTTTCTTTCTTTCTTTTATTTATTTATTTTTTTTTCAGTTCTGAGGGGTTGAACCCAGATCCTCAAACATGCATTGCAGGTGATCTACCACTGAGCTGCACATCCGGACCATTTTTTTCCTTTTTATTTTGAGACAGGGTCTCGCTAAGTTACCCAGGCTGCCTCTGGCCTCGAACCTGAGATTCTCTTAGCTCCACCTCTCAAGTCACTGGGATTACAGGTGTGAGCCACCATGCCCTGCTAGCTGTTGCTATTAATAACTTCTCTACTAGAGCTGTGGTCCCTACACTGGGATGTCCAAGAAGGTCCACTGGGGCATGGGAAGAAAACATTAGAAATTCTATTTACATTTATTTTTACCTGAAAAACGAGAAATGCTCAGTTCATACTTAACAGGCAGGGGTGTCTGCGCTTAGCCTGCCTGACTCTATGTGACACAAACCTCCCCATGGCTTTCCAAGGCTAGAAGGGGTCTCACTCCCCATGGAAGGGAGATGGGCAGGGGTGTCCGGGAGGGGGGAATTGATGCTCAGACTCCCATATTCAGCACATGCCTGACCGTGTGGATTCACAGTTATATTGTCTAGCTGGAAACCCATGGGGCTGTCAGTGGGGCACCACTGACATTTCACATGGGATAATTCTTCAGTGCGCCACTCTCGTGCATTGCCAGAAATTTAACATCTCTGATCAGTGCCCACTAAAATCCAGTTAAGGCCAGAAGTCATTGTTACAATGAAAAAGAGAGGGGGAGACAACATAAAATTGTTGTATCCCAAGTATGCTGCCAGGCATTGTAGAAATATATAAATATAGTGGGGATGTGTGTGTGTCTTACCTGTACGTTATACATATAATGTGCATTTGTATAATTTTCAGTTGCATCATATGCTTGTGAAAACTGGACATTGAGTAAGGGAGACGAGAAGAATTGATGCTTTTGAATTATGGTGCTGGAGATGAATATTGAATATACTATGGACTGCCAAAAGAACCAACAGATCCATCCTAGAAAAAGTTCAGCCACAGTGCTCCTTGGAGGCATGGATGGTTAGACTACATCTTATCTATTTTGGAAATGTGGTCAGGAGGGACAAGTCCCTGAAGAAGGACATCATGTTTGGGAGAGTGGTGGGTCAATGAAAAAAAAGGAAGACCCTCAGCTAGATGGATTGACACAGTGGCTGCAACAATGGGCTTAAACATAAGAAAAATTTTGTGCCTGGCACAAAGTCAGGGAGTGTTTCATTCTGTATATAGGGTCGCTATGCATTGGACCTGACTTGATGACACCTAACAAAAACAACATATGTATATATGCATATGACCTCCATCCTCATGAAAATCCTGAAAAGTAGGTATTTTACTAGTTATTGATTGCTGCATACAAAGCACCACAAATTTAGCTTAGAGCAGCACACATTTATGATTGGGCCAGGATGATTGAGTGTGCGAGCAGATGACCTATGGCTTTACTGTTTGGAGAGGGGGGGGTGAGGGACAGATCTGTCCCTGTTCCTGAAGAGAGAGAGGAGTCCACCGGCTAGAATGCATCGTGGATGACCATCAGAGAGGCCGCAGCTGGATCAGAAATGCCACTGCTCATTTCTGTAACAACCTTTTGGAGGTGGAAAGAGGGAACCAGACAAGGCGAGGAGGGAGGAAGCCTGCAGCTGCCTGCCCCACCAGGGCCTGAGAATCCGACAGCATCTGTCACCAGGAAATCACATGTAAGGGGCCCGAAATGTAACAATCGAGCTGGAGAAGGGGTTAGGGCCAAGCATGGTGAGTAGGTTGGTGGGACTGTCACACTAGGGGTCCCCAGGGGCTGCTAGCCAGTGCCAGGAGCCTCCCTGCTCACCAGGGGAGGTGGGATCTTGGGAAGGAATTGTTTGCTGAATGAATCCATCTGTGGATTTGTGGGAAAGGCTTCTGACTCCCCCGTGCCAGGGCTCTCACATCCACCATCAGAGCCACATTGATGGATTCTGAGCAGTCTTATCAGAAATGCAGAAATGGAAACACATGAGTGTGTTACCCGTGAGAAAGCAGCACACTGACACCCCCAAAACCATATCTAGATCTTTTGCTGGTTGTCAATGGAGCCCATAAGAGAAAGCACAAAGGACAGGTATTTCTGAACATGCCAAAGCCACATAGCTACTGTTGCCAGGGACCCAAGGCTGTGAGGGCAAAAATGTAAATCAAATGGTCTTGAACAACAAAATGAATTCATTGAGACTTTTTGCATTTTTTTAAATTGTGGTAAGATATACATAGCATAAAATTCACCATTTTAAACATGTTTAAGGGTACAATTCAGTGGCATTAAATCCACTCCCCATGTTGTACAGCCTAAATCACCATCCTTTTCCAGAACAGTTGTATCATCCCAAACAGAAACTCTGTTGCCCAGCAATGACTCTCACATCCAGGAATTCATTGGGTTTTATAACTAAAAAGCCAGGAGGGTGATCTGGCTTTGGGCACAGCTTATTGCAGGTGCTTGAATGATCACCCCTCTCCATGCTGCCTCCCCTGGCTGGGTTCCAGTGGGGATTTCCCTTTGGGATGTGAAGATGACAGATGCCCCTTCAGTCAGACACCTTCACGGCTCTGGGTCTGCAAGGAGAGACATGAATGTCTTTGATAGGTGCTGAAGCAAAAGCTGTGGGTTCTCTTGGATTGGCCCATCGGGCTGATGTCATATGACTCACTGGATCAATCACGGTGGCTGTTGACTGCGAGTGGAGGAGGTCAGGGTGGTGCTCCCTAGGGACAGCAGTTCTGGCAGCAGAAGTAGCAGATTATCACTATGCCCTGTGCCTGGAGTCATCCTCCTGGCACATGTAGACAGCTCAAGCCAGGTCACCATGCAAAGGGCCTGTGGAGGTCTGAAGCCAACACAGAGGAAAACAGCTGAGAGACACATAGGAACGAGCCCTGGTGATGGGGCTCAGGCCTGGACGCAGGTAGCCGAGAAGCTGGCTGTATCTCTGGGTCTTTGTGTTGTGATGCAATATGTGCACGTTTTGGCTGAAGCCAGTTTGAGGCTGTACACACTTGTTGCTTGTGACCCAAGAAGGATTGCTGTTGGGTCATGGCCACAAATCAGGAAAGAAGCATGAAACCAGAGATTTCTAAACTCCCTCCACTCAGTCCAGATAGCTTCCTTTCCGGGAACCTGACAACAGGGAACTTTCTGTGATCTCGGGTGTCTTGTTGAGCCAGTGAAATGTTTCTAGTTATCCGCTCACCGTCCACCTGGGGTTCTCTGCACCCCTCCTCCTCTTGGTCTGTCCTCCTAGCCTTCTGCTGCCCTCAGAGAAGGAAGACTGGGAGTTCTGGATGAGAGCAGTGTGATTGAAGCAGGAAACTCTGATGAGGTGACATCTGAGCAGAGCCAGGAAGAAGTGAGGGAGGGCCCCAGGTGCATGTCTGCAGGAACAGCGTTCTGAGGCCAAGAGAGCATCAAGTGCAAGGGTCCTGAGGAAGGCAGGAGCCTGCTGTGTTCAAGGACCATCGAAGGAGCCAAGTGTGGCTGTGTTCAAGGACCATCGAAGGAGCCAAAAGTGGACGGAGGAGAGAAAACGAAGGGGAGGGCTGGTTCAAGATGAGATCAGAGAGGAAAGGCAGGCGGGGCAGACTGCATAGAGACTTGTGGACCCTTGGAAAGGCTTGGGGATTTTTATTAACATGACCAAGATGTTGATAACATACTCATACACACACTCACACGGCCCTCACCCAATTCACACTTTCATGCGATGTACATTGGCTGTGCACATGTAAACACAGCACACGTGGACACACGCATTCCATGTATTTCTTTACACTTACACACTTACATCCAAGCCTTAGTGTGGGCACACAAACTCTGGTCACCCACCTGCATTCTCTCTGAGGTGCCTTCTTGCACCAAGCGTGCACAGCCACAAAGTGTGGGTGCATAGTCACAAGTGTCCGCCCATGTACACGCTCTCACACTTCCACTCAGAGGCCAGCCGTGGGGCCTGACCCTCCCCGTACACACGCACACACCTTAGCTACTCACACCTTCACACGCACATGCTTCCAGGCACCTTGTGCCCGTGTTCGGACACAATCACATTCTCTGGCACCCCACTGCCGCTCTCCACGGTTTCTCTCTGTGGGATTCCTCAGGTATCACAGGTCGAGACAGACATTTGACCATCCGCCTCCGGGGCATCCTCTTGGGAGTCGGGGGAAAGCTAGAGGAGGGGCTCATTAAATTTGGGACAGTCACTTCTCGGAGGGAAAAGTTCCTTAAAAAGAAGAAAAGAGGGTCCTTGCCTGCTGCTGGGCACCGGCTCAGAGCGGGGATTACAGGATCAGCCGGGATCAGCCTGCTGCATTCATTTATTAACCCCACAGCTTATTTCTCCTCCCCTTCCTGACGAGCTGGGGAGAGTGGCAGCCACAGCCGCTGGCCGCCAGCCGCCTCTGCACAGAGCTCCCGGGGCAGCCCCTGGGGGCAGGGGATGGGAGGAGATATGGATACTTGCCAGCACTGCCTCTGTCGGAGGTAACTCATGTCTCCCCAAACTCATGTCCATCTGGCACCTCGGAATGTGACCTTACTTGGAAATAGGATATTTGCAGACAAAATTACTTAAGGTTCATGAGATGAGGTCATCCTGGAGTTAGTGTGGGCCCTAAACCGATAACTGACATCCTTGTCAGAAGAGAAGGGACTCAGATACACAGTAGGGTCCCTGAAAAGAGAGAGAGAGAGAGAGAGATGCAGCTAGTGCCTGGGGCACCAGGGGCTGGAAGAGGCCTGGAATGGATTGTCCCCAGAGCCTTTGGAGAGGCTCAGCCCTGCTGACATCTTGACTTTGGAGTTCTGGCCTTGTGAACTGTGAGCAAATGAATTCCTGTTGCTTTATTCCACTCAGTGGTGGCCATTTATAGGGCAGCCCAAAGGGACAGATATTGATGGTGTGGACTTGAGCAAGCCCTGTGCTCTGCTGGCCCTCAATTTTCTCTCCTGTAAAATAGGACCTCTGCACTTTCTGAGACCCTGGGTTTGATCCCCAGCACCGCAAAAATGGGAGAGGGATGTGGCAATCCACTCCCAAAGCAACCTCCAAACAATCAGCCATTGAAAACCCTATGAGTAGCAGAGAAGCACTGACATAGTGCCTGGCATGGCACAGGGTAGGGGATGGTTTCGTTTGCTATAGGTCAGACCTGACTCGACCGCACCTAACAACAACATCAGCAAAACACGATGCTCTTCAACCTCGATTTGTTCAACAGATGTCTGGTGGGCATCCCGTAGGTGCCAACACTGAGCATACTGTCCCTGGGAAGCTGACCGGCTAGAAGGTGGAGGCAGGTGAGAAAAATGGAAAAAAGTAATACATGGGATGTCAGGATGTACCAGGTAAAGGAAGCCCTGATAGAGGAGGTGACATTTGAGCGAAGATGGAGAGGACATCGGCTGTGTTCCAGGCAGAGGGTACAACAGGGCAGGGCCAGGGGCCGAGGAACAACAGTGGAGGCAGGGCAGGATGAGAGAAGCGGGGAGGGGGGAAGTGCTTCTGACCTCTTCAAGGACAATCTCTGGAACCCCTGCCTGCACGTGCCTGAGATGGCCAAGCCTGGGGTGTGCACATTGTGGGAAATTCACATGGATCAGAGGCCCTTTGGAGTTTGGCTTCTCCCTGCGGTGGTGGTGGTGGAGGGGAAACCCATGGGCTCCTTGCAGTTCCACAAACAGCGACTCCACCATTTGGGCAGTGATGGGGGAGCTGAGGGATGGGGGTCGGAATAAACCTAGGACCCTCGTGCAGACAGCCTGCCGTGCTCCAGCCCTGTCCTCTCTTCCACAAAGTTTTCCGTTTCTCCAGCCGCTTCTCTGTTCAGAGCTGGACTTGAGTGTCGGTTGCAATAAGTTCATTCCTCCTGGATTCCAGAACACTCGGAGGCCAACTTCCCACCTGGGAAGGCTGAGCTCCAACTCTTGGCTTGCCCACTTGCTAGCCATGCCACCCTGCCAGGGCTCTGCCTCCCTGTGCCTTGGTCGCCTCCTCTGTTGATGGGGTGAAGACATATTGCGACCTCCCGCTGGAGCTGTTGTGAGGCTCCAGTAGGGCATTGGGCTTGTTAGCTGAGTTGGTAACATTTCCCTTATTGCTATTGGACCCTCCCCAGTGGCTGGTCACCAGCACCTCAGCCCTGCGGGCAGGAGGAGGGGAAGCGGTGCCTGTGACCGGCTCCAGCACCCAGGCCCTTCATGGCTGAGTGGAGCAGCTACACAGGTGCGTCATAGGAGTGGCCCGGGGACCCTGGCGGTGGGGTAGGGACTGGGGCAGTGTGTAAGTGGGGGGTGACGCCTCCGCTCTCACAAGGCACAAGCCTGAGCTAGTGGGCTATTTTTCATGAAACTTGGCTGGATTGTTTTAAGTATTTTTACCCAGAGAATGTTTTCCTCCAGCAATCATTGGCCAACCATAGATTACTGTTTGTAACTCCAGCACCTACCAAGTGTCAGGTCCAGTTCTAAGGGCTGAAGACCCAAGGGACAGCAGGATGACATCCACCTCGTGGCTCCTAGAGTCTAGAAAGAGACAAGTAAGAATACACGCCCAAGCCGCTGGGGAAATACCCGATGGAGTGGCTGGGGGTACAAAGGGCTGAGAAGGACAAGGGGCCACAAGAAAAAGGGAGGAGAGGACGGGGAGGAGGCGGGTATTCCAGGCCACATGTCAGAGAGACGCTGCCAGAACAACAGCTGGACAAGTCGCAAGCCCGGGGGTGGTGGGTCAAAGCTGGGCTCCCCAGGCAGGGAGCCAGCAGCGCCGAGTTAGAGGGCGGTTCTTGCCCAGGTGAGGCAGGATGGGGGGCTGCTCAGGTGTTGCTGTGCCAGGGTGCATCTGTGAGCAGAGATCTTCCAAGACTCCCACAGTGCCATTTCCAGGCTTGCCTTGCCAGCCCCAGCTTGTGCTTCCCTCTGGTTCCCGCAGGCCCCTCCATCCTGAGACCCTCCCCAGTCTCCTCTGAATGCTGCCTTGCTTTGCCGGCACTCAGGCCTCCAGCTTGCCCCGGCCTTCTGGGAGTCACCCCAGTTCTGATTCCGAGTGGGATCGTAGCCTCAAGGGCTGGCATTTACTTTGGTGGGGTAAATAAACTGAGTAGGCAGGGGCTGCAGGGACCACCAAAGGCAGAGGCAAATGGAGTTTGTGAAGCTGAATGGGGTGAGGGAAGGGGGCCCCCCAAACTTCCCACACCGCAAGAGATCAGGTTGGCAAAGATGCCTCTTTGGGTTGCAAACCCACCATGTGTCTCCCTCCAGAGCCCACCTTCCCTCCTCAACTCAGGGACACGGAGACCACAGAACATCTGGAGCCCATTAGGATGCTATCAGTCCCACACGAGGACGTTTTGACTGGACCCTCGGATGGGATTTCTTGAACATTAATGGTGTTTATTTTCCAATAAAGGCTCTTAAGTGAAGATTGCTGCCCTGGCCCCTTCTGAGGGCAGAGACGAGCCACAATGCCTACCCCTCTGACCCCGGGCCACTGGGCCTCCCAGTGGGGACAGGCAAAGCTTCCAGACATAGCATAATGCCTTGTAGATGATCAGAATCCAAGGTGAGGCCCAGCCCTCTCATGACATGGAGCCAGGTCAAAATCTCAGTCTGTACAAATGTCATTCCCCTCATTGCTCCATAGGACCAATATTCCTAACAGCTGCCCACACCCACTGTGTCAGGAAAAGTGTGATGGTAACCGGGGTGGGCATGGGTGGAATCGAGTAGAGAAGCTCAGTAGGGTCAATGGGTAGCCAGCTGCAGTTTTCACAGAGCTTGGTGGTCATGACAAAGACCTTGGACTTGATTCTGAATGTAGACAAGGAGGTGGCATTGCAGACTGACACATTTGAAAGATTATTCTGGTTGCCAAGTGCCAATCAGCTATGGGTGCAGGGGAAGTGAGCTTGGGATTAGAATGAACAGTCAGGAGGCCATAGTCATGATCTAGAGACAGGATGCTATGGTTTGGATATGCAGTGTTTCCCACAGGCTCCTGTGTAGAGGGGTAGGTGCCCGGCTGGTGGTGCTATCGAGAGGTGATTGGCTCCCAAAAACCCTCCTCCATCAATCAGTTAATCCCTTGATAGATTCATAATACTATGGCATTCCTGGGAGGTGAGGGAAAGTAGGAGGTGGAACCCTGTTGGAGGAAGTTGGTCACCAGGGGCGTGCCCTGGCCCCTTCCTCTCTTCCTCCCTCTTCCTTGCCGCCATGAAGTGGGTGCTTTACTCTGCACACCCTGCTGCCATGATGTTCTGCCCCACCACGGCCCAGAAGCAGTGGAGCCAGCCAACATGGCCTGAAACCTCTGAACCTGTGAGCCAAAAGAAATCATTCCTTAAGTCGTTTTCTCAGACACTCATCAGAGCAATGAAAAACAGACTAACATGGGGCACGATGATGGCTTGGGGTAGGCGGTGGCAGTGGTGAGTAGTCAGACCCCTGAGCTGTGTCTGGAGACACCCAGAGCTGTTTCCAATCCATGGAAGGTGCTGTAACGAGGCATGCGGACACCAGAGAACAAGTGGCTGTGAACACAGGTATGTGGCCCAAGCCCGAGAAGCCTGGACCCCACACAAGTCCTTACCCCGCTGCTGGGAAGGGGGAAGATGAAGGTCATCTATGAGTGAGGGTGATAAGCATCCAGCAGAGTCCCTGGGTCTGCAGGTACCCTGAGGACAAGATCTGGAATGACATGACATCACAGCCACTGTAAGAATGGTGACCAAGGAGGAAAGCACTACCGACAGCCAGGAGACCCCAGAAACCATGCCCAGCCAGTGCCTTCACACATTGGCACCACAAAAACTCTCAAGCTTAGGTACACTCAAGGAAGGTGAGGGAGCCTCGTCTTGGTGAAATTAAGATTTCACCCACCCCACAAAATGGATGCTGAAGTTAAATTGCCCTGGAGAACTCAGAGTCCCACACTGCCTGCACACCTACGTCTGTGCACTGAGACGTGGGTGCCATTTCTGTTTCTAGACTGGAAGCTCCATGACTAGTTTATTTTCTATTGTGGGCATTGGCAAACTTCTGCAAAGGTGCAGAGAGTAGGTATCTTGGGCTTTGCAGGTCATTTCGCTGCCTGTTGTTAGCGCTACCAGCCCAGTCCCAGGGTTTTTGCTCAATTCGAGATAAAAGTCACAAAAAGGCCAGTCATACCATCCAAACGAGGCTCTGCTGGGGCTTATGCTCAAGCATCAGGGATGCAATGCACGGGGCTGGGTTCCAGGACTGGCTCTCCAAGGGCATGAAGTGTCTGAAATACATACATATATATATATATATATATATATATATATATATATATATATATATAGAGAGAGAGAGAGAGAGAGAGAGAGAGAGAGAGAGAGAGGATGCATGGTCAGCTCGCGCCCTCCATCACAGGGTTTACACACATGTCCTCTCAGTTCTTTGCTATCAGCACTGGGATTTGCACTTGACATTGTGTACAGCCCGTGCACATTAGGTTCATCTGCCCTTGGTGGAGGTGATCACCAGTACCACCCCAGAAAGGTGATATATTGGTCAAGTTCAGTCATATTGGACAGGCAGGGTTTTGGGAACAGTTGGAGGTGGAGTCAGTAGCTCCTGAATTTGGTCATTGGTGGGAACATTTTATGAAAATAGTTTGCTTTAAGCAGGAAACTTTCATGGGAAATTAGGACCTTCACTGTTCTATCTCAATTTGGTCTCTGTTGCAATTACTTAACATGCCCCTGCAGCAGAAAAACAGCCGCAGACAGCCCATAAATCAACAGACAGTGCTGTGTTTCAATAAAACTTTACTTGCAAAACAAGTGATGGGCCATGTTCTGCCTGCCCCTGTTCTATGGTATCCCTAGGACTTAACATAAGATCTTGGATGTGACATGGAATCTATAAATATTTGCTGATTTCATGACTGATTCTTGCTGATTGCTAGCTAGAAGGCCTTGAGCAGGTCTCTTCTCTTTGAGCCTCCTTGTCCTCATCTGTAAGATAAAGACTTTGGGCCACATGGACTTCAACATTCTCTAAGAGTGTGTAGGGGTCTAAGAA
Source organism: Pedetes capensis (assembly GCA_007922755.1). Lineage (NCBI taxonomy): Eukaryota > Metazoa > Chordata > Mammalia > Rodentia > Pedetidae > Pedetes > Pedetes capensis. The sequence continues at coordinate 103,093 of VMDO01001953.1, forward strand.
CTTCAAGGCACCAAGAATATTTCTGTATGCTTCTCTTAAAAAGGTGTGGTGCATGTTACCTTGAGTTACCTTGATTCCCTTCTTTGATTCAACTCTATCTTGCTATTCCTTTGTTTAAAAAGTCTAGTCTTACATTCCTAGAGTCTCTGACCTCCCTGGTTCACCAGGAAATCTCTGCCTTCCCTCCCATCCCGAGGCTGCCAGCCACAACAACTGTTTCATCAGGACTCTTGCAGTAGAAAATGGCAGAAACTTAAACCAACTGGGGCATAAAGAAAATGTATTGGCACGCGAAACTAAACAGGCCACACATCATATAGCATCTCATGCACTCCACTGGGGAACTCCAAGAAGCCTTGTTGTTGTTGTTGTTAGGTGCCGTCGAGTCGGTATCCGACTCATAGCGACCCTCATAGGGTTTTCAATGGCAGACTGTTTCGGGATTGCCTTGGGAGTGGAGTGCCACGTCCTTCTCCCATTTTTTGTGGTGCTGGGAATTAAACTTGGGACCTCAGAGACTGCAGCGCAGCGCTCTACCAACTGAACTAAATCCCAGCTCCCCTCTTGTCTTAGAGCCCCCAAATGAGCGGGAGCTGGGTAGGATGGCCCAGGCAGCCATGGGAAGACTGGGGGAGTCTCTGACGGCTCCCCACAGGCTGGCCCTGGACCAGGTGGCTTATAAGTATGCTCTAAAATGAGGCTCAAAATCTAAGCCATGGGGTCAACGTGAGAAGCGAGTGAGATAACGTGTAAAAAGTGCTTTGAGAAATCCTATACAACAGTCGGGAATTATTATTATTGCTGGAAGTGATTAGTGGCAGACATGGTTTCATCGCCCTCTGAAGAGATGGGGCCTGAAGCCCAGAGGACCCTGGGAAATGTCTGACCGGAGGTGAACAGAGAAGGGCTGTGTGCAGAGAGATAAAGCAATGGGCTTAATATGGCGGGAAACCTTAGGAGCTCCGTAAATATTTAGCTTGTGGAACAGCCTGCAGCTAAGATCTACCTGTGCTGGAAGCTTCTTGTAAGAGCCAGTCAAGCGCCTGGCCTCCAGCTGAAGCCCTGCGTATTACCACGTGGCTCCCCTGGGGAAGGTAGGGGTGCTCTCTGTCCCGTCCTGGTTTGTGGGGAATCGTCATCTAGACAGGGTCTTGAAGCTGTGCTCAGAGGTGGATAACAAGGACAGACAGGCGGAGGAAGGAAAAGAGGAGCAGAGAGGAGAACCCCAACATTTTTAGAACTAGACAGAAGTCTGCAGGCCCTACATAACCCCAGGAAGAAGAGGTTCAAAGAGGTTAGGCTTCCTGTGAAAGGCCAGACAGCTTGACAATGGCCTCTGAAAACAAAGATGAGCCACCAGTGGGGAAGGTCTGTGGCAAGTGAGGGGTGGGGGTAGTTAAGATACTGTGCAAGGGGCTGTAAACAGACCCCTGGCCAGCAGGGTCAGTCCTAAGCTGGGGGGATTGTGGGCTAAGGAACTAGAGAAGGAACTCACATTTACTAAGCACTGCCATGCTGGGCACTTTCCTTACTGAGCAAGGATTGCTCCAAGTACTGTAGTCATCTTGGTCCACAAGCCCAGATGTCTTGTCTTTGCTTTGTTTTTTATTATGCACTTTCTTTGGTCTCTGAGCCATATGCTGTGTGGAAACTATCTCTACCCAAGCCTGTGCAAATATTCTGAGGTATAGAGTAGCCTGAGTCTTTGGGTAGGGGTACCCTTACCAGTGCATTGTTGTTGTTGTTAGGTGCCGTCACGTCGGTATCTGACTCATAGCGACCCTCATAGGATTTTCAATGGCTGACTGTTTCAAGATTGCCTTGGCAGTGGATTGCCAGGCCCTTCTCCCATTTTTGCGGTGCTGCAAATTGAACTCCAGACCTCAGAGACTGCAGCGCAGTGCTCTACCAACTGAGCTAAATCCCAGTGTATACTCCCTACTTAATGAAATGTGGGGTTCCTACACAGTCCCTCAGACTAGAAAGCTCTGATTATCCATGCCACAGTGAGGGCACAAAACCTTTGGTGAGATTAGGGGGCCCTTTAGCTAGGGCCTAAATCCCCCAGGCGCACCATGTAGCTATCAGCTCTGAAAGATAGCTGTCAAGGACACAGACTCTGGAGCCAGGCCATGTGGGTTCAAATCACAGCTCTACCACTTACTAGCCGTGCAGACTTGGCAACTGGATTAACTTCTTTGTGTCTCTCTATTTATGAAATGTAGGTAAAAAGTTATAGTGAGGATTATATGAGGAAAAAACATGTAAGGTGGTTAGCATAGATCCTAGTATACATTACACACTCACTAAGTGGTAGGCATTACTATAAAATTTCCTTTCTCTCTTTCTCTCTCCTTGGTTTCAAAGGAATATCCTTTTCTCTCCTAATTGTCTCTGATATCTAGCAATGGGCTGTTGCCCAGGCTAATAGGATAAAACCAAACTGTTGGGGGGTGGACTGGCATGACCTCCACGGAAGGTTAAGCACAGCGCTCCATACACATTTCTATTGTTTTGATGTTTATTATAATCATAGGTGTGACTCCTATCGGCCCCAGAATTGAACTCAGAAGCACTTGGCCTAGGAAACGGGCACCTTGGAGCAAGAGTCCAGGAGCAAGGTGGTGGGAGCCTGGCGGGCCTGGGGCAGAGCAGGAAGGAGGAGGAAGCACAGGTCCACCTCGCCAGGCTCCCACGTCTGCTCCTGCCCTTCCTGGCCCACCTCTCACCAGTCTGGCCCCTCCAGCTGGACTGGCTGCTCCGGCACCTCTCGGATCCTCCATCTCTAGCATTCCTCTGCCCTGGCCTGCTGCACCTCATGTGACCAAGGTCTTCTGTGACCTTGGCCAAACTTCTTCATCTAAGCCCAATTCAGCCCAGTTCACACCCATTCAGCACGTCGGGACACCCAGGCCTGCTGAGGAGCCTTGTTTTGTTCCAGGTCACAGAATGAGTCCAGAGCAGAATGAGAACCCAGATTTCTTGTGCCTACCCTGGGGCATGGCCTGCAGCCATAGCCCTGTGGCATCCAATCCCATCAGCTCTTAGAAGCTAAACAGGGTCGGGCCTGGTGAGTACTTGGATAGGAGACCACCTGGGAACACCAGATACTACTGCAGGCTTGGGAGAAGTGCCCGACAACCCACTCCCAAAAATCAATCCACCATTGAAAACCCTATGAATAGCAGAGAAGCACTGACAACAGTGTTTCACCTGTTGTACGTAGGGTTGCTATGAGTCGGATACCAACTCGACAGCACCTAACAACAACAACAACCCTGTGGCACTTGGCCTTTTTTAGCAAGAGCACCTGTCCAAGATGATACTGAGCATACAGCGTCTAGACCAGCAGCTCTTGGCTGGAAGCCATAGACCCCCAGAGGACATTGGACAATGTCCAGAGACATCTTTGGTTGTCCTAACTAGGGGTGCAGAGGTGACACTGGCATCTAATGAGCAGGGGCCAGAGATGCTGCTATGCATCCAGCAGTGTTCAGGATGGGCCCTGCACACCACAAAAGACATCCCAGCTCCAGATGACATTAGGTTGAGAAATCTGGGGTGAGACGCCCATACAGCATTGGAGCTGGCACCTAATTCCTAATGAGCTCCTCTCTATGAAATGGTCCTCATAATACCAGCAGGTCATAGACTCTGGGGAGGACTTGATGACCTAATGTGTGTAGCGAGCTGAACCTAGTGCCTGGGGGACCACGAGCTGAAACTGTTGAGTGTCGGGGTTCATGGGCTGAGGTGCTGGGTCGTTGGCTGTGTCCCACATCCAAACTCCAGAAAGTGTGCAAGAGGACCACCATCTTCCAACCCGAGCTGAAGTGACACCCCACCAGCATCGGAGAATTCGAGCGTTAATTTAAAAGGAGAAACCACATTACCTGCTCTCCAAGCAGATCTGAGCTTCCATTTTTAATTTGCCTTCATTATCTCTTTGTCTTATTAAGAATGGTAAATCTGTTTTGTGTTTTCATTATTCCATTAGCTCGGGGAGGCTCATCAGTAATGTGTGGAGCTGCCAACATAAATAGCACAATTTCCATACAGGTGATGCAATAATTGACTTAAATCACTATTCTGCAGAGGCTGAGGCTCACAATTAGAGAAAGCAGTGTGATTTGAAAATGAGTTACAATTGATTGGATTTCAAGGGAAACCAGGTTTGGAATGTGTTAATTGCATTCCGCCTAAACACCAGGTCTAAATGAAGCAGCCAGAGATTTGGGGAAATAACAAAATCTTCCCTAGAAATGGCCTCAAATTGCTTAATAGGATGGCAACGATCTGATTAAGATGGGGGGCTAATGGCCTTACTGTATTTCCAAGTGACAGGCTGAAATTCTCATCTCGGAAACTCCTCTAGAGAAGAGGGACAAACTTCAAGCTGCCTGCTAGCCTGGCTGAGTTTGGGGGTCAGATGTCTACAGCACCCCCTTCCAGAGCCTCTTTTCCTCTCGCACCCACAAATCGTCCATTGACAAACCCCTAGGGCTCGAATCTTAAATGGCATCCAGGTTGCCACTGGCATCTGCCTCCTCCATTGCCACCACAGAGTCCTGGCCACCAGCATCCCACTGGATCTTGCCGTCACCTCCCTTGAGAACCTTTTGGTTTCTGTTCTGCCCTCTCATCATGTCTTCTCTGTACAGCAGCCAGAGAGTCTTGTTGGAGCCTAAGTCAGACTATATCCCACTTCTGCATCAAACCCTCCTGTGGCTTCCATCTCCAGAGCAAAATCCTCATGGCAAGTCTAGGCGCCTCTGGTCTGGCCCATAAACTTGCTGTACTCTCAATCTCTAGGGACACCGCACATCCTTCATGATCTGCTCATGTTTCTATTCTCATCTCATCTCTCACTATTTTCTCTTCCATTCCAGCCACCTGGAATTATTTATGATGGTCCCATGCTGTGTCTTATCACAGAGCCTTTGTACTGCTTGTCCCCATCTCATGCACCTGGTTAATTCCTACACTTCCCCTAGATTTTGCTTGGCTCATGCCCCCTCCTCCTTTAATCTTTCTTCTTGAAATTCTTAGGAATTCAGAGGGGAAAAAATAGTAGAAAGTTGTTTTGTGTGACTAGTTGTCTCAGGCTCCAGGTTGCTGGACCTTTCCCTTCCTCTGTCCCCTACTTGCACAGATAAGTTAAAAATAGACATACTCATGTCCAATCACTCTGCTTCTTGGTCACACTTGATTGGCTCACAGTAGACCAATCAAAGTTTTCCCTGGTAATTTGGACCACCACATAAGGATTGGAATCTCAATCCCACTGCACTTTCATGTTTCTCTCTTTTTTTTTCTTTCTGAATCCTTTGCTTAATTTCCTTTTTATTAATAATTTTAACATAAAGGAATATATGTAATGATATGCATTTTTGGTGCCAGGCTTGGTACCCTTAGTCCCATTTCTTCCCTTTTTTATCTACATCTTCCCTGTGATTCAGTGCTGGAGAGCCATGCCAACAACCCAGAATGTATCTATCCTTCCAAAATATTTTTATTGTGCTTGTATTTCTAGTTGGGCTTTATGTTACGCATATGCACACTCACAAATAGATGTAAATCGCTGGGATTTTTCCATTATTCTTTGCCTTATAAAAGAGGGTTCTATTTTACAATCCTTTTTGTGCTTTGTCCTTCTATCTCATAAAACAGACGTCATGAAAATGTCTGTAAGCCAACTGGTGAAACTCCAATTTATTTTTGCAAGTGATGGCATAATGCTCTGGGTTGAGTTTCTGTGAGAAGGGATGATAGTTACTCGCTGAACAGAAGCAGAGAAAGTGGACCTAAAGATGGAGGGGAAGGAAGTAGGGATCCAGAGAAGAACTGAGAGAAGTAAAAGCCAGGTGCCCTCTGAGCCTGAGCTGGCATAGAGCCCACCAGCCTGTCAGCCTTTGGGGGCTGGGATACCCACAGTTTTTTTTATAAGAAAATTGGCTTCAGCCAACTCAATAGAGATGTTGGCTATTTGGGGCATTTTTGTACCTTGAGGAATGAAGGTGGGGTTAGCCGGACTCTTCCATTCCTGACACGTTCTCATGATTGGTCCAGACCAGCTTCAGCCCTTGACTGATTTGTTCACTTGTATATTTATTCTACATCATCACATCTTCCACCTCCACTTCCCCCCTACCCCCGTCAACTGCTCAGATGAGTTTTTTTTGCATGCCTTTTACTTTGTGTGATTCTGCATAAAGTGTGCAAGCATGGCTTTGTGCATGCACATGTTACAATTAGATACATTCCCTCCTTTATTTGTGATTGCTCATTTCGTTTTTCACTGCAGGAGCAGAAGTGGAGGCCATCACCCTCATCAACCTGTTACCCTCAGCTAGGCAGAGCCCTGCATTTTCTTATAAATGGCCTTAGTCCTTGTAATCTCTGCTCCACAGTCACCTTCTTTCTTGGCATGCCTGAATGTGTCTTTCCATTAGTTTGTGTGTTTTGAAAAGCACATGCAATTGCTTTGGGTGCATCTATTTGTAACTCCCGTCAAACAGCATAGCGCCATGGTTTCCAGATCTCTCTGTCTTGCTGTGGCACATCTGTGGGATTGTTCTGAGCTGTCTCCTACAGTACCCTGGTGTGCATCTGGCACCTTACTTACTGTTTAAGAATAATTCAGAGATATTTGGTGAGTTATCTGCCTGCTGTTCGGGACTCACCTAGACTATTTCAAGGGGCAAAGGCAAAAGCACAATTTATACTTGAAAGGAATTAAACTGGAGGTAGCTGGACCAGTGAGCCTCGTGTGCATTTTGGAAGGGGCTGAAGGGTAAATACAGTAGGCAGCATCTAGTGAAGAGGTCACTGTGAAAAGCTTGGCATGAGTCGTAGACTAGAGGAGGGGAGAAACCCAGGTGAGCTGCTCACAGATTTTCTGAAAACATGGGCAGCGTCGATGTGGAGCACCCGCGACAGCTGTCTCCGTGCGGCAACTGAAGGTGTCTTCCCACCGGCACCTCCACCTGCCAACCCCGGGCTGGCTCTGTCCTCCTGAGAGAGTCCCTGGAGGCCACCAAGGAGGAACACCCAGGCGGCCTGCAGCATCCACCCTCCAAACTACGCTGCTGTGAACATGTATGTGTGGGTCGTGGTGCAAGCATCTTTCCCTGCTCGTTCCCAATGGGGGATACCCCGTTCTAGGGGCAGGAACACACCTGCTCTTTGTTTAAAGTTCTGGTAAAATATGCATAACACAAAATTTACCTTGAATGCGTTCACATTGTTGCATAGCCCTCACCTCCAGCCGTCTGCAGACCCTTTTTCATCCAGCATAACTGACAATCTGTCCGGTGAAACATTACATCTCAGCATCCCCGCCCCCAGGCCTGGCGACCACTATTCTGCTTTCTGTCTCTACGAATGTGACTATGCCAAGGACCTCAGACAAGTGGCATCACATTGGGTTTGTCCTTTTGTGCCTGGCTTATTACACTCAGCATAATGTCCTCAAGCTACCTCCATGAGGCATGTGGCAGAATTTCCTTTTTTTTTTTTTTGTGGTACTGAGGGTTGAACCCAGGGCCTCTCACTTGCATGCTTTGCAAGTGCTGGACCACTGAGCTGTGCCCTCAGCCCATTTTTTTACTATTTTTGAGACAGGGTCTCACTAAATTACGCAGACTGCCTCTGGTCTTGAACTTGCGATCCTCTTGCCTCCGCCTCCCACGTCGCTGGGATTACAGGCGTGAGCCACCATGCTGGGCTAGAATTTCCTTGTTTTAAGGCTGAGCAATAGCCCATTAAATGTAGCTATAGCACATTTTGTTTATCCATCCATTCATCAATGGGCACATCAAATCTTACTCTATGCATAAAGCACAGGCACACCTACGGCAGATATACAGATAGATATACAATATAGGCTGACTCTCTGCTATTAAAATTACATTGATGCTGTTATTAGGTGTCATCAAGTCAGTTTGACTCTTAGCAACCCTATGTACAACAGAGGAGACTCCTCTCAACACTGCCACAGACGGCACTCTGTCAGGGCTTCTCTGCTCTTCATAGGGTTTTCGATGGCAGATTGTTTTTGGATCGCTTTGGAAGTGGGTTGCCAGGTCCTTCTGCCGTTTTTGCAATGCTGGGGGTCGAACCAGAGCCTCAGAGCACACAGAGCAAGCACTCTACCAACTGAGCTAAACCCCAGCTCCAAAATTACACTGGGGGACAAGTTAAAAATGTATGTAAAAACCAACTCCTTAGGGGACACTAATGACGGCTGACACTTTGGTCCAGATAATTCTGTGAGGCCGACTGTCCTGTGCATTGCAGGGTGTTCGGCAGTGTTCCTGGTCTCCACCCACTCGATGCCAGTACCACTCCCAGCAGGAACAACCAAAAATGTTACCAGACATGTAGCAAGGTTCCCGGCTGAGAGCCTCGCTCTGAGCTTTGCCCCTGCATGTGGGCTGCTGGGTGAGAGAGCCTGCTCCCCGTCACTTTCTCTGCGTACTCTCGTTGCTCTCAGAGCAGCCACTGCCTGCCTGGAAAGAAGGCTTTGAGAGGAGCCTGGGCCCAAGCCTGTGGTGGCCTAACACTGGCAGAGGAGGATGGGAGCCTCGCCAAGGTCAGCGCCCAGCTGTATGACCACTCCTTCCTGGGTGCCAGGCTCCAGAGGGCACCGTGAATGGACTAGGCTCAGTGTTTGCTTCTGACAATGCTCCGGCCACCTTCCCAGCACCACCCTGCCTGCTCACACCCCTGCCTTTGTATACATTCATTCCTTCCATCCACGAGGATTTACTGAATGATATTAGGTTTGAGACAGGATGGTGAAGAGAACCTGCCAGCTTCCACCTCAGCCCCATCCAGGGGCTTTCTGAGGCTGTGGGAGCTTTGAGGTTGCAGCCACCCAGCCCAGGCAGTCAGAATTCTGGGAAGGGACACCTAAGCAGAAAGCTCAAGGGTGAGACTAGCCTGTTCCTGCACCTTTGAGTGACAGCAGCAATTGCAAGAGCCGTGTGGTCTCCTAGGCTGGACACACATCTCATGCCAGCTTCTTTGACCATGTTCCATCGAGTCCCTGTTTGCTGTAGGAGAAGCCAGAGTCAGTGGCTTTTAGAGTCACAAATGATCTATCCCTGGATTTCATTTCTCTGCATCTTCATCTTGTAACAATTCCTCTTTCCCAGCTCATTCTAGCCTCACCCACCTCCTTACAGACCTTCCAGACACATCTGGCAAGCTTCTGCCAAAGGGCCTTTGCACGTACTGCTCAGATCCCTGGGAACATGCCTTTCCTCCCTTGTGTCAGGCCATTGCTCAATGTCATTCTTTCCCATCATAGTCCTTTTCCTGCTAGGTCTACCTGGAGCAGCATTGCCATACTTTTCCCCTTTGTACTTACTATGGCCTATCATTCCCCTTATCTTACATGTTCCTCTTGTCTTTTTATTAGGAAAAAAACTCTGCAGTAGCCAGGGGTTATCTGCGTGTTCAATGCTGCATTCCCAGCTTGCGCAGAGGAGCGTGGCAGGTGGTAAGTGCTCAGTAGGCAGCTGTGGAAGCTGTGAGTTGCATGTGCTCCTCACAAAAGTCCTCGGAGTTGGATGGGTCCATCTCAGACTGTAACAGATGTGCAAAGCCCCCAAGACATCTTGGCAAAGTGCAGGCTCTGGACTGGTGGTGCTGGGGCAAGGTCCCAGGTGGTGGTGGTGGTGGTGCTGCTGTTTCTGGTCCTGGGCCCCATGCTGAGCTGCAAGGACTTGGCTGCTGAGACTATTGTCTATTTTGTAGAGAAGCAAGAGCAGCTCAAAAAGGTTCTTTAAAGGGCTGACAGCCTCCAGCTCTAAGGGATGGGACTAGGGTCGAAGGCTGTCACATTCACAGAGCTAACATTGTCACTCACCATTGCCTTCTGAACATTAGCCTCCAAGGCTGGAGTGCGTCCCAAGTGCTTGCAAAGCAGAGCTTTCTCCTAACTTTCCAGGGGAGGCTATCCTGTGTGCCAACCCAGGGTCTCTGGGACCAGTGCTTGGAGGCCTGTCCCATGGTGACACAGTCCTGTCTGGAAATGAAGTCCTTGGCCCTCTCCTCTTCTGACAGCTTGCCCAGTTCTATCTGGTGCCCTAGATTTTTGTGTGATGGAACCTTCCAGATAGCTTTCTTGGCTTCTTGACAACAGAGGGAGCTCTCTCTAGGCCACAGCTTGCACTTGGTGAGTGGGAGCTGGTGAACTTGAGCAGACTGGGAGGCAATTTGCAGCATCATTGCATTAGAAGAGGGAAGCCTTGATCTTCTCACTCCCCACCCCCAGTGCTTTTTCGGGAACTCAGAGAAGAGGGCAAAGGTGGCCGCTGGATCCAGAGCCTTCTAATTCCCGGGCTCTGCCTGAACTCAGCGTGGAAGAGGTGGGCTCTTTGGTGAGCTCACATTCCCTCTCAGCTCTGATGGCAACTAATTGCTGAGGCTGCTATTCCCAAATCTAACTAATACCACCCACGGTGAAAGCCATGCTGTATAGACTCTCCCACTCAGGAGATCTATACAGCACGGCTTGGCCGCCCCAGCCCGCTCCACTGCTGCGCTCAGGGACCATCATGGCCTCTCCATTTCCTCTGGTATCGACTGCCATTGGAGCTACTCTCCGGTCCCAGCACGGCTCCCCAGTTCTGGTTTGTCTCACAAGCAGCCTCTGGTTCAAGGCAGGCGAGGCCAAGACTGGAGAGCTTGAGACAGCTCGTAAACTCAGTGTCTGCGGGGCGGGTGTCACGTGAGCTGCAAAGGTGGGCGAGGTGGGGGTGGCGCGGGATGCAGGCGGAGAATGGGGCTGAGGTGAGCCGACTGGGGTGAGATAGCCCCCCAGTTTCATTTTGTTTAGTATCCAGAGAAGCCAAAAGATCTGGAGTTTTACGTGAACTCTCCTGATGGTTCAAGTTTGCAAACAAGAAATTTAGAGAAACTAAGGATTAAAAGAATTTTCAAGCACTGTATGGTTCACTGCTGCCTGAATGATGGCTGAATTCATCCCACGAAGACCACCAGGTTGCAATGTCAGCTTAGAACGTGGAGGAAAGAAAGCCAGCTGTGGTGGTGCATGCCTGTAATCTCAGTACTCTGGAGGCTGAGGCAGGAGGATCTTGAGTTCAAGGCCAGCCTGGGCTACACAGTGGGTTTGACTAGCCTGGGCTACCTACTAAGACCCTGTCTCAAAAACTATAAATAAAAATTGAATTAAAAAATAAGAAAAGTGAGGAAAGAAATGTGAAGAAACAGGGGCTGTGTGAGTCAAGGTTTCCTCAAGAGGGGAGAAACAAGGACACATTTAAATGGGGTCATTTGAAGAGAGGTTTGTATTTACACAGAATGGACTGGTGCAGGGCAGCAGAGGGAAGGGTACCCCTGACCTTGAGGTCTGCTAGCACACCGAGGCCTGGAGCCTGGAGGGAGCCGGGCAGAGACGGCCTCCTCTAGACGGCCTCCTCTGAGCTGTTAGCTTGGCGGAGGGAGCAGCCACACAGGCAGCTCTGCAGAGCCAGGCCAAGGAACAAAATTCCCACTCGGCTCCTACCCTCCTGCTCTGCTAAAGCGCACCATTGGCGAACCTGGCAGAACCCACCCGGCCAGGGAGCCCAGGGGTGGAGCCCGTGCAGGTGAGCTTCCATTCCCAGCAGCTGGAGAAAGGCAAGGAGGGATGTGGAAGATGTTGATAGGAGCCCTATGTCTTGGTCACACCTGACAATGACAGTAGCCACCAAGCTTACCACTTGTGACCACAGGAGCAGAGGCCTCTGTGGCAACATCACCTCTCCAGGTTTCTGTATCATTTACTGCACGCTGCCAGACTGTTCTTGTCATCTAGAGTTGGCCCATGCTGTATCTTCTTGGCTGTACCATTGCATCCTTCTGAGCTGGCTTCTGATTTGGAAGGCGATGTGGAAATGGAAATGAGCCTGATGCCCCACCTCACAGCACAGCTGACCAGGAACAGAGAGAGGGAGCCACATCTTGGGTTGGGGGGGGGGCACCTTCAAAAGCCCGCCCTACAGAGAGCTACCTCCTGCAAAGGCCCACCTCCCAAAGTCCACCACCTTCCAGGACAGCGCCACCAGCTGGCGACCCAAAGACATGTCTTTGGGGAACAATATAGGTCCAAAGATAGCATGGACTTTCTGCAATTTTCTCCATGGGCATTTTCCTAGATAGCCTAACCTGTGTGGACGGGGGAAACCACAGTAGAGAGAAAAATAAAAGACTACATATAGAAAAGAAATTAAAAACAAAGTTGAATATGAAGGAGAAGTGGGGGTGGTCTTTTCCTGCCTCCTTAATATTCATTGACAAATCTTTTAATTTTTATTTAGGTTTTTTTTTTTTTTTTTTTTTGTGGTACCTGGGGGTTAAACCCAGGGCTTCACACATACCTTGCAAGTGCTCTACCACTGGGCTGCACTCCCAACCCATTTTGAATTTTTGTGCTGAGCTAAGGTTTCGCTAAATTACGCAGCTCACCGCTGGCCTCAAAGACTCAATCCTCCTGCCTTTGGCACCTGAGTGGCTGGGATTATAGGCATGCCTGGGATTACAGGCGTGCGTCATCACACCCAGCTTCATTTACAAATTCTTACTGAATATTTACTATGTGCCAGAAATTATTCTATGCACTGAACCTTGCGGGTGGAGACAGACAATAAAAAATAACTGAAATACATAGCTCATTGGAGTGGATGTGTGCTTGGGGAGGAAAATAAGGCTGGGCAGGACACAGTGGCACCAGATTTGGGGATGGGGGGCAAGTGCTGGAGGGATCGGGAAGGCGACCTCTGAGCAGGGTTTGGAATGAAGGCAGAGTGGAGATATTTGGAGGATGCAGTTCCAGGCAGAAGGAGCAAATGTGGGGTGAGTAGAAGACATCCAGGGTGCTGTGTGGCTGGAGCAGGGTGGGTGGGCAGCAGCCCACTGTACCTCTGTATCTTATCTAACAGGCGTAGGTAACATGTATAATGCAAATGAAAGCCCTTTATTACCTTTAATGGAAAAGGAAACGAGGGAGGAAGACAGGCCCAGGGAGAGAGGAAATGCCCTTCTTCCTGCCCACTTAATGCCCGTGGCTTTCCTCTCCACCCTCAGCACTGTGGCTGCCCATGGCTGGCTTTCTCCCAGGCTCCAGGGGGCCCCTCAAGCCCACTCTTTCCTGGACCATCCCATGAGAGATGCCAGGCTCTGAGGGTTCAGAGCTGCACGGCTTGTGATCTTGGGGTAGAGGAAAGGGCACCCCTCCCTCTAACCCCCTCCTACCGCCCTTGGCCACGGAGGGACACAAGAGCAAACTATGCTGACCACTCTGGCCTCCCAAGGACACCTGGGGGCCACGCCAGCCCCAGGAAGGGCTCTCCACTAAAATTCTGGGTGCAAACAAGAAAAGGGTCATCCATTAACTTCACCTGGAGGGAAGAAAAAGATGGTCAATTACAGGTACTGTGAAACAGGAGTGGGAAATCAGAAATGACCTGACCTCCTTCTTAAGACAGCCCTGGGGCTGCTTCCAGCTGCCCCTGTGCATTAACGAAGCAGTGAAACGGTTTACTTGCCTGCTCTTTCTCCAGTCTTCAATAGCATAAAATAAAAAGATTTTAGATAAGATTTCATTGTGCGAATGAATTGGCAAACCACATCAGGCACCACGGGGTATTCTGGCCTCAGTCTAATGGAAATTATTATGTTTTAAATAAGACTATCAATACTAAAATTGACCCTATAGCAGAAAGCATATGCGAATGATTGTATTTCAGCTGAGTCCTTCCCAGCTTTGCTTAACCCAGTGTCTACCAGCATCTCCACCAATGGATGGGAAAACCTGCCAGAAGAAGCCCATGTCCTGGCTGTGACAGCATAGCCAGACAGTTCTGTCCCTCACTCCTCCTCCTACCTTCCCACATTCTTCCTTCTGTTCCTCAGAGAAGCCATGCTATCACTCACCCCAGGACCTTCACACTTGCAGTTACTTCTTCTTGCCTGGACTACTTTCTCCCATTCCCCCCCACACACACCGGCTTTCCCTTTGGACTACAACTTTCTGGTTAAATCCCTTGCTCAAGGGCTGCAGGTCTGGCTCAGGGGTATTGTGCTTGCCCTGGGTTCCATCTCCACCATTGCAGAAATAGCTTCAGGGGAGTTGGGCTTGACTACAACCTTCTGTCATTCACTCTTAGTGTCCTTCACCACTCATTATAACTGTCATTAGGTAATAAGGTACTTGGTGTCTCTGCCCCTTCCGCATGGACGGGAGCCGGCAATGTGTTAGCTGATCTCAACTTCCACTGTGGCCATGGCCAATCCATCTCATCGTGAATTCATCCTCCAGTGGGGCCACCAGGAAGGCCACACTCCACACACAGGACCTCAGTGGCTCTACTAGGTTTCTGTTGGGGGACCCTGGAGGCTTCCCTGATTGGCATAGCAGCCATCAGACATAAGTGGACGTTGGTGGGAGTTGGGGCTGATGATTAGTCAAGCAGATGGTAGAAATGCATTCTCTTTGGTGACATCAGAGCTAACCAAGACAAGTGGACTGGGGACAGTGTTTCTGAGCTGCTCCCTGTGCTGGCAGGGTGCACTGTGGGAATTGAGGGCTGTGCTGTCTAATAGTGAGCCCTGAGATGCACTGTGCTTATTTCCATTTCTATTTCAATCCAGCAAAATTAAAATTAAATCCATACTGTAGCTAGCTCCTCAGTCACAGTAGTCTCATCGCAAGGGCTCGGGGGCTGTGTCGGGTAGAGGCTGCCAGGTGGACAGCCCAGAGCAGAACATCCCACCAGCAGGTAGTGCTCCTGGAGTTCTGCGGGGGTGGTACTCTTAACCTCAAGAGGGATTTGGCACCCCAGATGACCCTGATCCAGACCCCATGGATATCGGACAAGTCCTGCTGGTGTGCCAATGCCATTGTCCCCGGGAGCCTCAGAAAGGACGAAAATCTGGCAGCCCTCAGGGCTTCCGGAGCTGCGTGCATGGAGGGCTGTTTCCTGCTGCCTGTTAATCAGTGTGGCTGGAAAGTTGGGCATGAGGTTGTGCACACATCTAATCCCTGTGACCTGGGAGGCAGAGGGAAAAGGATTGTGGGTTCAAGGCCAGAGGCAGCCTGTGCAACTTAGCGAGACCCTGTCTCAAAATAAATAAATAAATAAATAACAATTAAAAAATAAAAAAATTTTAAAAAGTGGGCCGGGAGTGCAGCCCAGTGCAAAGCAAAGGATATATGTGAGGCCCTGGGTTTAACTCCTAAGTACTGAAAAAAAAAGCAAAAACAAAAGTGAGCTGGATGGGGTCGAGTCTTGCTTTCAACAAACCTGCACACAACTCCATTTCTTCTTTGCCTGTCAACAAATAGTTATTGAACCCCTGTTCTGTGCCAGCCACCTTTCTCGGCACCAGGGATACAGACAGCACAGTGCAGATAAGCCCTTGGTGTCACGCAGATTCACGTGTTTGGTATGGTTGGCACAGGACAGACACCAAGGACAGGAACCAAAGAACGTGATCTTGGCAGGTTGCAAGGAGCATTGTGATAAGTTGGCAGTCGAAGGAGCAGAGCGTGGCTAGTCGGGTGCGGTGAGCACTTAATGCAGCAGGTCAAACATCATCTTCTGCTCCCCCCTCCCCATTGTCTCGGTGCTGGGTTCTAGCCCTCAAAGTCTCTGACTGGCCCCTGGGTGGCCACACTGGGAGAAGAATGGAAGTTGCCAAACCCGGGCTCTGCTAATCACTTGTTGTTGACTTTCACAAGGTCATCAGCTCACATTGGGCCTCCTTCAGTTTCCCCATATGTAAAGTGAACCTTTGTTGTTGTTGTTAGGTGCCATCGAGTCGAGTCCGACTCATAGCGACCCTATGTACAGCAGATCGAAACACTTCTCGATTCTGTGCCAGGCACACGATCTTATTTATGTTTAAGCCCATTGTTGTAGACACTGTGTCAATCCATCTGGTGGAGGGTTTTCCTTTTTTTCGTTGACCTGCCACTCTCCCAAACACGATGTCGTTCTCCAGGGATTGGTCTTTCCTTACTACATGTTTGAGATAGTGAACCTTTAGACATGCTGATTTTCACACCATGAGTGGCAACCTGTGAAGTGGGTCATGAAATCAGGTTGGCAGTTTGTAACCATCATTTTAAAAGGAAAAAAAAGAAAGGGAAATAGAAGAAATAATAGAGCACATTGCACAGAGGCTGAACACTGGTTCCCGTGTGCCACACACACTGGTTCAACACATAAATTCCCTGTTTTGTGTGTGTACGTGTGTGAGTATGCGGTGCTGGGGATCAAACCTAGGGCCTCACGCACATCAGTTGGACTTCTTATTATGGGCTGCTGTCAAATACATGAAAATCCCTGTACTAGGTTGCTTCTGGGTCTTCTAATTTGAACACACTATGAGTGTCTCGTTCCTAGCCCGCAGGACTAAACGATTTAAGGACGCACTCCCTGGCAGGGTGGAAATTGAATTGGGGAGTACGCTGCAAGCAGACCTGGCCTACGTTTTTATTATTCTCTATATGCAAAAATCACATAAGGCTATGTTGAAGACCTTGTAATTCAGTGCAAAGGCTTCGTATTTCCTGGAGATCCGTTGCAGCAGCTCCATCTGTCATAGTAGGGAACCCTGAGAACTGGCCTTGGGAGTGTGGCCTCTCGGCTCCCTGCCCTCCAGGGGCTCCTGTCATTGTTTGAATTCACTCATTCACTCACTCACTCACTCATTCATTCAATACCTTTCTCTTGCCCGCCTGCTGTGTGCCAAACATCATTTTAGGCGCTGGAGTTTCATTTCGGTAGTAAAGAAAGCTGCACAATCCCATTGTAATGGAACTGACGTAGAGTTAGGGTCTGATTAAAAGAGAGTAAGTCAGTGATAACTTTTGGGTGGTGACAGAAGATATGATAAGAACAAACAGGATGACTGGAGAGGGACCTAGCAGAGACTGGGTGGTTAGAGAAGATGTCTTTAAGGAGGTGACATCTGACTGGACCCCAGAGTGACTGGAAGGAGCCTGAGGAAGAGAGCCCAGCATGTGCAAAGGCCCTGCGGTGACCCTGATTCCATCCCTCTGGCTCCCTGCATCTCACTGGGTTTGTATTGGCCTCATCTGCCTTCTGACCTAGACAGCACAAGAGGGAGTCACTTCAGGATGGAACCCACTGACCAGGCTCCCTCTTCATCCCCTGACCACATTTTCTGATTAGGCCTTTCAACAGCCTATGATTTCTCTTTATTTTCCAGGGGCAGAGACGGAGGCCCAGAGAGGACAGTTGCCTTGTCCAGGATTAGGCAGCTCTTACTGCACTGGGACAGGGGTTGAAGCCAAACTCCATGCCTATGAAATCCAGGGACAGGGTCCAGCAGGGCCTCAATGCCCAGTGTGTGCTGACGGCTTCTGTGACCTCCCATGCCAAAATCTAGGGCATCAGGCATCGCTCTCCTGCCCTTTCTGGGTGGCCCACAGTGGTTCCCAGACAGGTGGCTGACAAGAATCTTGGGACCACACCTCAGGCAATGTGCATTCACTCAGCAAATGTCCCCCAGGCTGCCTTCTTGTGCCCGGTCCCTGGATAAGCCCTGAGCTTTCAGCAGCAAGTGAAGTGGCCCATGAAGTTGGCGTTCCAATGGAAGGACACAGACGAGAAATAAATAAGAGCCTCCAGTGCCATGTCAGAGGGTGAGAAGGACAGCAGGACTGGAAGCCAGTCAAACGGTGAAACTCATGTCAAAGGTCACCTCCTCTGGGAGGCCTTCCCTGACTGCCCAGCATAGTCCACCTGTCCTTACCCCATCCAGCCTCCATGCATTTATTTACCATGTGTTCTCTCACACCATAGAAAAGGACCTGCACACCGCTTCTCCCTCTTCTCACACCCTGGCTCTGCACCTTCACTAAGCCAGCACAGATGCAGAATTGCTCTCTTTCCAGGGCGTGAGTTCTGGGCCAGGATGGGGGCTGGCTCGGTGCCATCTTTCCTTCTCTTAGCCACCCTCATTGAAGGTCTTTCCCCAAGACAGATCTTACCCTTCCTGCTGTGTCCTCCACAGGCACCAGGCACCAGTCCATCTCTGCCACTCCAGACTCCTAGCTGTCATCCCTCCAAGATCCAAGATCTCCTCCTCCAAGAAGCCTTCTGGAATCTCCCTTCACATTACCCGTGTGTCACCCCTATGCTCCTGCTGTTGGTGGGAAATGACCATGGTGTAGCCCATCTGTCTCCCCAACTAGGACCAAGACCTTGACCTCCTTACGATCAGCCTCCAGTGGGTGCACAGAAAGCGTGCTGCACCCTGGCCGATCAGACGCACAGGTGCTCCCCAGGGATTAAGGAGGATAGGAGGAATTTGTCCCACAGTGGGCAAAGGATCAGACCGTGGATGATGGGAAAATCTAGGCTAGGAATCATAGGCAGGGGGTGATTTCCCCTGAGTTAGAAAATAAACCAAAATCAAAAGCAGAGACAACCTTGCCTGTGGAAGAGGCGGGAAGAAAGTGCTCACGGTTGCAATGTTTAGCTGTCCCTGGAGGTAGCGCTATGGATGGGGTGCATTTCTTTGTTCTGTGTGCGTATGTGCATGTGTGTGTGCACATGTGTGTGTGTTTTCCTCCTGTTCTTTAAGGCACCTCATTCCCTTTATAATGGAAAAGCTGTAAATGGGAAGGTGGCAAAGGACTCTTGTGCCCCTGGCTGTTAATACCATGGAACTGCAATGCAGCTCCCAGCCTGCTGGAGCTGGGGTGCTGGGGCCCCAGGAGAGGGTCTCCCATCAAAATTTAGAAGCAAGTTTTCCCTGTACTAGAAGCAGATGACAAGAGGAATCATGATAGACTCCCCGCACGCCCTGGAAAACTTTCCAAATTCCTCAGTCCCAACATCCTGTGTGGAAGGCGCCCAGGGCTGTGCCCCCAACCCCTGCCCCTCTGCCAGAGTAAGCCCCTCTCTCCCAATGCCCCCTCTCGATGAGCTTGAATAGTAAGAGTCACCTGGGCCCAGCAAGGTCTGGCTGCCCGGGTTGAAATCCTAGCCCTAGTGCTGGGTGTCTGTGTCCTTGGACACATTTCCTAACTGCTCTGGAGGCGGCTTCCTCATCCACACAACCTGAGAGTGACAAGCCAGGTGTCCTCACCTCAGCACCCCAGTTGACATCTGGGGTTGGATCCTTCTTTGCTAGGGAGTCCTGGGCATTGTAGGGAGTCTGACCATATCCCTGGCCTCTACCCTCTGGAGGCCAGTGGCAACGTCTCTCCCAAAAGATCTCCAGGGTTGCCAAGTCCCCCCAAGGACGGAGGCTGGCGAGGAGGCAAAGTCTGCAAAGTCTGGCTGAAAACTTCTGCACTCCTGCTTTCTATTATGATGACTCGCCCCCCTCCCCCTCCCCCGGGGTTTTCTGCTATTACAGAAGGTGTTCAGCCTGCATCAGCGACGCGGAACTGAGAGGTGAGCCCCTCTGATGTCACCAAGCGGGAAGAGAGGGAGCGGTGCGCCTCCTCCAGCCTGCATCTCCGCCCTCACAGGGGTCAACTTGCACCCCTGGCTCCTGTGCATGCCCCTGCCCCTGCCCCTGCCACTGCAAAGGTGGGTGCCTCCCAGGGGCCCCCTTCACACTGGGCTTGGCTCTGTCTCAGGCTCCCCAGCGAAGGGACCGTATTCAATTAACCTAAAAAAAACAATAGTAGAAAGGGTCAGGGCTATTGTGAAAGAGAAAAGGAGCCAAAAGATCCTGTCAGGGGTGCAGAATGGGAGCCCTCAGTAATGTGGGGGCACTGGTGTCCTCCCAAGGGGACAGGGCCAGCTAGGAAAACAGATTAT
Organism: Pedetes capensis; assembly: GCA_007922755.1. Taxonomy (NCBI): domain Eukaryota; kingdom Metazoa; phylum Chordata; class Mammalia; order Rodentia; family Pedetidae; genus Pedetes; species Pedetes capensis. Next base: position 122,910 of record VMDO01001953.1, read on the forward strand.
TCCCTCCCACTCTGAGCCTGGAGGCCAGGAAAATGCAGCTGGGGCCAAATCTCCCCTCATCCCTCCTAGGCTGGCTGGAGGGCCAGAAGAGGGATTCAGGGGAGGTTTGCAGGTTTGGGGGGCCTACTCGGAGTACGGCATCCTTTCCCCCTCACTTCCTGTGCAGAAAGGACCTTTCTACCCCCAACGCCTAGAGCTCAGAGAGCCAGAGATTAGATGGGAGGGTGGCCCTGCTGTGGGTACCTTGGCACAAAGATCCTGGCACAAGGTCCATCCTGGGGAAGCTCGCCTCTACTCTAGCATGACCCTATGTGCTGAGTCATCTCTACTGAGCCCCTGACAAACTTTGACCCATTAAACATGCGTAACCACTGCCTGACAGCCTCCCACTGTCCATTCATTCTTTTGGCAAGTCATTTTGAACACCTACATACTATGGACTGCCAAAAGAACCAACAGATCTGTCGTAGAAGAAGTGCAAACAGAGTGCTCCTTGGAAGCAAGGATGGCCAGACTGCGTCTTACATATTTACATATTTCGGACACGTAGTCAGGAGAGACCAATCCCTGGAGAAGGACATCTTGTTTGGGAGAGTGGCAGGTCAAGAAAAAAAGGAAAACCCTCCACCAGATGGATTGACACAGTGTCTGCAACAATGGGCTTAAATATAAATAAGATCGTGTGCCTGGCATAGAGTCGGGAAGTGTTTTGATCTGCTGTACATAGGGTCGCTGTGAGTTGGACTGGACTCTATGGCACCTAACAACAACACAACAACTATGTGCATATTTGTTGAGCACCCACCATGTGCCAGGTTCGATGCTTGGTGGGGTGGAAATTCAATGGTGAGAAAAACCAGATGTGGAGATGCAGAGCAACCATATGACCTGCCTTGCTGGTGGGAACGTGACACGGTGTGGCCCCTCTGGGAGCAGTGGGGGGTTCTTATGAAGTGAAACATGCACTTATTGTGCAACCCTGCAATCCCACTGCTAGAGGTCTAACTCAGAGAAAGGAGGCCCCGTGTGCCTGCAAAACCCGCACATGCAGGGTGATTGCAGCCTCTTCAGAATCACCCCAAAACGGAAGCACTCAACATCCTTCAGCCGGGGAGGGTTTAATGCACTGTGGTCCTTCCAAACAGCGACCTGTGAACCTAAGACAGAAATGAAAACAGGGACAGACAGATGCCACAGGAGGAGGCAACTCCCAGGATTGTGCTGGATGAAGTGAGCCTGTCTCCAAAGGCCACATGTGTGCTATGTTTCTTTGACATTCTAGAAAAGGCAGAACTACAGAGCAAAGTGCAGGCCAGTGACTGCAATGGGCACAGGCAAAAGCGGGGGGCAGTGGCCAAAGGCCAGAAGGGAGACAAAGATGTTTTTGGAGAAGATACAACTGCTCCGCCTCTGGATGCTGGTGCTGTTCACAATTTTATGCCTTTACCAAAGTAGGTAAAACCAGACTGTAAAAAGTGGCTGATACTGTATATAAATGCATTTTTTCAAAATACACATTTTTGGATTCTGTCCAAGGGGGCATCGCCTCATGCTATTCATAGGGGGAACTGTATCATCAAATATGCTTTTGAATGCAAATAAAGCATCATCTAAAGGAGGCTCAAGCTAAGTTTTCTGTACTGTATAACATATAACAAGAGGTCCTGAATTAGATGGTTCCAGGGCTGGCTAATTCAGCAGCTCAGTTACGTCAGACATGAGGATGGGAGTCTTTGCAATTCTCCTGATCTTTTCCCTGTGGTCACAAAATGGCTGCTGCAGATCCAGACATCTAACAATATCTAAAGATGGGACAGATAGAAATTTCTTAAGTGTCTAAGACCTCTCTTAGCACGCAGGAAAATCTCTCAGAAGCTCCCAGGAGACATCCATTTATGTCTCATTGACCAGAACCAGGGCATATACCCACCTACAAACCAATGGCTGGCAAAAGGGAATGTCTTAGGCCAATCACAATTGAGTCCCTGGGGCTGGGGGTGGCACATTTCCCCACTGACACATTGCCCCAGAAACAAAGCTGAGGTTCTCTTAGACAAGAAAGGAGGAGTGTGACTTTCCCTTTGACAAGCAGTCTATCTGCCACAGGCCCCTGTGTGGCTTGTGTATTTGAAATAAGGTCACTGGCAAACCACAGAGAAGCTTCACTGAAGTGGATAGCAGAAGAGATCAGAAGAAATCATTAAATATAAGCCCCACTCTGGCCAACTGAGTTACTATTTTTAAAGAAATCCACTCTCTGCTGAGCACTCTGTTGCTCTGTGTGTGCATCTGGCGTAGGGTACAGGACTGAATTCTAAAATCTAACATGTGACAGTGATTTCCACCTAGGTGACTGTTTGGGACTTGCTTTTCCCTCTCTTGTTCTTTTTCTTCCTCAGTTCTTCACTACAAAGAGACCAGTTCAGGATGACCTCGACCTTGGAGAGACCTTGGTGAGTCTCACACTCGCTCTAGAGGAGGATCCACTTATCCTTGTGGCACAGACATGAAGGCCACTTGTGGGAGGCACTCTCTGTGCCCTGCACTGCCTCTTGCCCCCAGGACCCACAGAGAATGGTGTTTCACCCCGATTCTATTAGGCAGCACTCAGGAGATGAACGCCAGCATTTTATTGTAAGGCTGGCAGACTGGACAAAAATGGAGTTAAGAGATGTTCTTATTACCCCTGGGGGATCCCTAAGATCCCCTCTCAACTCCATCCTCAAAGTCGCAACATCCGAGGGCAGCTTCTACGAAGCCCTTCTTTAACATATGCCTGGTGCGCCCTCCTGTGTCCCTGTGGTGTGATAACATAGTTATAGTTAGGTGCCATCAAGTCCTATCCAACTTATAGCAATGCTTGTTTGCCTCAGGTGATTGCCTCAGGAGTGGATTGCCACATCCTTTTCCCAGTTTTGCAGTGCTGGGAATTGAACCCAGGACCTCAGAGACTGCAGAGAAGTGCTCTACAAAGTGAGCTAAATCCCAGCCTGTTATAGTTTTTGTTGTTAGGTATCCAACTCATAGCAACCCTACATACAACAGGTGGAACACTTTGTCAGTGCTTCTCTGCTATTCATAGGGTTTTCAATGGTAGATTGATTTTTGGGAGTGGGTTGCCGGGTCCTCCTCCCAAGCCTACAGTATCTGGTGTTCCTAGGCAGTCTCCCATCTAAGTACTAACCAGGCCCCACCCTGCTTAGCTTCGGAGATCTGACCGGATGGGATCGGATGCCACAGAGCTATGGCTGCAGGCCTCCTTATAGCAGGGGATTCAAACAGGACTTAAAAAGTAACAATGATAATGACTGGTAAGCCTTAGGAACCCTGATGGGCAAAGCAATGTTTAAAGGAATTTAAACACATAGTCTCATGTTTGTTTTGAAGTTTTTATTTGGAAGAAGTTATAAATGACTATGGTAAAAAAATTAAAATCACACAAGAAACAAAGGTGTCCCAGGAAAAGTTACCTCCCTCCCATTCCATCCCCCATGATGTGACTGGTGCTCCCTAAGGTTGGACGGCTCATGACCTGCCTGTCCTTGCACTGTGGCCCAGATACAGGTCCACATGCCGATCTATCTGTGGGATACATTCTTATGTAGGCAGCCCTTTCTAGGGGGCAATCAGTCCCACTTTGAATCATGCCCTTGGCACTAGTTACATTATTTCAGTCACTCAATAAACTATTACTGAGCACCCACTGGATACAGAGGCCTTGACTTCATCTTCAAAACAGAGTTTATGAGATTTTTGAACCATTTCCCAGAGTTCCAATAACCTTGACCACACCCCCCACACTTGAGCCAATCGCTGTGGCCGGGACGGTGGCACTGGAAAACTCTCATTGGCCAAGAAGGCATCCTCAGGCGCTCTCCCGGAGGGTGAACAGAATGCAAGGCGTCCAAAGAGCAGGAACTCCCCGTAGTCACCCCACCCGTCGCCAAGCCTCTCCAGGGCGCCCTGCTTTGTATGGGTGCTGCTGTTCTACAGGAGCAAGCGAATGAAGAGGAAATGAGGCCGTTTCCGTGTTTGAGTTGCAAGGCACAGCACAGGGGGACCGAAGCCCGAATATCCGGGCAGGTGCAAAAGGGACAGGTGAAGCCACTGGGTGTGGAAATGGGACTCTTTCTGCTCCCCCACCGCAGTCTGGCTGAAGCTCCAAGGCCAAGGAGCCCAGTGGGTGGCAGGGGCCCTTCTTTCGCCTACGCAGCCTGCGGAGCAGACGGTTTAAAAGATGGGCTTAGGGAGCTTTAGCCCTGCACCTCCGAGGAAGCTGGAGAAGCTGAGCGAGGGAGCCTGTCTGGGAAGCGGCTGCTTTGGAGAAACTGTTGGCGGTGCTGCCACTTCCTGCTGCCGGCACCTCCAGCTGATGGCAGAAAGTCATTCCAGCCCCTCACCAAAGCCCAGACAGAAGGATGCAGGAAAGCCGCCGAGAACCGCCATGTGGCTCCCGGACAGACCAGTGCCAGACCCAGGCCTAGAAAATTCTAGAAGTTCCAGAGGGGCTGCCTGACCTCCGCAGGGTGCTGGATTACCATATAGGTGATGACTGGCTCCCTCCTGGGTCTGAGGTGTGCGTGGCTTCAAGGGAAGCAGCTGGTGTGGGATCATTTGGGGTACTGAGAAGAGTGGGGACCATGGACTGCCCAGGACCTGCAGACAAACTCAAGAGTAGCCAGCAGAGGAGACCTATCCCCCATCCCCTCCTCCCCAGGAAGTAGTCAGATGCTCCCAATAGGGGAGTTGCCACCCCGACCCCCCACCCCCTAAACGTGCAGCCTGAGAAGGAATTGACCCACTAATTTCCAAAAGCCTGCAGCCCTAGCCCTGTGGCATCCGATCCCATGAGATCTCAAGCTAAGCAGGGTCAGGCCTGGTTAGTACTTGGATGGAAGATGCTATAGGCTTGGGAGACTGACCTGCAACCCACTCCCAAAAACCAATCCGCCACTGAAAACCCTATGGACAGCACTGACAATAGTGTTTCACCTGTTATATGCAGGGTTGCTATGAGTCGGACACTGACTGGACGGCACCTAACAACAACAGCAATTTCCAAATGCATGATGTCACAGCATCGAAGCCCCAACCAAGGGAAGTCTTGCTAGTTCCTTAGTCCTTCCCAGCCCAGCAGGGGAAGGGGAGGTGCAGGGTGGGGGAGGGGAGAAATCTAACATGAATGAAGTTTGTTTGTTTTGTCATGACTCCACATTTTAATGACCTAAGTAGACGGCCTAAGTTAGACGACGTTATACATGGAAGTGACTGAAGGACATTTTATTATTCTCACCACCATATTGGTGGTCCTTATCTCAGAGTGAGCAGAAGAGCTTTGAGGTGGGCCCAGCAGACCACCCAGGGCAGGTAAAAGGCTGTCGTCACACCCAGTGTGTGTGAATGGGCAGTGGGAGGGAAAGAGTCCACCACTCACTTCTGACTTCAAGTCTTGCAATGTACTAAGCATGAAAGCTCATGAAGAGCCTCACAGACCCAGTGAGGGCAGGCAGGTGTTGGTTGCTGTTGGTTGTCATCTATGGCCACCTGGTCATAGAAGGCTGGGAACCCTGGAAGGCTGGGAACCTCAGGAGCTAATAGGTGTGTCAGACTGTAAATGTCTTCAAAAATTAACTCAGATTGGAATCAGAAAAGTTAGTGTGGCTATTGGCGCTACAGTGTATTGTTGTTAGGTGGCAATGAGGCAGGTACAACTCATAGTGACCCCGTGTATAACAACAGAACACTCCCCAACTCTGTGCCAGGCAGTGTTGCAGGCACTGTGTCAACCCATTTAGTTGAGAGTCTTCCCTTTTTTCATTGACCTACCACCCTCCCAACATGATGTCCTTCTCCAGGGATTGGTCTTTCCTGACAACATCTCCAAAATTTGTAAGATGCAGTCTAGCCATCCTTGCTTCCATGGAAGCACTCTGGTTGCACTTGTAGGACAGATCTGTTGGTTCTTTTGGCAGTCCATGGTATATTCAATGTTCATCTCCAGCACCATAATTCAAAAGCATCAATTCCTCTGTCTCCCTTTTTCAACCTCCAGTTTCCACAAGCATATGATGCAACTGAAAATATCATGGCATGAGTCAGGAGCACCTTCATCTTCAATGTGACATCTTTACTTTTCAACATTTTAAAGAGATTTTTTGCCACAGTTTTTCCCAACGCAATGAATCTTTTGATTTCTTGACTGCTGCTTCCATGGGTGTTGATTGTTGAACCAAGTAAAACAAAATCTTGAACAGCCTCAATCTTTTCACCATTTATCATGAAGTTGCTTACTGACCCCATTGTAAGGATTTTTGTTTTCTTCATGTTGAGGCACAATCCATACTGAAAGCAGTGTTCTTTGAACCTCATTGGTAAATGTTTCAAATCCTCTTCACTTTCAGCAAGCAAAGTTATATAATCTGCATAATGCATGTTGCTAATCAGTCTTCCTCCAATCAAGATGCTGTGTTTTTCTTCATAAATTCCATCATTTCTTATTATTTGCTCAGCATAGAGGTTGAAGAGGTATGGTGAAAGGATACAGCCCTGACACACACCTTTCCTGACTTTAAACCAGGCAGTGTTTCCTTGTTCTGTTCGAATGACTGCCTTCTGGTTCATGTACAGATTCCTCATGAGTACAGTTAAGTGCTCTGGTATAACCACTCTTCACAATGTTATCAATAATTTTTTGTGATCCATACAGTCAAATGCCTTTGTATAGTTAAAAAAAATCCCAAACAGACATTTTTCTGTTATTCTCTGCTTTCAGCTAATATCCATCTGACATCAGCAATGAGGTCCCTGGTTCCACACCCTCTTCTGAATCTGGCTTGATTGTCTGGCAGTTCCCTGCCAATATACTGCTACGGTTACTTTTGAAGGATCTTTAGCAAAGTTTTACTTTAGTGAGATATTAATGATATTGTTCAATAACTTCCACATTTGGTTGGATCCCCTTTCTTGGGAATAGGCACAAATATGGATCTCTTCAGCAGTTGGCCAGGTAGCTGTTTTCCAAATTTCTTAGTGTAAACAAATGAGCACCTCAGGTGTGGTGTCTGTTTGCTGAAACATCTCAGTTGGTATTCCATTAATTCCTGAAGCCTTGTGTATTGCCAATGCCTTCAAGGCAGCTTCCACTTCTTCCTTTAGTACCACTGGGTCCTGATCTTATGCAGCTTCTTGAAATGATTGATCACACACCAATCTTTTTGGTATAATGACTGTGTATTCCTTCCATCTTTTTTTATGTTTCCTGTATTGTTTAATATTTTCCTGTAGAACCTTTCAATATTGCCACTCGAGGCTTGAATTTTTTCTTCAGTTCTTTAAGCTTGAGAAAAACAGAGCATGTTCTCCTTTTTGATTTTCTATCTCCAGCTCTGTGCATGTCATTATAGTATTTGATTTTGTCTTTTCACGCTGCCCTTTGAAATCTTCTGTTTAGTTCTTTCACTTTGTCACGTCTTCCTTTTATTTTAGCTACTCGACATTCAAGGGCAAGTTTCAGACTCTCTTTTGATATCTAATTTGGTCTTTTCTTTTTTCTCCTGTCTTTTTAATGGCCTTTTGCTTACTTCATAAATGATGCCTTTGATGTCATGCCACAACTCATCTTTGATCACTAGTGTCTAATGCATCAACTATGTGAGAAAGCTTTAAATGACACTCAGATCTGGAGACACTGGTATAAAGAGCAATGAAAAGTTGGTGTGAGGCAAAAAAATTTCTTCTCTTGCCAAGAGCTACCTGATCAGGTTTCAACCATCAAGGATGTAGGGAGAATGTGTGTTGTGCCCAGCACAGAGACGGTACAATCTCGGTAGAAGGCAATGAATTCTGGCATCCAAGTGCAGTACCGTTGCCAAGTTCTCTCCCCTCATGTGTTGACATCTGATTGACAGAAAGCTTTTTGGCTTCGTATATCAATAACCACTGACCCAGACTGTCAAACCCAGAGATTTATGATGGCATTGGACCCCAAATCTGGAAGAACTTAGCAACCTCACAGGGCCAAATGCAGGGGAAAAATACACACGTAAAGAAACCAGAAAAGCACAAATGATGGGGGGAAAGAAATAAAGAAAATGAAAACATTCTGTTTCCACTGGTGGAATCAGTCTTTGCCAGGAAAACTGGAATGTTGACTTGGTACACACATAATTCAATTTTCTACACACTCAGAAGTAAAGAAAAAGCCAGACATTGGGAGAAATTGCTGATACTGTTCTTGACCTTGGCAAGGACAATATATTTCTGAACTCAGCCTCATGTGACATGCTTGATAATCTGAAGAGGCAAACAACACAGCCCTTCATGTACTGTATTTTCTCAAAAATGGGGACATTCCTTTTGTCCTGATACCTATCTTCACTTGAACTAGCTTGATTTATAATCACAGACAAAAGAGCACATGACTATCCACCAAACTATTGTTAGTAACAAGTAGGACATGGGAAGTTCTTATATTTAATTTTTTGAATTTTCAAAGTTAAAAATAAAGAAGTATTCTAAAAAGATTTTTGACTTAGCTGGTTCCTTTATTATAGAAATGACATATGTGTGAGAATTCACAAGAACGCATGTAGAGTACAGGAGGTCTTAAAGGGTGATTAATCTCCTTTCCCATCCTTCCAACACTCAGGCACCTCACTTCCTTGAAATTGACACTGTTAGAAGTTTTTGTTTCTATTTTTAAGGTTGTTTCCATTTAAACATTTGTGTGAGAAGCCCAGGTCAACCAGGAGGGGTCAAGCAACGTTCAAAAGAACGTGGCTATGACTATACGCCACCTAGCGGCCAGATTTCAGAAGGCAGGGCGGTCGTGGCGAGATTTCAAGAGCAGCCAGAAATAGTTATACGTGAAATATCCCAAAAAGTTGGCAACTAATTAAAAAAAAAAAAAAAGCAATGTCTGGGAAAAATAAAAATACATTTGAGAGCCAGTGCTCCAAGCATTAAGGCCTGTGCTTTAAGGAATAAATAGAAAGTAAATGATATATGTCTAGGTATAAGAGATGAGGGATTGTGTCCCCATACATTCCTTCCACTGCCCCTTCTTCCTTTCACTTCTTTTTGTTAGTTATATTATTTCTTGTTCTTCTAGAAGTAGGCTTTAGGACTTTATATAAAATATTTAAATGCATGTTTTTTCATGACAAAAGAAATAAATTAAAATTTCCTTTCATTCCACTACCTAAAGGTAAACACCATTCATACTTTGATGAATACTCATTCAAAGTAGAAAATTTATGTGCATCTAAGATTGCTATTGGCCATAGTGTGCAGGTGATAATGAGTTTGATATTAGGGCTAGCTTTGGCTTTTGTAAAGTCAGAGCTAAATGCCCATTTTATTGTTACTGTTAGATGCCATCAAGTCAAGTCTGACTCACGGTCACCCTATGTACAACAGAATGAAACACTCCTTGACACTGTGCCATGCCTGGCACTATGTCAGTGCTATTTATAGGGTATTCTATGGCTGTTTTGGGATTATTTCAGGAGTGGGTTGCCAGGTCCTTCTCCCATTTTTGCAGTGCTGCGGATCAAACCCAGGGCCGCAGAGAGCACAGAGCAAGCACTCTACAAACTGAGCTAAACCCCAACCCTGCCCATTTTATAGTTCTTTCTAAAACTGCATCATTAGAGATTTGGTAGTCAAGTAGGGTTCTATCAACCTAATTTACAAAACAAGCCATATTACTCACAGGCTACATGGAACTTGGAAGTTTTTTTTTTAATCTCAATTGCTTTAGATCTTGAAATTCTATTGATTAGCTTAAATGTAAATGTAACGTTTGTTACTGCAAGAATAACATGCTACAGAGAGTGTTTGAGAGATCATATCTCAGTAACCACCAACCAAGCTTGGTAAATGAAAGTCGAATGGCATCAGACCCTACATCTGGAAGAATTTAGCAACTTTGTGGTGCCAAATCCAGTGGAAACACACATATATGCACATTGTGAAAGCTGTTGATTTAATGTGAAAAGGCAGTTGTAAAGATTCAAATTTAACAACAACAAAAAAAAGAGTTCAGATAATTATTAAGAGACAGTATGGTTGCCAGGCACGGTGACACACACTTGCAATCCCAGCCACTTGGGAGGCATAGCCTGGGAGATGGAGAGTTCAAGGCTAGAGGCAGCATCCATAATTTACTGAGACCTTGTCTCACAATAAAAAGTGCAAAATGGGCTGAGAATGTGGCTCAGTAGTAAAGCACTTACAAAAGCATATGTGAGGCCCTGGGGTTAACCCCAGAACAACATAAAGGAGAGGGGGAGAGAAAGAGAGAGAGAGAGAGGAAGAGGAGAAGGAGGAGGAGGAGGAGGAGGAGGAGGAGGAGAGAAAAGAAAAGGAAAAAGACAATTCGGATGACCTAAATTTGTCAACAACTGTCTTAATTTTAATACAATTCTAATAGAAAGATAAACTAACTAAAATAGAGCATACTATAATTTTCAAACTGTATAACATCGTTGTACAATATTTTGGTGTATCATCATTCATAATGTTAAACAATAATTTTTAAGAATTGAAGTTATTTAATTTCATTTTAGACTTCCATGTCACTTAGACTTTCAACATAACACCCTATTTAGGAATTTTTCTCATCTTGTGAGGATCAATTAAAAGCAGAATGTCAACTTTTCCACTTCGAATTTCACGAGGAGGAAAAACTCCAACACTATGTGTTAAGCCCTCCACCATAAATTATTCTCTGTCCTGGATGGTGCCCAGCATTGGAGGGTCTGGAAATACTTTCGGAGGTGGCTCTGTGAAAATGCTGTGTCTCACATCAAAATTCCACCCTCCTCCCATGCCACAGATGAGAAAATATTTGAGCTGGAAAGGAAAATGAGCAAAACCAGAAACTGAGTCTGGCCGCGGGTAAGAGTGGAGCTGAGGAAGCCATGCCTGTTTCTAGGGGGAAAGTTTAGGCAGATCCCCACTTTATATGGGGGCACTGCCCTTTACTGTGTGGAAAGTGAATTCCAGACTGGTATCTCATTGAATCTCCCCAGAAACTTTGAGGTGGGGGCTTCTGCTGTCCTCATTCCATAGATGAGGAAACAGGCTCCGAGAGGTGAAGTTGCTTGCCTAAGATCACAAAACTAGCAAAGTAACTGAGGCAGAACTCAGTCGGAGCCTCCTGGATGCATGATGTACATCTCCTGGGCTCTCCTTGTGGCCAGGTGGCCTCTTTGGTGGACCCTTACGTGCCCCACCCTTCCCTCCTGCAAGTCCTCTCAGCTTAGCAGTGTGTCAGGGAACTCCCATGACCAAGATGGCAAATCATGATCAAGATAGCAAGTGAAACCTTTGTAGACATCTGGGCAGAGTGGTGGTGTGGCAGTGAAGCCCCATCTTGGCTGTGGGTAGGTGGAGCTGTACACACAGGAGGCTGCAATGATGTAGGGGGATCTGTGCCCAGCGACTTGCAGCTTCTAGTCGCTCTTCTCCAGTGAGGGGACTACCTTATGCTGGTTCGGGTTGCCAAAATACCACAGACTGAGCAAACAGGAAGGAGTAGCTGGGTGCAGTGGCACACAACTGTAATCCCAGAGACTTGGGAGGCTGAGGCAGGAGGATCGTGAGTCAAGGCCACAGGCAGCCTGAATAACCTAGCAAGACCTTGTCTCAAAATAAAAAACAAAAGTTGGGTTGAGGGTACAGTCTGTTGGTAGAGCACTTGCAAAGTACATACAAGACCCTGGATTCATCCCCTAAGTACTACAAAAAATAAAATGAAATAAAATAAAATATAAAATAAGGGGAAGGGGTTTGCTTGGTTCTGGAGGCTGGAAGACCAAGATCGGGTGAGCTCACCCGAGGGCCTTGTGCTGCACCATAATGTTGTGGAAAACTGGGAGGGCAGGTGGGTGCGTATGGAGCTGGACAAAACACAAGGCCGGCCTCTTGCATTGTCACTACCTATTCCAGCAGTTCCCAGTTCAGTCCTGTGAGAGCAAGAATTCACTCACTCCTTCGAGAACTAACTCAGTACCAAAAGAGCAGCATCCATCTGTCCTAAAGAGCCAATCCCTTCTGAAAGGCTGACTCTGGAGCTCAGCGATGGAGCGCTTGACCAAGGCCCCAGTTTCCATCGCAAACACTGCAAGAAAACAAAGCCCCAGTCACATCTTCCCTGTCCTGCCTCCCAACACACCACAATGGCCATCCCCTGCAGTCCAAGTAAAGGGACTGCCTGATGGTGGAGGAGAGACGAGCGGATAAGAATATCAGTAAGTCTGAGATTTGGGTCATGGCCCTCTCTTGGTCAGGCTAAGTTTGGCTTCAAGGAACAGATGTGAAATAACAAGGCAGAAGTTAATTTTATTCCATGGAACAGTCCAGGCTGCTGCGGCAGCTCCACTGTGTGAAGCAAGCAGGGATCCAGGCTCCTGGGAGCTGGATGCACCATCATCTTCTGGATTTGGCCTTGTCTACATGGCCCAGGATGCCTCCCTAACACATCTGCATTTCAGTCACCAAGAATGGAGGCAGTAAGGAGAGCACATCGCTTCTATCCAACAGGATGTATCAGTTAAGTCACAGGTCACTTAGCTGTAACAAAAGGGACTTAGGGTGGCTAGAATAAGGTAGGAGCTCATTCCTCTCTCCTATAACAGTACGGTAATAGGGAAGTAGGGCCAGTGGGTGAATTAGTCCATGGATCCAGGCTCTTCTACTTTGTGCTTTGCTATTCCCTTGTCTGTGGGGGCAGCTGGCCACCACAGGCTCACCTGGCCAGCAGCAAGGCAGAAGAGTGGGTTTATTTAGTGTGGACAGCTTCCTTTTATGGAAGTGCAAAAAGATCCACACATCACTACTCCTCACATCCCACTAGCTAAAACCTGGTCACATGGCCCTCCTACTGCAAAGGACGCTGGGAAATGTCATCTTTCACTGGCTGGCCATGTATCTAGCTCAAACAAAAGGACTTCAGTCCCTAAAAGGAAACACGGGTAAGTACACTTGAGGAAGCTGTGAATCTTCCCTACCCCAGGGCTTGCCTGGATGTTGACCATAAAACTTCAGCTCCATAACACTGGCCAGAGCTTGGCCACATGGCCACATGTGGCTGCAAAGAAGTTTGGGAAATGTACTGCTTAGTCTGGACAGCCATGTTCCCAGCTAGACATTGGGGACTCTATTGTTGTTGTTGTTGTTAGGTGCTGTCAAGTCAGCGTCTGACTCATAGCCACCCTGTGCAAAACAGGCGAAGCACTATTGTCAATGGTTCTCTGCTATTCACAGGGTTTTCAATGGCTGATTGTTTTTTGGGAGTGAGTTGCTGGGTCCTTCTCCCAAGCCTACAGCACCTGATGTTCCCAGGTGGTCTCCCATCCAAGTTCTAACCAGGCTTAACCCTGCTTAGCTTCTGAGATCTGATGGGATCCAACTCACAGTGGTATGGCTGCAGGCGGGGGCTCTATTAGTATGCCTAAAAGAGATCACAGATATTTTAGAACAGTCTCTGTCTTTGTTCTGACAACTTCCTCTCAGCCAGTACAATATGAGGCAAGGTTGGCAGCTGGGAGCTAGAGATCAGCAGGGCGGGAGAGGGATCAGCTGAGGAGATGGTGTGAAATCACTGTGTCAGGGAGCAGCAACGTAGCCCTTGGGAGGCTCAGAGGGCAAGTCAGGGTTGAGCTCATGCATTTTAAGGGAAGCCTATTTGCCAGTTTGAATGACTTCGCTACAATATTCCCAGCCCATGTGCAAGCAAAGCCAAGCCAGGGGTGTGAGCTAGCCCCGGGCCGATGCCACCAAATGTGTGAGAGAACAGTGCAAGGGATCGATTGCAAAGTCAAACTGTGGAATCTGGGCTGGATGAAAAGGAAAGTAAAGG